>JARFIX010000106.1:600000-1191210 GCA_036346125.1 Lycocerus yunnanus
TATTTATATTTTATAATATATTATTTATTATAAGCTATTATATATTTGAAAAATAGCATTTTTCAGAGTTTTCTTCTTGTTTTTAACATTAGGGGGGGGGGGAGACACGTGATCCCCTTGGCTACGAGCCTGAGTTGTTAAAAAGTTCTATAAGAATTGTTCCATTTTACTTTAAAACCGTAGTTTTACCCATTCAGATCTTCCAATTTTAAGTAACAAAGGATTTTCATTTTTCATCCTTTTATTGTAAAGCAGTGGTATCCAACCTGTTGTGTCAGTGACACAAATTTTCAGTCGACAAAATAATTTAATTCTAAAAAATTTTATTTGATAAAATTTACATAATTTTTACTTTTTAATTTATTTTTAATATAAATAAGTATTGTTTTTCTGCAAAAAAAATTGAAATTTTTATGGATTTACACTTTTTTGATGTCCTATGAGCTAAATAAGACTATTACCTAAAAATGTCTGTGTGTGATCAAATTTTGTGTGCATTCTACCTCAAAACTTTGAAACCAAATTTTGGATTTTGGTTAAAATTAGTTCATAGGAGTAATTTTTTTATCTTATTAATTAATATTAGTTTTAAAATTTTAATATTTCAAAAACTGAGGGTTTTGGTTAAAATTCGTTTATGAAAATTATTTGTTTGATTTTTTAAATTTTATTGTTTAATATTAGTTTTTATTTAATATTAATATTATGCGAATAAGACCATTTCAAAAATGTCTGTGTGTGTGTGTCTGGTTCAATTCTGTAGACGCTGTGCCTCAAAACCTAAGAGGAATTTTAAAACCGAATTTGGTTTTTTGTAAATAACACTATTTCCAAAAAATTTCTGTGAGTGTGTCTGTAGTCAAATTTTGTGTGCGGTTTACCTCAAAAACCAATAGAAATTTTGAAACCAAATTTAGAATTTTGGTTAAGATGGTTCATGAAAACTATTTTTTAAAAAGTTATTATTCAATATTCGTTTTTATTTAATTTTTAAAAACAAATAGGAATTTCATAACCAAATTTAGTATTTTGGAAATAAGATCATTTCCAAAAAAATGTTTGTGTGTGTGTGCCTGATTAAATTTTGAGTATGCTCTACCACAAAAACTAAAATTTTGTAAACAAATTTAGAATTTTGGTTAAAATTAGTTCATGGGAAATTCTTCTTCTTTTTTTCAGCCCTGGTTAGCCCACTGCTAAAGTTTAGTATCTTTCTCTAAGAGGAAGGTTTAAGCATTAAGACCCCACGGTTGCTAAGTCCGGGTTGGGGAATGTGCCTGTAACCCTTTTTATTGTTGATGCTGGCAGTCATCAATTCAGAAGGACCACCAGCTTTACTTGCTCTCCGAAGCACGGGAGACGGTCATAGATAGAAAAAGAGTCAGAAAGAAAATTTTTTCGTTCTAGATTCCTCCCGGGATCGAACCGGGTATCTTTGCATCAGCAGTTGATCGCTCTAACTATTTCTAAGGGAACATGGGAACTATTTTTTCATTTTTTTTAATGTTATTATTAATTAATATTAGTTTTTATATTTCAAAAACTAATAGAAATTTGAAAACCCACTTTGGGATTTCGTATCCATATTATATTAATTAGACTTAGATTTTGATTTTTGGTTAAAAGTCATCTGCGAGATTTTTTTAATTCTTTAAAATTTTTTATTATTTAATATCAGTTTTTATTTAATATTTAAAAAACTAATAGGTATTTAGAAACCAAATTTGGTATTTTGTAAATAAGACTATTTCCAAAAAATGTCTGTGAGTGTGTGTGGTCAAATTTTGTGTGCGCTTTACCTCAAAACGAATACAAATTTTGAAACCAAATTTGGAGTTTTAGTTAAAATTGGTTCATGGGAACTATTTTTAAATTTTTATTTTATTAATTGATATTAGTTTTTATTTAATATTGCTAAAACTAATAGGAAATTGAAAACCCACTTTGGGATTTCGTATCTTTATTAAATTCTGACTTTGATTTTGGTTTTGGTTAAAATTTATCCATGAAAACGACTTTTTATTCTTTGAAAGTTTTATTACTAAATATCAGTTTTATTTAATATTTAAAAAACTAATAGGAATTTTAAAACAAAATTTGATATTTTGTAAATAAGACCATTTCCAAAAAATGTCTGTGAGTATGTCTGTTTTGTTAAATTTTATGTGCGCCTTACCTCTAAAACCAATAGAAATTTTAAAACCAAATTTGGAATTTTTGTTAAAATTGGTTCATGGGAATTATTCTTTCAATTTTTTATTTTATTAATTAATATTAGTTTTTATTTAATATTTCAAAAATTAATAGGAATTTGAAAACCCACTTTGGGATTTCGTATCCTTATTATATTATGACTTTAATTTTGGTTTTTGGTTAAAACTTATACATGAGAACGATTTTTTTATTCTTTAAAAGTTTTTATTACTAAATATCAATTTTTATTATATTATGACTTAGATTTTGTTTTTGGTTAAAATTCATCTATGAGAACTATTTTTTTATTTTTTAAATTTTATTATTTAATATCAGTTTTTATTTAATATTTAAAAACTAATGGGAATTTTAAAACCAAATTTGGTATTTTGTAAATAAAACCATTTTAAAAATGTCTGTGAGTGTGTCTGTAGTCAAATTTTGTGTGCGCTTTACCTCAAAAACCAATAGAAATTTTGAAACCAAATTTGGAATTTTGGTTAAAATTGGTTCATGGGAACTATTTTTTCAATTTTTATCTAATTATTAATAATATTAATTTTTATTTAATATTTCAAAAACTAATAGGAATTTGAAAACCTACTTTGGAATTTCGTAGCCTATTAGATTGAAACTTAGATTTTGGTTTCTGGTTTAAATTGGTTCATGAGAACTATTTTTCAATTTTTATTTTAGGGAATTTTAAAACCAAATTTGGTATTTTGTAAATAAAACCATTTCAAAAATGTCTGTGAGTGTGTCTGTAGTCAAATTTTGTGTGCGCTTTACCTCAAAAACCAATAAAAATTTTGAAACCAAATTTGGAATTTTAGTTAAAATTGGTTCATGGGAACAAATTTTTAAATTTTATTTTTTAATTAATATTAGTTTTTATTTAATATTTCAAAAACTAATAGAAATTTGAAAACCCACTTTGGGATTTCGTATCTTTATTATATTATGACTTAGATTTTGGTTTTAGTCAAAATTCATTTATGAAAACTATTTTTTTTTTTTAAAATTTTATTATTTAAAATCAGTTTTTATTTAATATTTAAAAACTAACTAAAATTTTATAACCAAATTTGGTATTTTGTAAATAAGACCATTTCCAAAAAATGTCTGTAATCAAATTTTGTGTGCGTTTTACCTCAAACGCTAATAAAATTTTGAAACCAAATTTGAAATTTTGGTAAAAATTGGGTCATTGGAACTATTTTTTTAATTTTTTATTTTCTTAATTAATGTTAGTATTTTTAATATTTCAAAACAAATAGGAATTTGTAAACCCACTTTGGGATTTGATGTCCTTATTATATTGAGACTCAAATTGTGGTTTTTAGTTAAAATTTTGGTTACAAAAATTTTTTTGTGCAATAAAAATTAACCATTTTAAAATTTTTCAAAATTATAGTGTCTGCTTGTCAATGTAAAATAAAAACAACAATACAACACAACAATTTTGTACTAATAATAAGAAATAAAAGTGTGCAATATTTCAATACTGGAAAAATATTATAAGAAGGAAATTTATAAATGCATATTTCAGTTATAGTGCTCATTTTGATTTATGAATCTCATCAGATAGGCTTGAGTTGTTAATTGAGTGTTAAAATAACTACGATATAGAAAAAATGTATTTTACTCCCCCTCCCCAACAATGCTCATTAAATAATGCTCGGAATTATTTAATTTGCTGTACCTCTCAGTTACACTCAAATTGTAAAATATGTGTTTGGTAACAGGCAAACTTTTAAAACAGTATAAAATGTAAAATAAAGACCGGGGATTTTAAAGGGGTGAAAAGGGGGGCAGGATGAAGTATCCCCAGAATACGTCATGGTTTCCAGGAAAACTACAGCGTTATCATAAATAGTTTATTTTTATAAAAAGTAGATGGATGATTTTAACTTATCCTCTTGGCCGTTGCTATAGTTACGTATATTTTTAATAATACAAAGTTTTTGGAAAGTTTGAAATACTTCAGCCATCAGATTTTCAGCAGGTGGAAGGAAATATGACACAAAATAAGCCAATGTCTGTACTGAAATGCTTTGTTTTACGTGAGATCTAAGATTTCCCCAGATATTTTCTGAAAAAATATAGAAATTAAGTTTCTAATCTATATTTTGATTTC
This sequence comes from Lycocerus yunnanus, assembly GCA_036346125.1. NCBI lineage: Eukaryota > Metazoa > Arthropoda > Insecta > Coleoptera > Cantharidae > Lycocerus > Lycocerus yunnanus. Next base: position 604,331 of record JARFIX010000106.1, read on the forward strand.
TTGGAATTTGAAACCTCCATTCAATTTATTAAAATAAAACATCAAAATAATTAACCTGAGATAAATCCTCGAATTAAACTGCAGATGATGCATTGCAGATCTTTCGTGATATAATAATTCTGACTTACGTTTTGAAATGTTCAACCAAAATGTTATTTTATACTTGGCAAATGTATTTTGGCCATAAATATTTAGATTTTGAAACCTCTTGCTTTAAAGCAGTGGTTTCCAACTTGATTTGCCAGTGACTCAAGGTGTGTATTTTTATTTTTGAATGTCGCGTCGCCGCCGGAAAAATAATTTATAATTTTCAAAAACTTTTGTGCTTATATTTGATAATAGTTATTTATGGATTTAGGGCGTAAAGAGGCTTTTATGGCGTAAGACGTAATTTTTAGCCCGAGGCGGTAGCCGAGGGCTAAGAATACGTCGAAGGCCATAAAAGCCAGTTACGCCCGTAGTACATACAAAACTTTATGCACGGATGAAAATTTTTAATTTAAAAATATTTCTAAAATAAATTGAATATTGACACAAAGCTAGTGTTGCTTTGATTAAATTTTAGTTTTGAAACGTAACTATGGTAGCGAGTAAACAGCGGTAGCCATATTGTCTAAAATCTTAATTTTATTTTGTGTTTGGTAATAAATCGTGCGATCTTCAGAAAGGGGAAAATGAACGAATTTGGTTAATTGTTCTAATTGTTTTGTTAACATAAATTACCCACAAGAAATTTTCAATAAAATGTACAATTTTCAATTTCTAATGAAAACTTTTCATTTTGCAAGTATTAAAGCTGTTTCTATAAGGTGCCTATGAAATCTTTGTTTGACGTTTCATTATAGCCCGTGGGCATAAAGAGATCCGTGGGGTATAAAATAGTATTTTATGTACCTAGGGCGATATGAGGATGTTTATGCCCGCGGGCGACGAATTTCAGCACGAGGGCCTTTGGCCCGAGTGATGAAAGTCGCACAAGGGCATAAACATCCAATATCGCCAGTGGTGCATATAACGTTTTATTTTTCACCTTGAAACTTAAATATCAAATGTTTTATTTTGAAATTTAGTAGTTAAATTTAATTTTTTAAAAACATACATGGCTTTGCCGATATTGAATTTTTTGTATCCATGACAACAAGACGATTTGTTTATGTGGTGAATAATTTAGTAGTGAAAATAAAATATTAATTTAATCGAACGCCTTATTATGATACAAAACGAAATTCCTGATGTAGTAATAGAAAGAGCTGAAAGAGCCAATAGTGAATTACTACCTAAAAAATCGCGTTCTTTGTACGATAAGGAATTTGAATTTTTTTATATTTGGTAATATGAAAGGGCATAATGAGCGGGCGTAATCATAACGCCCGCTCATTATGCCCTGAGGCGTTATGACTTTGTTTATATGTCTCCTAGCACAGATATAAATGACAAATAATAGATAAGTGAAATATAAAGACGTTTATGACATATAAATTTGTGTATAATTGTCAATTTATGATATATCCGTGCATAAATATGCTTTATTTAACATTGACAAGTACACGCCAAAATTTGAAAAAATCTTACGTGGGTAAATCCCTACCGAAAAAACATTTTTGAAAACCTCAATGTTAATCTTTGTGTTAAAATTGATTAATAAAAGTGAGATAGAATGTGATGACTCCTATATTAAGCCCATAATTCAATTTTGAGTTCACGTAAGAGAATTATTGCGCAATATTGCGTTATAATTAAATTAATTTTTGGTTAATATACGTGCGTTGAACCTGGGTTCTCAAACGCAACGGTCGACGAAGTACCTGTCGATCATCGCATTTTTCGCTGCAAGGAACCAAAATTTTGAATTTTTACGAACTCAGGAATGTTTTTGTTATTGTTGCCACCATTCGCAATTACTTTATAATGGTAAAAAACTTAAAAATTTAATTTTTTAAATTTGAGTAGGCGGGGTTACAGTTTGAAAAGAGCCAATGGGATTGCATTTTTAAGTAATTTTTAAAGCCTTTGTTTTCCAAAATTAGTGGTGGATCGCAATTTTTTACATTAAACTGCACTTTTTCATGATTTCGTTAAAAAATCATAAAATTTGCAGTTTGGGTTTTGTGACCGTTTTCTGCAAAAATTTGGTTTACAAAGTACAAATGCTCTTAAATTATGTCAACTTGTGTCTCAAGATGAACAGATGTATTTAACCTTAAGTAAGAGTAAAGCTATGAAGCTGCCGATGATTCGATGATCCAATTAAATCAAAATTCACTTAATCAAATTGAGACTTAGAAAAGTTTTGATGACACATGGTTCAGCTTCTGCATAGCCCTATACTGACCATGCCTGAAGACTTTTGGCATACCACAAATAATGAATTAAAATTTTCACCTAATGAAAAAAGAAATCAAAATTTATGGGACCGCCTGATATTTCATATTTAGTCAAAAACTTGAGCCAATGCAGATCTTTTTCAATTGTTTGGCAGTACAATCAAAATTATTTTGTTTAATTTTATTTATTGCAGAATAACTTCTAAATAATTAATGTTACTTTAAAAAAATGAAGTTCTTCTGTTCGTCGTATTGTTTCCTTGACAACCATGAGATTTCTTTGTATATTTGTATGAAATTTATCACACAAAAACTTGAGCAGCCTTTGAAATAAGAACACGAGAGGTGTGCATTTTTTAAAGAAAATGTGATTATTCCAACTTGAGAAAATCAACAGAAAACCAAAAAATAAAATAATTATCTAGATAAATAATTAATAATGAAATTGTTCATAAGGGAAGGTAAAATATTGGGTTTCCCTACCAAATAACAATGACAAAATTTTTGAGGAATGAGACATTTTGCAGTTGGCATCTCGCTTTCGCCGTCTCGTCATCGCCATTTCGTCGTTGCTCATTTCATTGTCGCCGTTTTGTATGTGGCGCTCATTATACAGTTAAATTTAAAAGATCTATGGGGGGGGGAGATATGCAAACATTACAATAATTAACGATAATTATAATAAAATTAAATTAGTAATAAAAAGTAAAACAAACTGCTGTCAAAGCCCAGCTCAATTTTCAGTGTAAACAATTTTTGGAAATTTTTGAGAATTTTGGGAAATTTCGAAAAATTATTGTTTGTGTTTTTACTACAAAATTTTATTAAACTTTTTGTGCGATGCAGTATTATGGTTCATGCAAACGTACAAAGTCATGGTCGTCAAAAACAATAAAAAAAACAGAAGCACTTAGCTATTTTTGACATTGTTAATTGTTTAGATGTCCGCATATTCTAGAAATACTTCTTCCTGTCCTCTCCCCTTCAAACCTCCCAATCACTATCTTGTATTTTACGATGTTTTCTATTTGCAACCATAATCTTTTTTAATTTGAGTGTAGCTACCCCCCTCCCGGAATAGTTAGTTAAATTTAGAATAGCAATTCAAATAATTCTTGACCGTTTGAAAAATGATATCAAAAGAGGAGGGGGAAATAAAATTTTGGGAGGAATTACAGGTTCATTTACATTTCTTGAAGATTTTTGAAGAAATAGAGATTCAACTTACATATTTCATTCCATGTAAAATCCATGGATAATTCAAATAGTGGATTCTATCTTTTTTAAAAACTTCTTGCTTTGTTTAAGTTTTAAAATTTTTGACCGTTTGAAAAATGATATCAAACAGAGATTAATTATTAATATTTTTTCTTTTATTATTATTTTATTATTCAATTAACGACTCACGTTTATCTGATGAGATTCATAAATCAAAATATTTTTAATTATTATAATAGACTAAAGGTGGGAAAGTGCGGCTATTGTTTAGTGCTGCTCCGATTAAAAATTTAAATCAAAAATTTAATATTCAATTAAGAATATTAAAAAAAGTAGTTACTCACTTCTTGTTAAAAAAACACTTTTCTACCTAGTTGCATAAATAGCTGTTTTGTTGCCTTTAATCTTCTTTTTGCTCATTTGCAAAAAGCGGCGTGGTTTTGGAATTACAGACCTCCGAGCAAGTTGCGTTTGTAAATTTTGAGAATTTTAAATAAAGATTGACATTAGTTCAATCAGAAACTGACAATAACAGTAAAGCAAATTCTGATATTTAATTGGCACAAAATGGCAGCACTTGCGTTTCCCGCGTTTAAAATGTTATTTGACACATCAAGATTTGAATTCCAGTTTTACAAAACGGTTTAATTAAGATTGACTAAAATGGTTATTCAGGAAGTTCCCTGTCCCCTCGTAAAACATTTGCACGTAACAAGGCGTTAACCTAAATTTAACAAAACCTGAAATGCATTCATGAGTTTTTTGTTCATTTCTAACACAAACAAATTTTATCGACTGTTTTCTATTTCTTAAAAAAGCGAACATCGTCTGTGCTTTTAATTTCATTTCACCTAGTAACCAACCATTGTTGTTATTGTTGATTAACAATCGAAATACGTTGATAACGGTCAAGTTTAAGGCAAGGTCGCTGTAAATACAAGTTTTTTTGTCGAAGAAAGTGACCCCCCCACACGTTCATGAACCACATAATAACACACATGACTTTCGTCGCGATTAATAATTTCTTTCAAATCAAAAAATATGTTATTAACTTTTTAATTTAGTAGTAACAATAAAAATTAACAAATTCGCACGTTAATTAAGTTTAAACTAGCGCAGTTCTGCTTTTAAGTAGAAAAATCGGCAAGTCACACAATTTTAAATAAATCGAGCGTGCGATTTATTTTAATTTTAAGGTTGTGAGCATTTAGATTTGTAAAAAAAAATTATATTATTGAAACGTGATGGTTATTGGTGTCGCGCATCTTTTGTTTTTTGCAAATTCGCGGATACTCTTTTGTTTTGCGGTTGCTTTTTGTTTATTGCACCGTTGCACACTGACGTGCGACAAAATCTAACCCATTTGTTTCGCACTGGATTTTGTTTTTTTGGGTTTTTCGCACGGTAGCAGCGATCGAACTTCCTGTCAGCATAATTAATGAATTTAATTCAATTTGCAAGTTTTTGTGATTTTTAAGCGCCCAAAATCGGGTCATCAATCAAACGGAATAGGATTTTCTCAAGAGTCGCCCACGAGGGAAATTTTAATGTTCGGGACCCTCCTCCGTTTGGAACAACAAAAAGCGGCAAATTGAAATTTAATTATACGATTCGTGTTTTTATTAATTGACAATTTAAAAACGTTTATTTTAATTAATGAAGGACACGCAATCCGTAAATTAGGGGGCCCTGAAACTTTTCTTTTTTTACGTTTATTTCGCCGACCAATGAAATCGTGCTTTATTTTTGGACAAGAAACGCCGGGGGGCACAAATTACAAAGTTTCTATTTTTTACCAGGCGTCAAAATTTTTAAAACTAATCCCTCGGGGCTTCCAGCCAAAATTTCATCGAGTTCCTGACACTTCTCCTTTTAGCTCACTTTCGATATACCGAGCGTTTTCGCCCCGGGCGCAACTTTCACCCACTATTTTGATTTTGTTTATATTTTTTTAATCGATGCTCGAGTCGTTTATTTGTTTTTTAAATCGAAAATTATTCTAACCTGGAATGTAATTGTGGAAAGTTTTTTTCACAACTCGAAATGGAATAACAAAACAACATCGTTTGTTTTTATTGCAGGCCAACTTGCAACTTCATTAGTTTGAAATTTTTACTTTCATCGCCTTACGAGACTTCACTTTCCAGGACCGTAATATACATCTAAGGGGCGACTCTTATTTTTCTAATTTATTGTACTTTTACTTTCCTTCTAATTGATCGACCCAATTCTGCGGAACAAAAAGAAATTGTTAAAATGTAAATTAACGAATGAGAAGCATTTCTATTATTTTGGTTGTTCTGTTTTAATTTATGATGGCGTGTAAACGAGGAAACTAATTAAACTGTTAAAAGTTTGCTATTAAAGGCGGGAACAACTTACTCCACGGTTATTGTAAAAAATTTACGTTTATTTTCAATTTATTAAAGTGAAAGCGCTGTTGCGCGTTAAAATGATTTAATGATGTTATCAACTTTTTTATATTGACGTCTTTTATAAATAATGATAGGTTATAAAATAACAATAGCGTGGCAAAATTGGTATTTAGGTTTTATTATTATTGGTTTAATCTGTACAGTAGCTGGACGATTAAACGCCCCCCCAGGTGTTTTTTATTAGGTGGTCCCTGCGAGCAAGGCAAAGTTTGCACCTCTCTGATGAGCTCCAATAATAACGAACCAACTATTCACAATTTTTGAGCAATCTTCACGAGGAGAATGTTCAATAAAAACGTCCACTTCAATAAATTAACTGACCTTGAAGGTCGTCAAAATTTAATAATTCCTTCGGGCAGTGCAAGTAGAAAGTAAAACGAAAATTTCAGTTGTGTAACTGCGTGTAATAACTCAAAAACTGTCACTTACTTACTGAACCACCCCTGTATTATTTTAACAAAATTGGCGAATTTGTTTATTTTTTGTTTTAGCCGCAAGGCGAAGACAAAAAATTTGTAATTAAAATTAAAAAAAAAGTGTTGGTTGGTTGGTAGTGGAAAAAGGTAGTTCGACACACTTCTTCCAGCGATCGACGAAAACACAGCGGATATTATTTTATAAACTAGTTCACCATACCTGTTATTAGATCGTTCGATTATTTATTTAATTTTTATCAAATTTTATTGCACAAGAAAATGCTTACTCGTAAATTTTTGTGTAAAAAAGAGAAAAGCCACTTGGAACTGGTTCCATTAATGGATAACGCGCTTTTATATTAAAATGCAAGAAATAGATTGAAAATATTAAATAATGAAGAGGATTGCATCTCTGAGATTTTTAGAAAAACATTTGCATCTTGCAAAAATAATCAGCAATGTTGAGAGAGGAAGAGGAATTTTGGATTCGAAGAAAATGGTAAGAAAAATCTCAAGCACATAAATCACTAAACCAGGCTGATTCTGCTGGTTCATCCTTCCTAGTAATTGATATTTTCCCATTTTCGTCTCCCGACTTTCTTTGATTGACAATATTCTACCATGGCAACGCCTCAGCTTTGGCACTACTCTAAACTCTAGTTAAGTGGCAGACGAAGTTTGGCCTCTTATCTAAGTTGATGCCTAACACTTTTGTACTTCTTGTAGGTTCAAAGTTTATTACCATCATTAATGGGGCTAATTATCAGGATAACTCCTGTCTTCTCAAGCACAAGAGTCAACTTTCTTGTTTTCATCCAATTTAACCATGGTTTGGTTCTTCCAGTTGCTATCTTTGAACAGCCACTATAGAGAGATTGGATGGATTCTTCACGGATGAGTAGTCCAAGGACGATGATATTCCATAGAAAAATGTAAATTTCGCTTACTGACTATCAGAGAGCCCTCCTCTCCAATTCTGTCAATTTCTTTTATTAATTTTAGCAACAGCAACCTTTCAATTAGCTTCCCAAATGAGTTCATAGTTTATAGAAACCAAGCACTTCTGGCGGTTTGCTACTCTTTTACAGGAGAACCAGTCTTGCCGTGTTCCAGATATCCGTGTACTCCATTCTTCTTAGATATTGATTACAGCGGTTGAGCAAGATCTGCGGTAAAACTTCAGCCAGATTCTTTACAGTTTCATGTTTGCCACTGCTTGGTAAAATTTGCTAAGATCAAAGAAGAAAATTTTTCCTTCCCATATGCACTTGAGGACATTAGTGGTCTGAAATTGTATTTGGGGAAAAAGTGGCTTAACTTTCTCTTTGAGTTAAGGCTGTGTCCAAAGTGTCATTCCTCATCAATCAAGTCTAGCAGCTTTCTTGTTGCCCATGCTCGCCATTGCTTGATTAAGCTTGTTGAAATGAAAGAAAAAAATTTCTTCTTTAAGAGAAAATGGTTTGTGTTTAACTCCTTTTTTGAGTTATAGGCTATGCCCAAAGCGTCATTTTTTTTCAATGCTCTCAGAGCATTTTTTTTAACTCTTCTAAATGGCTTTTGCAAGTTTCTTCTTTTCCATTTCAACTGTTACTGTGGCTGATTGTTGACTGCTGCTTCTTCCAAGTCTTTAATAGTATTGCTTTGTTATCATATTCTTTTTCTTCATTACGGTTATCTCTTCTGTCAAGCAGAAGAGACCAAAGCCTTCAGAAACACATTTGTTGCAAAACCATAGATACCGAAAGTGTGGAAGTAGTGAAGCTGATGACCAATATGTAGTGCGCTAAGCCTCTTTGAAATATCAAACAGATACATTTTTCGGACTTCGGCATAAATTTCAGCTACGTCATCCAATCTTCGACTACTTGCTTCTTTTGTTAATGAGGGACAGATCCTCCATAATGGTGACTTCGTCACCATCCAACCTTCTCCAACTACCCATGGTCGTCTATGGTTTGTGATGCTGCCAGTTAGCTTATAGTAACTCCTCATTTGGTGAAAAGTTGCATGGGTATATCACCAGGATCTCTAACCTCGTTGACGAGATAATGATCTTGTCCATAATTCTTCTTTGCGCTAAGTCTAGAAATTGATCTTCTTTAGGCTTTCCCGTCCCACTTATTTCCTGTTGCCATTGAAACGTATCTACTCGAACTCCTTTTGGTCTACTTTATTACCTCTCATAGCAACAACGGCAGCAGAAGTCTCTTTTGGCTAGGGTCTTCATTTGGACCGAGACATTGGACCGAGACATGCATGAGAATTAGATTTCCGATGATGAGGTTTAGCTTTTTTAAGTGTTTTATTACCGATTAGGGGCTAGGGGCTCCCGTTTCGCTTCCAGACGGCATGCAACCTTCAGTGCGACTTTCGTCACTTTGACTTAGGAGAAAAAGTGGTTTTTGTCTTGTCGTGTTCGGTTTGCGGGTGGTATTTTATTTACCACCTACTCTGCTTAGCATTTCCTTATTTTTCTCTTGAGCCTCCTCCGAGAATCTTAATGGTTTACCATATTTTTAATCATTTTAATTGATTTTTTTCATAATTTCCCAGTTTTTGATGATAGCACGTCAATGCGCCGAAGTCAAAACACCAAAAACCAAAACACTGAAAAACCAAAATACCAAAACAACAACGCCGAAAACAAAACGCCAAAGTCAAAACGTCGAAAACAAAAACACCAATTTTTTACTTTAAAAATTTTCTCGTGACACCCATGAATGGGTTTGATTAAATTTGGTGATTTTACGAAGCGCCGGTACTAATTAAAAAAAGTTTAACCCTTCAATTTGGAGATTTATGGATGTTTTGAAGAAAGAACAGGATATGATCGCACTAAGGATACCAACAACCAACCATGCACAGGACGGAACAAGTATTGCGCCGTTGCGGCCAATATAAGGTAAAATTGGATAGGTTCTATCAGTGGCGGCTTGTTGGGATAGGCAAGGTAGGCAGTGCCACACCAAACTAAGTTCTACAATTTTTTAATTAAATTATATTAGGAGCAGCTATAAAGTATTTTAATTTCTAGGTATAATATTAATTAAAAAAAAAAGATGGGGAAACTCATGTGGCCTACCCTTAAGTTTAACCCTATAGTACTCACCCAATGAATGCTTAAAATCATAAAAACTTTGATTGGATTTTTAATGGAATTTTATTTATTTTAAATAAAATTGTTTAAAAATTGTTAATAAAAAACACAATCAGATTGTCAAGGTTGTGCGGCCCGAAGGCCGCACTTAAAGATTTTTGCATTGTGTCTGGAACACACTTACACATTTTTAGGTTTTTGTATTATATTCACTGATAGATCGGGTGTGTCCCGAACGAGATAGAATGGAACCCGATTGATTAAGAATAAAATTTTTAAATTACAGAAGTAACAAGGTATAACTCGGATGATCGTAGTTCTCGGGTTGCAATCTGCAAAATAAGCGAATAAAGTTTCAGTTTTTCATTGGTAATAAAAATTTTCCATATAAAAAAATTTCGGGATAAGGTGATTCGAGGGTAAACTTTTGTTACATTGAAAAATGCGAACATACGGACGAACAAGAAGTCAGATCATAAGGGTTTTTTTTCGAAGAAGAAGGAGATTTATACGGTTTTCAACTGTTCTTTGTTTCAGGGGGAGGGGTTTGAACAAGTTTGAGATGCTCACTGTATGATTAATATTTTCACTTTAGATTAATTCGGAAAGGCGTAGATTCAATTCCTACTTACTGCTGCTTGCTGAAAAGCTGGTTCGTGAATTTTTTAAATTACCCCCGCCTCGATTGATTTATTGATTTTTATCGCATCGATGACCGAAATGTCATATCACCATATCAACGGCTAATATCCTGAAATCTTCAATTCACCACTGAAAAATAAATTATATAAATCGAGGGATCTGAGGGTTATGGAATAGCCTCCAGTGGCCCAGTACCGGAAGGCAAAACATGAAATGCTTAAAAATTATAGAGAAACTGCATCATAGCAATTTAGTGTTCTTTTTATTTAATGTTGTTGAAAAATCCACTTTACTTCAACTACTCTTCGGATTACGCAAATATGGGTATAATTTAAAACGGGAAGCTTGTGCATTCTTCCTCCTTCTGACTATGGAGATCCCTCTCTAGCGAAATTGACTACTAGTCGCCGTTGATCCTATATTAAGCCCACAATTCAATTTTGAAGTTTACGAGATTCCTATAAAAAACATATTTATGGGAGCGCAATATTCCAAAATATTGGGTAATAATATTAACCATTTTGATGCGTGTCCGTGCATCTCGTCTGGGTCTTAATGTTTATTTTCGAGTTTCGTCGCTCTCAGTAATGTTTTCAATAACTTCAACCTCCTTCAGAACTCCGTGTCTTGAAGATATAATACTTTCTAGATTATTTTTGGTTACGAAATATTTTTAATAAATTTTACCAGTTGATCCCCGCATCCGAGAGCTCAAGTTCCATTATTTCGGGTTTTGTTGCGCTCAGAGATGTTTTTTTTATAAAACCAAAATTTCAATTTTATTATAAATATAAAATACTCTAATTTAAATTATTATGAAAAATATAAAAAAAAAATTAAAAACTAATTTTTAATTTTCGATGAGCGAGGTTACAGATTAAAAAATCAGAGGGTCAACCGCTAGAGGAAATCGTGTACAATTAACTTCACACTTCACGTACTTCATCATAATTTTTCATACTTCTTTATATAATTCAGCAGTAATTCACGGGACTTCACCTAATTCATCGATACTTCATTGTATTTCACGTACTTCATCGGTATTTCAATGACTTACCGAGATTCCAAAACTTGCGCACTGGAGGGTGTTCCACAACCCCCACACCCCCGGATCGAGTACTCTATTTTTATCAGAAGTAAACTGAAGATTTCCGTTGCAGATGGACTGCAAGGTGTTCCACAACCCCAGACTCCCCGGATTAAGTAGTTTATTTTTATCAGAGGTAAACTGAATATCTCCCGTAGCAGAGATCTGTCTCCCAGGGGGTACAGAATTAATAATTGCGCAGTTTATAATTAATTGTCAGATTACAAATTAAACACATTTACTTGGCCATAGCTAATTTTAATAAACTTCAGATATGCTTAAATATTTAATTAACTTTTAATAAAAATAAATTATTTAAACCGGGGGGTTTAAGAAATGTGGAACACCCTCCAGTTCCTCTGCAACGGTAGATCTTCAGTTTACTTCTGATAAAAAGTAAACTACTCGGTTTGGTGATTCTGCAATGTTCTTCTTTCCAAAACTTGTGCACTGGAGGGTGTTCCACACCCCAGACCCCCCGGATTGAGTAGATTTTTTAATCAAAAGTAAACTGAAAATCTTCCGTTCTAGAGACACTGGAAGGTGTTCCACATCCCCCAGACCCATCAAATTGAGTATTTTACTTTTTATCAGAAGTAAACTGAAGATCACCCGTTGCAGAAATCTACCCCCCAGGGGGTACGGAATCTATAATTATGCAGTTTATGATTAATTGTCAGATTATGAATTAAACACATTTACTTGGGATATGCTTAAATATTTAATTTACTTTTAATAAAAATAAATTATTTAAACCGGGGGGTCTGGGGGGTGTGGAACACCCTCCAGTGCCTCTTTAAAGGTAGATCGTCAGTTTACTTCTGATAGAAAATAAACTACTCGATCCGATACTTTTATCCGATACTCGATACTTTTAATAAAAATAAATTATTTAAACCGGGGGGTCTGGGGGGTGTGGAACACTCTCCAGTGCCTCTGCAATGGGAGATCTACAGTTTACTTCTAATAAAAAATAAACTAATTAATCCGTAGGGTCTGGGGGTCATATTAAAGGTTTGAAAATTGAGTAGAAACTCTCCGCTACCGTTTTAGTTTTCTAAAAAATTGTGACTTATTTTGGGGGGGGGGAACAAAAATGGTAAAGCGAAAATTAATTATGTACAATCATGCACAAGGGGTTATTAAGATTATTTTCAAAATCGGGAGGGTGGAGCTAGCAGGTTTCCAGCCCCCCCAACTAATTTTCTAAATAATTTAAAAACAAAAAAGGTCCAACCGAAAATAAAAAGTGCACAATAGACTTTTTTGAATTAAAAATTCGCAATGGAAGGGGGCTGATGATATGCGCTAGACCACAACGAAATAACAAAACAAAAACAAATCAAACACCTTATTGGCAATTTCGTCAATTTAACTTTAATGTATTTTAACTGATAGATAATTATAGTTGAAGAAGTACTTTACACGTACTTCGTGTATTTTACTAGTACTTCATGTACTTCACAAATACTTTATGTATTTCACAAGTACTTCATATACTTCACATGGGATGTCATGTACTTCATGAGATGTGTACAAAAAACTTCACTAGCGGTTAACCCCTCGAAAAAATCCAATGAGAAAATTGCATTCTAAATTAATCTTTAAAGTTATTTTATTTCTAAAATTTGTGAATCAACCCTAAATTTTACATATTTTATGTGTATATTGAATTAATATCTGTCATAATTGCTTTTAAAAATCGTCAAAATCGGAGTGCAGATATTTTCCCCATTTTACTCCATTTTACTCATGTTTTTGTTTTTTGGTTTTGTTTTGTTTTCTTCATCTTTCTCTTTAATTTTTTTTTAATCTGATGTTTTATCTTATTCCCGTTGTGATTCAAATTCTTCGCGTTTTGCTAGACATTTCCCTATTCGGAATTTTGTGTTCAGATTGGAAGGATTTTAAAGCTTTTTCTTTTAAACATTAGACTTGTGCCCTGAAAACTCTCAATTTTTTCGGTCAAAACCTTATAGTTTGTCTGAAAACTTCTATTTTTGGCTTCACATAAAAAATTTGAAGTGAATTTTGATGAAATCTGTTAACATTTACTTCAAAATTAATGCGAGGAAATTTTTTTCCCGTTCTTTTTTTTCTCTAATTCTTCGATCACCTTGTGCCAAAATTACAATTTCCATAACATTCAATTTTTAAGTGCCGCTGACGAGATCTCTTTCATGTCGCTTACTGCAGCCGTACATTCTCGATCTTCCTCACTCATTCATGGCTTTTAGATTCCTTTCTTATTAGCGAATTGGTAGTGGCGTGGAGACGAGAGCAAGAGATTATAAAAGTTAAAATCTCCGCTTGGGGCGGTGGTAATAATCTTTAAAAATAAAAACCCCTACCCAGGTGGAAATTTCAACTGTCTCTCCAAGAAAACAGGTCTTAGAAAAAATCAACTTGGCCATCCATCAACCTTCAACAGAAGCTCCATCTAACCCTTATTTCCAAAACCTATCGGAACGCGAAGGAAGCAATTAGAGATTTTTCTGGTCTTGAAAGGTTGGAAATATCAAGATTTTACTCAAAAACTGCAAGCAGGACTATGGAGGAAAATTCTTGATGGAATAGAATGTAAAGCAGTAGAACGCTTAAAACCTTTACATTCCGTTCTTAATTGGAAAAGGAATAATTTATGCGAAGCCAAAGGATTATGGCCGAAACAGTAGTTATGCTTATCCGGTTCGATTTAGGGTCTCTTTAATGAACATCCTCGACAAGAGGAAAGTGATTGAGCGATTCTGAAATTAGTAAAAAAGCAATAGGGATGTAGCATGATTTTGTAAGTATTTTTTTTATAAAGTTTAGGTGCTGGTAAACAGCACTGCACAGATAAAAAGTTCAGGAGACCTTCAGTTTTCTCAAAAAACTTATAAAAAATGATTTTTGAAACCGACGTCACAGAATATTTTTTTAACAACTGGCAACACATGCAGTTTAAGTTGATAATATAACCTATAAATAGTTTGTGTCAAAATTGAAAAATGAATTTTAATAAAAACACAAAAACTCAGAATAAACCATTTTTCCTATAATTGTTTGTGACTACAGTTTGTATTAAAATAAATATTATATTAATAAAAATAACATTTTAAAGGGTAACGGTATAATGGTTTCAACCTGTCAATTAAAAGTCAAATATTTAACTGTCAGGTCTTTGCGACGTTGTAAAATTTCCATAAAAACGTTCGGGATCACGCATATGACGTCAGAGTCGTAATCGGCTGACCAATTCATTTTTGAATTTCAAATTTTATTTTCTCAGCGCAGACCGCATTTACAAAATTTTTATTTAGGTTATAAATTTCATTTGATATTATTTTCAAGAATTAATTGGAGTTATCACTAAATTCGATACCATGCAACATCCCTATTCCTTTGAAGTGCAAATCTAAGTACATCGAGGAACTTTCATTGCTCCAAACTATAAATTGGATACCATCGAAGCAGGTATTATCCAAAATTTATAAAAATATTTGCAACAATTATAAGTTTTGTTATTGTGAGCACAAATAGACAACCTGGTTATGCTACAATCTAAACTCTTTAGCGGGGTCACCAATGCAGTACGAAGTTACGCTAAAACTGTGGTTTTCAGTCTAGTTTAGATACGGACTGTCGAGATAATTAGATGTTATTAAAACATAATCACGGTTTTGTGGTTATTATACTTAACAGTTAGCGGCGGCACATCAAAAATAAAATTGTTTCCAGAAAATATACTACAAGAACTGCGCATGAAAAGCTTAGAGATTTTAATAGCAACAAAAATTTAAATTTTGAAACATTTCAAAACTTTCAATATCACCAAATAGTTTACTGCCTTAATGATATGGTACGGAATTATTAAAATTTTGAAAATGTCGTCCAAGAGCGATTAAAGAAATTCTACGCCTCTTTTATACATGAGAAATCGAATTAATGTTAAATTACCGTAATCTGTTGAGTCAATTAATTTCTCTTTATAGTTTAATTTAGGTTAATCATTAAGCTTTACGCTTTATTTGTTGCTATTATGTAAAATTATAGAGATTGTTTTACAGTTATTAACTAATGGCGCATAACAAATTTATTGCAGCTTCCAACATTTTTTAATATCGAAATTGCTTATTTATCAGCGGCAAGATTTTCAGTTTCAAACAGAAAAACTAGGAAATATTCTTTTGCATGTGAAAAAACTGAAATATACCAAAAACTAATTTAAAAAAATTAATTTTCGGTAATAATTATATTATCTATTATCACATAAATTTAAATTATTAATAATAATAGTAATTTATAATTATTACGTTGAGGTTAAGTTGGACACACATCCACACGTCAAGTAAAAAAAATCTTTTCTGGGCCCAAGTATAAAATGTTTGTGCAAGTAATGAAATATTATCAATGTAGTAATAAAAGCTACCCCTTCACTACGATTCGGCCAATAGTAATAAAAACCACCCTATAATTACGGTTCTGATAGGTAGCGGTAAGTACCAACCCATTATTACGGTGCAATCAAAATTTTGCTTTTAAATCCCAACATAGACGTGAATTTACTAAATTACAACAAATCCTATGCTACAGTTTGTGCTATTTTTAAATAATTTCAAAATTCATATTTCTAAATTTCAAAATCATATATTAAAATCACTTTGAAATTTAGCGGTAAAATTTTTGAGATTTTTTAAATTTGAATCAAAATAGTCAGCTCTAAGTTTCAATATACGGAATACTAAATTTGGTTCTGAATTTTTGAAAATTTGGTTTATTAATTTTGAAATATTAAAAAAATAACAAGATTAAAAAAAATAGTTTCCATGAACCAAAATCTAATCAGTTCTAAGTCTCAAGATAAGGATACCAAATTTCAAATTTGGTTTCGAAATTCTTACTTGTTTTTCATCAAAATCTCAATTTTTCTTGCACGAATACAATGCAAAATTATGATAACGTAAAAAAAGCTTTTAAATTGTTAGGTATAATTTTCAATGAAAAAAAAACGGACAGGAAGCGGTATACGCATAATACCCTTAAAAGAATACAATAGGGATGTTGCATGGTATCGAATTTAGTGATAATTCCTATTAATTCTTGAAAATAATATCAAATGAAATTTATAACCGAAATAAAAATTTTTGAAATGCGGTCTGCGCTGAGAAAATCAAATTTAAAATTCAAAATGAATCGGTCAGCCGATTACGCCTCTGACGTCATACGCGTGATCCCGAACGTTTTTATGGAAATTTTACAACGTCGCAAAGACCTGACAGTTAAATATTTGACTTGTATTTGACAGTTGCAAACAATATAACGTTTACCATTTAAATTGTATTTTTTATTAATATAATATTTATTTTAATACAAACTGTAGTCACAAGCAATTATAAGAAAAATGGTTTATTCCGAGTTTTCTGTGTTTTTATTAAAATTCATTTTCAATTTTACACAAACTATTTATAGGTTACATTATCCACACAAACTGCATTTGCTGTGTTGTCAGTTGTTAAAATAATAGTTTGTGACGTCATTCGCGCTAAAAACACGGTTTCAAAAATCATTTTTTATAATTTTTTTTTTTAGAAAACTAAAGGTTTCCTAAACTTTTTATCTATGCATTGCTGTTTACCAACACCTAAAGTTTATAAAAAAAAATACTTCAAAAATCATGCAACATCCCTATTATACTTGACAATAAACCAAATCTGAGGTCATAAAATCTAAAAACTTATTTCAAATAAGGTTCAAGTCCTTAGCTTCTCTCATATTAAATTTTTAATTCAAAAAGTCTAAATCGATTGCGAATGAGTGAACAATTTTTAATTTTGTTGGTACCCTATTTATTTTTGAACTATTTAAAAATTAGTGACATTTTGGATAGAAAATGGTTCTAATCGTTGTGAATGATTGTGCATTTAATATTTTCGTTTGTACCTTTTACGTTTCATTTCATTCATTTAAATGTAAAAACAGTTTTTGGAAAATAGCAAATGCTTTTATAAATAAAATGCACCCTCGGGTTACGTATTTAATCCGTTCTTTGACTTTTTTTGCAGCTCGAAATTTTTCCCAAAGCAAAACAATTTTTCCCATTGAAAGTAATGTAAATACAATTATTATTAATCCTTTTACATGCGCCAAAAACCTGTTGCTTGGTGACGTTTTATGGATTTAAGGGAGGAAAAAATATAAAACATACACTAATGCTTTTAATTTTCTTAGGAGCCATAGTGAGGGTTAATTTAATCAAAAAATATTTTATATATACTGCTGAATATTATCTAATTCGTTTTATATGTAAAAAACCCGAGTCCTATTTTCTTTCTTTTCTAATCTTTCTTACCTATCACTTATGCAACTAATGCAGCAATGCTGTAACATCACCACGCAAAGTCATGTATTTTCGCATGTATCCCGAAGTACTGTACGCAGATCGAGTCCAAATTTTATAAAAATAATTAATTTCACACGGAGGCATCCGATTTATGTTTTACTTGCTCCGACTCCTGCCAAATGTACTATGCCTCCGACTGAAATGAAAGAATTTTTACTATGTTCCTACGTCTTCTTGTTTCCACATTTTAGTTCGCTTTTTACGAAGTCGGATTTTTTGCTTTTTTTGATTTATTTTTTTATTGACGACTTTTTAGTTTTGGTTTATCAATACACATGAAAAAATTGGTGGCGATATTTCCACCCAACGTTGTGCACTTAAAATTATACATTTTCTAAACCCAAATTGGGTTCTTTTTTAATCCAGCGGCTGTAAAAAAAATGCAAATTTTTATACCTGGAAAATTGTGTTTAAAATTTAAACTTAAACCTTAGAATCCTAATTGTATTCCAGTTTATTTACTTCTTTTAAACATTTTAAAATTCGCAATTCTATTCTCTTTGGAAATTTCATATTATATTCGAACCATGAATAAAATTGTCTTACATTTGGCAGGAATTTCTAAAATATTTTTATTATTTTAATTATTTCTTATTAATTTCCTATTAATTATTTCTAACCTATTTTAAATTTTAGCCTATTTGTGATTTTAGATTAAAACATTTATATTTAGATTTAAAACATTTTATATTTGCGGCATATTGCTGGATTGACCAATGCCATTTTTTCGATTTTAAGATTTTTCCGAAATTTTTATTAGCAGAAAGGACAATATCGTATCTGTTATGCTTACGCGTATTATTAAACCTCAGCAGGTCTAGGACAAACCCTTTTGATTTTTGTATTAAAAGACCAAAATTAACATTGACCCTTTAGTAGTTTTTAACATTTTGAGTTATAAAGGCCAAAGTCAATATTGGTCCATTTAAAGTTTTTAAAATTTTTGTATTATTACGTTGGGCAATCAAACAGCTCTTATAAGTTTAAAATTAAACGTAAAATTTAAATTGCTATTAATAATTTAACTTATTATAATAATTGCTATCCTTTTGTAGAAAAACTTTTGTAGTTGGTATTGTTTACCATTTTCTAATTTTGTTCATAGTCAAAATTTACCGTGTCGGTTAAATATACAATATAATTAAATGTCTTACGTTTTCAAAATTACACTATTGCGGTATAGTAGAACCGAGGGGTTAACCGCTGGTGAAGTTTTTGTACACATCTAATGAAGTACATGAAGTACTGGGGTAGAACACCTTCCAGTGCACAAATTTTGGAATGAAGTACATTGCAGAACATGCAGAACCCCAGACCGAGTAGTTTACTTTTTATCAGAAGTAAACTGAAGATCTCCGTTGCAGAAGCACTGGAGGGTGTTCCACACCCCAGACCCCCGGTTTAAATAATTTATTTTTATTAAAAGTGAATTAAATATTTAAGCATATCCCAAGTTTATTAAAATTAGCTATGGCCAAGTAAATGTGTTTAATTCATAATCAGACAATTAATTATAAACTACCTAATTATAAATTCCGTACTCCCTGGGAGGTAGATCTCTGCAACAGGAGAGTTCAGTTTACTTCCGATAAAAATAAACTACTTGATCCAGGGGCCTGGGGAATGAAACACCCTCTAGTGCCTCTGCAACGGGAGATCTTTAGTTTACTTCTGATAAAAATAATCTACTTTACGAAATGTTACGAAAATTTAACATTTTCAAACGAGTTCAAATTAAATTCAATAAATATTTATTTTATTTCAATAAACATTTTGTAATTTATTAAATTATTGACTTTCAATAGAAAATTTCGAACATTATCTCTTAATTCCGAGATTGAAACGTCATGTGGCGTGATTATTTCCATCACATGGTAAGGCATAAGAGGAGAGCGCAGGCGTAGTAGGGACAAGGGGAAAAGTTGGACGAGTCCAACGGAGGTCTAGCGCTAGTTCTTCAAGAGTGAAGACGTGTTTTGAAAATTGCGAAGACAATTTTTAACAGTCGCTAGATAGTAGTGATAGTCATAACCTACAGTAGTGGGTGATAATTGTAGACGCATTGTGGTTTCCGATCGCGTGGGCGGATCATATTTTCCTATGGAAAGTGGAAATTTTCACATGATTGATAGTTTGATTGTGGTTTTGACGCGCCATTTTGAACCGTTGTCTTTCATCGTGCGCAAACTGTAGCGAAACATTATCGTGTTTGCGCAGCTAGTGATAACGCAACTACGTCACAGAAATTGTTTACCCCGAGTTCTGTTTACGATCGTGGAAGTTATTGTTATTTTGGATTTACCACGACTGCTTTTGGATGGGTGGTTACCACCAATTTATTCGACCTTACTACGTTCATCACGATTCCGAGGAGGAATATTTAAGTGCACCTTTGCTGGAGGGATATTCGCAAACAGCTGGCATCACCCGTTTGGAAGTGTTCTTCAAGTGTCGTGCGTATTGTGATTGTGCCGGGTTCATATCTAGTGAGATAATCGAGCAGTTTTTAAGGGTTCCAATTGTCGTATTACCAATTGTAAACTTATGGTTTGTACAAACGGGTAAGTCCATATTTTTCACCTTTATTAACTGCCTTAAATTCGTCACACTAAATTTTGGAGATCCGAAGAATCGGATCATAGTTTCTTTGCGTACGCACTGCGTGATACAGTCACTTCCAATCCAACCAATTGCCAAGGGTTGGTTTTGTAGATATTTTAATCTTAAACATCAGTTATTATTATCAATAAAGTCTATATCTATTGTTCAATTGGGTTTTATTGTTGGAGAGTACCTAGAAAACGAATCTACGACTCTAGCATCCGCAACCAGCAGAGAGCTAGTTTTTACCATCGAGGCAAATCACAAATATAAATTTTGTGAGAAAAGGTTGTTGGCCCTTCTGGCATTCAATCTTTCTTTCAACTGGGGGCTGGGGGTGGAACACCCTCCAGTGCTCAAATTTTGGTATTTCTGTAAGTCTCAGAAATTGAAAGTCTCTGATACTGAAAGTATTGATGAATTACTGCTGAATTATATGAAGGACAAACAAGTATGGAGAATTATGATGAAGTACGTGAAGTATGAAGTTAATTGTACACGATTTCCTCTAGCGGTTGACCCCGAGGGTTAACCGCTGGTGAAGTTTTTTGTACACATCTCATGAAGTATAATACATGACATCTCATGTGAAGTACATGAAGTACTGGTAAAACACATGAAGTACGTGTAAAGTAGGTAAAATACGTGTTAAGTATATTGAAGTACAAGTGAAGTATCATGAAGTTAGCAAATTTTTTATGAATTACATGAAGTTGAACTCGGCTTATGCGCATGCGCTACGGACAATGTGTATCATAGATAAGACACGTGAATTTAATAATAATTATTTGATAGCAAATTAACTTACATCAGTAGATTTTCTTAACATTTTTTTATCTTAAACGTTGAATAGACCTTTGGCGGTTATTATTTTAATAATAATTAAAAGTTTTGGTAGTTGCTAGTTAATAGTAATCAATTAATTAAAATAAACTAAGATTTCTTTAGTTAATTTTATAATTTTTTTTAGGTCATTTGTTTGAATATCATGGAGGTTTGGTAGCTCAATAAAAAGCTTTGGTAATTTATTATTTCGTCGTGATTAATTAATTAATTCCGGTTTTACAGAGACGGCTCCAGAATGTAATAATACAATTTAAACTATCTTCTTATGCCCGATTTCTTCAACTATACTGATCAATACATTAAAGTAAAATTGACAAAATTACCAATGAGGTGTTTGGTTTGTATTTGTTTTGTTGTGTGCTTGGTTGTTTCGTTGTGGTCTGATTGGACGGGTTAAATCAGGTGCATATCATCAGCCCCTTCCATTGCGAATTTTTAATTGAAGAAAGTCTAAATCTATTGTGCATTTTTATTTTCGGTTGGAGCTTTTTTGTTTTCGAATTATTTAGAAAATTAGTTGGGGGAGGAGGCTGGAGACCTGCTAGTTCCACCCTCTTGATTTTAAAAATAATCTTAATAATCGTTTATAAATGATTGTACATAATTTATTTTCGCTTTACCTTTTTTTGTTGCCCCCCCCCCTCCCCAAAATATGTCATAATTTTTTTATAAAACTCAAACGGTAACCGAGAGTTTCTACTAAATTTTTAATTCTTCAATATGTTTGCCTGCATTGCAATATTCGGGTACTGAAGAGTGTTTCACACCCCAAACCCCCGGATTAATTAGTTTATGTTTTATCAAAAGTAAACTGTAGATCTCTCCATACTTGGGCACTGGAGGTTGTCCACACCCCCAGCCCCCCGGACTGAGTAGTTTCTTTTAATTAAAAGTGAATTAAATATTTAAGTACATCCCAAGTTTTTAAAATTAGCTATGGCCAAGTAAATGTGTTGAATCATAAACTGCATAATTATAAATTCCATACCCCTGGGAGGTACATCTCTGCAACGGGTGATCTTCAGTTTACTTCTAATAGAAACAAAATACTCAATTGGGGTCTATGGGCTGTGGAACACCCTCCAGTGCACAAATTTTGAATGAAAACATTGCAGAACATGCAAAACCCTAAAACTCCCACACCGAGTAGTTTACTTTTTATCAAAGGTAAACTGAAGATCTCCGTTGCAGAGGCATTGGAAAGTGTTCCACACCCCAAACTCCCCGGACTGAGTAGTTTATTTTTATTAGAAGTAAACTGAAGGTATCTTGTTGCAGAGGCACTGCAGGATGTTTCACACCCCCAGACCCCGCGGTTTAAATAATTTATTTTTATTAAGAAGGAATTAAATATATAAGTATTTCCCAAGTTTTTAAAATTAGCTATGGCCAAGTAAATGTGTTGAATCATAAACTGCATAATTATAAATTCCAAACCCCTGGAGGTACATCTCTGCAACGGGTGATCTTCAGTTTATTTCTAATAGAAACAAAATACTCAATCCGGGGGTCTGGGGCTGTGGAACACCCTCCAGTGCACAAATTTTGGAATGAAAACATTGCAGAACATGCAAAACCCTAGAACTCCCACACCGAGTAGTTTACTTTTATCAAAGGTAAACTGAAGATCTCCGTTGCAGAGATATTGAGAGTGTTCCACACCACCCAGACTCCCCGAACTGAGTAGTTTATTTTTATTAGAAGTAAACTGAAGGTATCTTGTTGCAGAGGCACTGCAGGATGTTTCACACCCTCAGACCCCGCGGTTTAAATAATTTATTTTTATTAAGAAGGAATTAAATAAATAAGTATATCCCATTTTTTAAAATTTGCTATGGCCAAGTAAATGTGTTTAATTCATAATCTGACAATTAATCATAAACTGCGTAATTATAAATTCCATACCCCTGGGAAGTAGATCTCTGCAACGGAGATCTTCAGTTGACTTCTGATAAAAATAAACAACTCAATACGGGCGGTTCAAATTTTGGAATCTCGGTAAGTCTCTGAAATACCGATTAAGTACGTGAAATATAATGAAGTATCGATGAATGAGGTGTATTAGGTGATAATACGGTGAATTACTTGTGAAGTACGTAAAATCCCGTGAATTACTGCTGAATTATATGAAGTACGAAAAGTATGGAGAATTATGATGAAGTACGTGAAGTGTGGAAGTTAATTGTACACGATTTTGTCTAGCGGTTGACCCTCGATAAAAACAATATTATTATTGTTTCACGCAATGCTGGATTTTGAATTCTCAATAAACTAAATAATTTGTGCGTCATTTGGTCATCATTTATTTTCGCCTGTATCTCTTTTATTAGTAGTTATTTAAAAACTTTATTAGGGAGGGGTGAATTAAAAGCTAACTTCCTCAGATTTTTGGGTTCAAAATAATACACAACTTAAATTTTTGGAAATGTTTTTATACCTATTATTATTATTTGTAACGAATTAGTTTTGAAGTTAATTGAATAAATGGCTAGATGACAAAAGGGGATTTTAGCTCTGTCTATGGAATATGCTAGCTTTCTGCTACTAAAAATTTTAAATTTAAAATAATAAATATACGGTTTTATTAAAAAATTTTTTTAAACCTCGTTTGTTTTGGAATTATTTTAAAATTTTCTTCCGAGGGCGAAAAATAATATAAATATGTTAATTTCTATCCAACTTGTAGAAATACATATATACAAAGAAAACTAGAAGATTTATGAACGATTTAGTTTATTTTGAGTTCAAAATTTTATAGTTCTGAAAACTAGCTTGTTTTTGGTATTTCTTTCTTAGCAAATGTTTTATAACTACAAATATTCGAAAATCGTTTTGTATATCTTGAATTCAAATTTCACGTCGTAACAATCGTCTTTTGTAAAATCACCATAATAAGTTTTATTATATTGTAATAATGTAATTCTGGAAAATGTAAAAGAACAGATTAATTCTATTGTATTTCTTCTAATGCTGCTCCTGTTTGAAACGGTACTTGCGCGTTGATTTGACGTTACCACGTTTTTGGATTTTGATGCAGTGATTGATACTTTTGATAAAATTTGTAAAATAATAGCTATTTATTTTAGCTATTTTATATTACTTGCTTTGAATTATTTATTGTTTTATGTAATAATTGCAAACGTGATTTATAATATTAATTACGTAGAAAAGACCTTTACACGTGTTTCTGAATTATAACCTTAAAATTTGTCATAAATTTATTTTTAGAAAATGGAAGATTTTATAATAAAAAGCAAGAAAATACATATTTTTGAAGATTGCTTCCACTGTAACGTTTCAAATGATTATAGATATTTTTTAGCTATTTTTATACTTCAAAAATCAAAGAACAAAAACGGTTAACTCTTAAAAGAATTTATTATCTTAAAGATGAAGTTATAACTGTATATCAAATTTGTAAAATTGCAACAATTTTTCGAAGGGTCAACCTCTAGAGGAAATTGTGTACACTTAACTTCACACTTCACGTACTTTATCATAATTCACCATACTTCTTCGCAATTCATATACTTCAGCAGTAATTCTCGGACTTTACGTAATTCATCAGTAATTCACCGTACTTTATCAATAATTCACGGTACTTCTCCTACTTTATTGGTACTTCATTGTATTTCACGTACTTTATCGGTATTTCACAGACCTTACGTGCTAAAAATATTACCGATTTTACTAAAAGTAATGTTAACTATGTATATGTTGTACACATGTGTCGTTTGTGTTCGTCACAATTTTAAAACGTAACGGCACAGGTAGCGAATCCGATTAATATCAGTTTCTTTTAAACTTCAGATGTGATTTTAATTAATATTTTATGTTGTAAAAAATAGTTAGTTTGGATATGATTATTTATTGCTTTATATATTAATGTAAAAATCCTTTTTATGTAATCTTTTATAGTGTATGTAAATTTTATGTAATTGATTTTATTTAAAAACAAACTTGTACTTATTTTATTTTTTTTGTTATTATTTGGGGTTATTTTGGTGGCGAATTTAAAGTATCGAGAGGTTAGTTCACAGTATAAAGTTATCTTTGTTTATTAAATGCGTTTTGTTTAACTGTTTAAAGTAAACTAGCGACGCTACTGGGAATATTTTGTATTAGATACGCCATTGGTTTTTCGCTTAGTTAATGACGAGATAGAGGTTATGTTGTATTGTTCATGTTTTCTTTACTACTGGTTTTTTTGCCTACTCGAAGAAGTTGGGTTACACGACGTATAGGTGTTGTTTGTCTTGCGATGCTACAAGTTGAAGAAAACTTTGATACCGCATTAAAAACATTGATCATGGTCTATTGGCTCGGATGAATAAATACAGATATAATGAACTACATCGAAGATGATCGTAAACTTATAAGTAGGTGATAACAGTTTCTTATTTACAAAAAGAAATACACTCAAAAATTTAATATAATCACACTTCTACAACAATTTAAGTATTTTAAGTGCAAATTTGACATTTGAATAATATAATATTGTAATAATATTTTTGCAAAAATGTGTTAAGTGATTGTTATAATTTTTCAACTACGAAACTACAGGGTCCAGGAATTCAAATTGCACTGCGACTAAGACGTAGGTTAACACTGTAGCCAACATCTATAGCAAAAAAAGATTACATTGTAGAACATCAGTTTGATATTAGTTTCAATTAAGAACACCAACATTTATTATAATTTTTATATACTTACACCTGCAAATAATTGAATATCCGTCGTTAATACGTCCGATGCATTTAAGGTCGTCGAATATTTTGTAGTGACGTACAGAAAGCAATCCAACTAAAAGAAGTAATTAGAAAATACATAAAAAATAAAATCTTGGGTCAGAGTGAAGTCAATACAGTCAAACCTGTTTTATGCGGTGTTTCTGTGTGTGATTTTTCTACACGATGTTTTTCTGTGCGGTGTACGTGATATAAAGGTTTTGACTATACATTTTTTGCCTTTAAAAAGGAAAGAATAGGTTACCATCAAACTAATATGCACATTAAAAAATTTTGTTTAAAAGGAACAGAAGAGATGGTTATCAAAAAAAAAATTAAAATTAAAATAATACAATATAATCTACCTGATATCACATTACCACGAATTTACCTAAAAAACATTTACATTACCTAAAAACAGGTTTGAGTGTACTGCCCTTTTTACTAACCTTCCAATGGTAATATAAATGGTACAAACCTGGAATTTATCAGTAGGATTTAATACATTCATTGGGAATCTTTGCAATTGATTTAAAACTTTGATTTTCTGAAACAAAATGGTTAAGTAACATCATTTTGTACTTCAAATTTCATTTTATAATGCCGACTAAAAAGTAGTTTTACTTATATTGAGTTTACAAGGATTAAAAGGCAAACATAAATCTGAGCTATCAAGGAAAGAAAAGACCAAGTCAGAGCAAAATGCATTGCACTCCATAAACAAATTCATTGATTCAACTAATTTGTATCTTTGATTTGTTTACTTTTCAATCTTAAAATCATCTAACTTAGTATAAATGAATTATCCAACTTGATTCAATGACTAAAATTTAATCAATTTCTTTAAATTTTTTAATTATTTTAAATTATCTTTAAATTATTTTTTTCTGTGTACAAAGTACTCTATAGCGACAAAATTGAATATTAAAATGCCTAATTTTTACATAGTAGAAAGAATTTTTTATTTACTTACCATTAAACTTGACTGATTAAGTTGTAATATTGTATAAGCTGCCCCCGATACTGTAATTATCAGTCCTAATTCAATACTTATAAACTTAATAGATATTGGAATTTGATATACCACTAGCAGTACTATTAAAAATGCAGAAAGGACAAAATACATTACACCAAATAAGACTATAATGATTATAGCAGGATTGCAGATATTGTTCATTTGTTTTAGTAAACTAACAATTTCAATGTATGTATTACTATAAATTCTTATTAAATTTGGTATGTTCTCTCTTGGTATGTCTACGGAGCAATTATTTTCATTTGTTAAAGTGCAATTAGTTGCATCAAAAAGTAGATTTTCCAAATCAATTTTTAAGAAATTATCGAAATTATTATATACACAATAAAACATCTTAAGATATAACAACAACATGACAAACGAGACAAGAAACATAGTTAAGGAAATCAATATTCCAAGTCGTTCAATTATATTCCAGTCGGGAACAACATCGAAACAAATTAAGCTTATTGAACAACAAGAAATAACAATGAGCATCATTATTAAGTCTATGTAGGTACGTGTTCGAAATTTAATAATATCGTCAATCGATAACAAATAGCGTGAAGTCAGCATTTCAAAATTTTTCAATGAGTAACTAAAATAAATGAACATAGTATTAATTTTTTGATTATGAAGAGAGCAATGAATAATTGCATACAATCCAATTGAATACAATGATAAATCTGAAAATGTAAGCAATATATCGAATAGTAAAGCTTTGTTTTGGATTAACTTGTGGGTTCTTGATGCGCCATAATATGCGGATAGACAAATTATAACCGCAAAAAGTTTTGGGATAAACGCTTTCAATTTGAAACAGATAGATCTTTTCATTGGAACAACTACAGTGCTTGAATGATTACATGAGAAACTCGTGTTTGATACTCCTACCAGGAAAGAGAAGTTTAAAAATGCACTAGTAACACAATTTACACAATTATGTGCCACTTCACTAGCCATTTTTATTTAATTTTTATTTAACTGCGCAATTGGAGAAAGACAATGTATTACTACTTCTGTGATATTGTTCATTTACTACAAATAAAAACTTTAAAACAAATTATGGTGTTTAGTAAAACTAGTAATCTAAATTTGAATATTACCGATAGTTTTTATATCTTTGTATTTGATTATCAATATGTGATGTATTTTTAAATTACAGTATACGTATTCTATAACAAATTACAGATTTAGGATTGGATAGTAGTGGCAATAATCAATTTATTGATTTTAAATATAGAATTTAAGAAGGGCGGTTATTGACCTGGTTCTTAGTGTAATCGATTGCTCAACTAAGGCATCCAGTTCGAATTCGGGCAGAGGCTTACTTTGTATGGCCGCCTTCGTGCTTCGGAAGGCACATAAAGACGGTGGTCTTCCTATGTTAAATAATTGCCATCATTACCACCACAGTTTGCCTAATCTTATCAATATGCCCCGTGGGAATCAAAGACTTTACATCACAGCTTGTAACAAGCTCATATCCTTACACACTACCCAATCATGCGGTACCCTCATACCAACATCATCAATCGAAAACCGGCATGCAAATGATACATCAACCAAACCTCAACCAAGTATATACACCTCTACCAGCTCCGACCAAAGAAAGATGGAAATTGATCACTAATAATAGAAAAAGACAAAGAAGTCCAGAAATGAATACTAGGTACCTAAGACAAGAAAAAATAACAGATTATTGGCTCGGAGCAACTACCGCTACAACTGCCAATAGATTTAGTGTATTAGACCAAGGGCAAGCATACAAACAACAATGGCAACAAATGCGAACGACAGAAAATAAAGGAAAACTAAATAAATCAACTAAGGAGCTAAAAACATGCTATTAAACAAGACTACCTAGAGAGCCAAACCCCAACAAAATGCCATAAACTACCGCCTTTGGAAGGCAGCAAGAAAGCTGAACACACCTCAAGCACATAACCCTCCAATCAAAGATGAAAGCAACAAATGGGCAAGAAATAATGAAGAAAAGGCTGATATATTCGCAAGACATTTGGAGAAGGTCTTTCAGCCATTCCTATCAATGTCGACGGATGAAGAAAAAAAAACTAATGAGCTACCTCAAAGCTTTATTTCAACTTAGCCTGCCCATCAAGGGGATTAAAGTCCAAAAAGTAGAAAATATTATAAAGAGAAATAAACATAAAAAAATCTCCAGGCTTCGACCTAATTACTGGAAAAACTCTACAGGAACTACAAGAAAAATGCCTAAAACTGATAACATTCATCTTTAATTCTATACTACGAACACATCACGTTTCAATCTCATGGAGGGTACAGGTTGGTTGTAAAGTAATAAAAGCAAAATGAAAGAATGTGAACTTTTAAATGAAATTAGTTTTTTTATTCAATATAATCTCCTCAACTTCAATACACTTATTCCAATGATCCTGCAATAATTTTATTCCATCTCTGTAATGATTTTCTGGAAGCTCTGCAAAATACTGTTCCACGACTGAAATAGCTTCTTCATTCGATGAAAACGCTTTCCACGAACGAATTGTTTCAAGTTTCTGAAGAGGTAGTAGTCGCTAGGAGCCAAATCTGGCAAATACGGTGGATGTTCAAGCAATTCGTACTTTAGTTCATTGAATTTTGCCATTGTTAAAACACTTTTGTGGACAGGTGCGTTGTCTTGGTGAAAGATGATTTTTTTATGTTGCAAACCGGGTCTCTTTTCACGAATTTGTTCGTTCAATTGATCCAAAAGGTTACAATAATATTCAGAGTTAATTGTTTTACCTTTTCAAGATAATCAATCAATAAAAACCCTTTGCATCCCAAAAACTGATGCCATAACCTTTTTTGCTGATCGTCCTGACTTCACCTGTTTTGGAGCTGAACAACCAGCCTCAGTCCACTGTAATCGTTCTTGTTTCAATTTAGGATCATGGTGGTAGATCCAAGTCTCATCCATAGTTACAAAACGATGCACAAAATCGATTTTATTCTGAAGAAAAGATTAGTTGCCGGAAGGGCCAAGAACCTTTTCACAAATTTATTTTGTGAAAAGCCTCGATGTTGAAAACTAACTGTTTTTCCAGCGGATGCTAGAGTCGTAGATTCTCGAACTCTCCAAAACAAAACCCAGTCGAACAATCAATAAAGTTTTATTAAAAATTCAACAGCTGATCGTTGAGATCAAAAATTTACAACACCAACCCTTGGCAATTGGCAGGATTGAAAGCGACAGTATCACGCAGTGCGTACTCAGTACTATCAATCCGATTCTTTCGGATCCTCAAAACAACTGAAGCGGATGCAATGCAGTTAATAAAGGTAATAAAATGACTTACCCGTTTGTACAAACGTAAGTTTACAAGATGTGAAGTCGACAATTTGGACCTTTAGAAACTGCTTATTTGATTTCTGGTGTTGTTGCAGTTTTTGGTCGTCACTACGTGGTTCATCTTCAACGCTTGTACGACCACGTTTAACTCTAAAACCCATCGATGTACAGTTGGAAATGAAGGAGCAGATTCTTTTTAAAACGCTTACCATTTTGTATGAATTTCTGTTGCTGATAAACCTTCCAAAACAAAGAATTTATCACTGCACGATACTCAGTTTTTCCATTGTTAAAAATACACCGAAACGTCGACTTTAAATGGCTTGTAAACAATGAATGAATTGACAGATCGAAACACAATTTTAGTAGGTTCATATGAAAGATCAAATATCAACAAGGTGGAACTCGGATGACCGCAGTTCTTAGGCTTCTATACAGCTACCTTTTGGTATACAATTATATAATATTTTGTAATTATTTTAATTTAAATTTATAATTTTTCTTTATCTGCACGATCATCAGATTATCTTAATTTTTAGTTGGTAACAAAATTTTCTATATAAGAAATTGATTTGCATTTTGTAAGTGTTATTTTTACGTTTTACGTAATTTTACTTTCACTCTTTCGCACCTTTAATTGGTTAGTTCATTTATTACCAACCCAAAAAGTGTAAGATGAATAAAATAATCTCATAAACAATTGAAAAAGCGTCCACAATTCTGTGTGTTTGATCTCAATTAATTATTTTGAATCTTTTAAATCCATTCACGCGTTTGTCCATCCACCCACATTATTAAATTAAGGATTATACAACCAGTTCTATAACATAACATAATGTATTTATAAATATGTATATAATAATTATAATCTAATATGAAATAATTAGATACTATGAACTAATTAAATAATGCAGTTGGTATTTATCATTTACTATATTTTTTCGTATATGCCAAACTCATAAAAGTTAAAAAGTAAAATTTAGTGACAAAGGTTTTTTGTCACTAATTTAGTGACTTTGAATTATGCGGACGGACGGACGGACGGACGGACGGACAGACGGACGGACGGACGGACGGACACGAAGCCAGATCATAAGGCTTCTTTCTATACTATGTATAGAAGCCTAAAATGACGTATGAATTTTGATTCCTCTACTGCTTAATAGGTGTCGCTTTCAGTACTTCCCAACCAACCCTATACTGATCGAAATTAAATTACCAATCACCTACAGATCCATCAGTCAGATTTGTTTAAATTTAAGAAGAGACGAAACTTTGAGCCATTTTTTTTTAGTTTATATACAATATCTTTCTTGTAAACAGGTATATAGCTATATACGCGTGGGTAAATAATCAATATTGTAATTATTTACATGGTTAAACTTGTAACGCCGTTTATCTTCGACTCTTACAACACCACAAATAAATTTGACTGTAAAAATTTGTTTAGTAAACTTTTGTTGTTTTTGCGTTTATTAAAAACTAGTCACTTTGGTAATTTACGTTACTAAAAAACTTCTGGCGCCCTACATTATTCCTTCTTTTGAGAGTAATCTACGACTCGCTCTACGACATCATCTGAGCTGCCGTTCGCTATTTAGTGAAAGTCTTGGAGGATTAAAACCCTTCAGGACGGTGCAAACTCGCAATCAAAATTTTAGCGCAACATCTACGCAATATTATCACAAACAACAAAAGGACAGCACAAAACACTTATCTCGTTTAACAGACTTCGATGTTGATTGTCCGAAGATTAAATATTAATTTTCCTCCAAATGAAATTTCCAAATAAAACAGACTGATAGTAGAGCTTGTTAACATATACGGCACCAATAATATTCCAAAATAAAACCAAAACTCGTAAAACCACAATGGTACTCCAAAGCGAAAGGTACCAAATCTCATATTCACAAGATCGAACAGTTCCAAAAAGGAAACTTGGTTAATATTGACCAAGGAAGGACCCTAAAAGGATTTTCTTTTGAGAATACTTCTTCTTCTTCTTTCAAGTGCCGTGCCGGGTCTCCTGACGTTGGCGATCACTTCAGCTAGTGCACCTCGATCCTGTGCCACGCGGAATAGTTGTTCCACAGAACGCATTCCGGTCCATTCTCTAATGTTTCTCAGCCAGGACTGCTGCTTTCTTCCAATTCCTCGTTTTCCCTCTATTTTGCCTTTCAATATCAATTGTAGCAGTCGGTACTTGACATTTCTCAGGAGATGTCCAAGATATGAAATCTTTCTGCATTTTATTGTTGTCAGAAGTTCTCTATCCGTCTGAGCCCTACGAAGGACTTCTTCGTTGGTTACATGTTGAACCCATGAAACCCGCAGCATTCTTCTCTGTAGCCACATCTCAAACGCCTCAAGCCTATTCATTGTTCCAACCTTTAATGTCCACGTTTCCATTCCGTACAATAGTACGGACCAAATGTACACTGACTCATTCTCTGGCGAAGTTTTAGGTTCAAGTTGTCGTTGCACAGGAATGATCTCATTTTGTTAAACATATTGCGGGCCATTTCAATTCGGCACTTAACTTCGTTATCAGGGTTTAAGTCTTCAGTAACTATACTTCCCAGATACTTGAACTTGGAGACGCGTTCAATTTGTTGTCCATTTAGATATAGTGCAGCGTTGTTGTAATTTTGACGGCTAATTATCATGAACTTAGTCTTGCTGGTGTTTATTTTAGTCCAAGTCTATCTCCAGTTTCACTTATTATGTTTATAAGAAGCTGGAGTTCGCCCAGCGTGTTTGCAAGGATAACGGTGTCGTCTGCATATCTGATTGTCACCAAAGGCTTTCCGTTTATTTTCACGCCTAGTTCGGGTGTATTTTCTAGAGCTTCCTTGAATATTCGGTCTGAATACAGATTAAAAAGCAGAGGCGAAAGAATACATCCTTGTCTAACTCCTCTTTGTATATTGATATCGCTAGTTATTGTTTCTCCTATTTTGACTTTTGCCGTCTGTCTCCAGTACAGATTCCGTATTACTCTTATTTCCTTGCCATCCACGCCGACTTCTTCCAGCCTCCTTATCAGTGTATCATGCTGCACCCTATCAAACGCTTTCTCATAATCTATGAAACAAGTAAATACATCTCTGCGTTGGTCACGACATTTTGTAAAGAAGGTTTATTGCGAACAAGGCCTCTCGCGTGCCAAAAGCGTTCCTAAAGCCAAATTGCTCGTCGTCCAGATCTTCTTCACATTTGGTTCTTATTCTTGCGTGGATTATGCGAAGAAAAGCTTTGAGCATATGAGACATGAGACTAATGAGGCGGTAATCATTACAATGCTTGGGGTGTTGCTTCGAAGGTAGATTCCAGCCAATCATCAGGTATGTCTCCAGTATCGTATATATTGTTAAATAGTTCTACTATTGTGTCGATATTCTCATCATCTATCAATTTCAGAACTTCTGCTGATTCGATCCGGACCTACTGCTTTTCTATTTCTTGCTATCGCTAGTGCGTGTTGCACTTCAGATTTTAAAATTTGTGGTCCGTCCTGGTTTGTTCCGTAATCTTCCAGTTTATTTCTTCTATCCTGGAATAAATTGGTTACGTATCTCTCCCAAATGCTCTTCAATTCTGACTCCTTAATACCGGCTGGTCTCTTTCATCAAGCAGCATCATTGGTTTTGCTTTCTGTAGTCACCTGTTATTTCCTTGATCTTCCGATGCATACCGTAGCTGTCATGTTTTGAAATCAGGTCTTCTAATTCTTCGCATTGTTTCTTCATCCACGCCTCCTTCGCATTTCTTATCTCCGATCTTATCAATCTTTGTAATTTATTGTATTCCGTTTTATTGTTTTTACTCGTCTGCGTTCTCCATAAGGTCCAACAGTCCATCGGTCATCCATTTTTTTTTTTTTAATAGTTTTAATAGTTTTTGAAAATATATATTTGCAAAAGAAGAACTTTACCTCGTAGATGGTGTAATCGAGGGTATAATTCAAACGAAGGCAAGTACTTGGTTAATGCTGAGTCAAAAAATATCCAAATATCCACGTTGCACAAAATAATTCCAATTACGGAGCGGCAAAAATATACCAAAATTTCTGTACAAACGGCATCTCTAGGAATCTCTACAACCAACAATCAACCAGCGAAAATACCTTCTAAAAATTTTAGTTGTCGATCATGTGCTTTCTGGTCTCAAGATAGTAACTATCAAAAGAACAGAGCCGCACTTTAAAATTTGAATAAAAAAATGTGTGTGTCAGCTCCGACGCACGACTGGAGTTTACTCAGTAAAAATAACCAACTTTAAGAAAATTGATAAAAATGTTTTTATAAATGTTTTTATAAACATTTTTAAAACTATTATAATTTATTTAAAATATAATATTATCTTAATAACTAACAAAATATGGTTATAAAAGATAATTGTCACTAAATCTTTTACGTACAATAATAAATAGTACATGAAAATTATTTAAGTATGCTAAAAATAACTTTTCGAAAGAAAATTTTATAAAACATTATTATATATAATCATCATTATAATAAAGAAATATTGTTGATTTTTCAGATAATATTATCGAATTATTGACTTGAATTATTGATATTTAAAATTATTCATAAAATAAATCATAATAACCTGGAGGAATTTATAGACATCGAAAATAATTTTTGGTTAGGTTAGAAATTGTCTAAATTGGATTAAATATCGAAATATAATGATAAAATTATAACTTCACAATAACAATATTAATTATTGATATGTATAACAAAAAGCGGGCAGGATTTGGTGCGGTTGCGCTAATGTAAAGATACGCCTCTCATTTTCGTTTTTAAAAACGTACCTTTTACCCACGTGGTTGTTAGATGTTCCGGCAATATTATCTTGCGCACCATAGGTGCGCACTAAAAAAGTAACGCGGTCATTTCTTGCGCACCATAGGTGCGCACTAAAAAAGTAACGAGGTCATTCATCAGTAGATTTTACACCTCATATTTTTATCATACCGGGCGCCTTATATATGAAAATCGATTCTTAAGGGGTAAACTCAATAAAATTCCATTTTCAACCGTCACAGTAAGCAATAAAAACGAAATTATTGATTTGGGTAACGAAAAATAAATATAGGCAAGAACAACGTTGAATACAGGGATGTATAACTAAAAGGTGTGCTTACAACGCTTATCGAGTATGACGCAAATTTTGACATATTGCGAGACAAAGATAGTATAACAACTTATTGCACGTGATGCAAATATTACAGTGGCGAGCAGTGCACAGTTTTGTACCTAATTAAAATTACCTAATTAAAATAGTATTTTGAAAATACGTCGTGTTTTTTAATATTATTTTATTAATCTAAGATTAATAATTATTAAACAATTAAATTCATATTATAATACACCGGAAGGCAACAGAAAACCACTCTATTAATTATGATCTCTGGTAGAATCAGCTTGGCTTCGGCTGAGTTGATCGCCTACGCACTGCAAAATGTATGGCACTCGAAGAAGAAGAACATTGCACCTGTTCACATGTCGTATTTTAAAGGCGCAACGACGATATGCAAAATGTACACTGCGTTCCGTGACTACGCCACTGCGATATTTTAAATAATTACAATCACGTGCAATAAGTTGTTTTGGAACATTTATATGTGCTATAAACATAGTTGGTCAGTTCACCCGTTTAATTATACATCAGTGGTTGTGCATATTCAAAATTCATTAAACAAAATAAATAGGCAACAAAATGTACGTAATGAAAATAATCAAAGTTATAGTGCACTTAAAGCCTTAAACAAGGATGCTTTTTGGTCCAATAATTGCTTCTACTACCTTCCTCTTAAAGGCTCTGAAATGCTGCTTTACCAGAATTATCATGTGACTTCAGGTGTAAACTTTATACTTAATTACCAGACTATTTTTTCTCTTTTGCTTTTTTTCCTTTTTTATTTTTGTTTTTTATGTACGTTTATATCTTTTTGTTTTCATAAAAAGATTTATTTTGTATTTATTTTTAATTATTTTTTACTTCTCTGATATTTTTCTTTTTAATCGTTCCAAGTACTTAAACCGATGGATTGATTCATTTTATGCTCGATTTCTTCACTTAATGTTATCTATAAGTTAGTGAACTTTAGGTTAAATTGAGGAAATAACCAATCAGATGATTGATTTATTTGTTTTATAGTCCTCTGATTGGTTATTTCGTTAATTTAACCTAAAGTTCACTAACTTCAAAATAACTACGAGTGAAGAAATCGGCTTAGAACTCAATTTGTACACAATCACTCTGAATTACATAGATATTTTTAAGAATTTTAGAAATTCTAATTTTTAAATTCTTTATGACTTGTAAAATTAATATAAAATGTCACTGAGATACCCATGATACATTTATCCATGACTAAAAATTGCAGTAAAATAAAGCTTAATATTAAGAAATGCAATAATAAACTACCCCCCGTTGGGCGCCAAATTGTATTGAAATGAGTTCTTAATTGAAATTAATAACGTTGGATGCAAAACAATTAATCGTCTTACCTTAAATCTGCCCGGCGCCAATTTTGAAATTGATTTTAATATAATAATAAAAATATACTTATTAGAATTATTACAGGAAATTGTAACTTTAGCAATTCCTGTTAAGTTTAGTCCCTTGAGTTTTGTTAAGTTTCACATAAGGTGAGAGAAAAGGGTTTTGATCATCTAGGTTGGCACTATGTTTTCCGAATTAGATATCTCGCTTTCTGATAAAGGAGTGCTCGACCAACTGTTTACTATCTTTGCTTTTGTTAAATTAAACAATTCTTCCTTTCTTGTACGTTTTATTTACTTTAGCTGGCGCCCTGTTTACATCATTTTCCTCATACTGAGCAATGCATTTTAATTACGAATCCACGACGGTTTCCCAACCACCCCTTGCACACCGACTAAATACTTAAATGTATAAGAGTTAGCTGATCGTGTAATAACAGCTACGATCGATCAAGCGGCTAGCGTAGCAAAATTAATATTTATGCAATTATTGTTACAGAATATGAATTGAAAATTTATGAATTGTACTTTTACTAGACGGTAGACACTTCCACATACAAATACTTATTTGAACAAAAGAATTAGTGAATTTGCCTAAACAACGTGACGGAATTACATTAAAGCCGCGTTCGACTTGGACGCTTACAACGCTGTTGGTACAAACTGGCGCAAACGCTTTAAGCGTTCGAATTGATAATGTTGGGCCTACAATGTTTGGTCGTTTATTTAACATGATACGTTAGGAAGAATCGGTATTTTATTTGGTGCTTGCCGTGGTTTTTGGGACGATGCGTCCAGAAAATTTAAAATATCATCTGGTTCTATTATGTTTTCTCTTCTCCATGATTTTTCAAAATTCAGATTAGACAACAAATGCGGATTTTAGCCTGTTCATGCGTTTGTACACGTGCGGATCAATAGAAACTAAGCTTGCCTATGCTAGAATTTTCAAACGACAAATTTTGTCGCGGTCAATTTACACTTTTCATTGCCATTTTGTGGAAACTTAACTTTTCGAAATTTTTTTACATGTAGATAGAGCTCGGCAATCCACGACGTTTAAGCTTAAATTTACTTGGCGACGATTTCTTCTTGTTATCAAAATTGACAAACAATCGTCAAATTACCGACATATTTTGCATCGTTTTTATAAATTCATCTGATGCACATGCTGTTTGGAAGCAAATCAACAATGCAAATTTGACTGTCCGTGATGATGTATTATGTATTTGTATGAGGTTTCCTGATAGATCTGAATCAACAATGATTCCTGATAAGTTAAGTAACCTTCTGATTTCAATTAATTGATTTTTAAATGTTTCAGGCTTTTCCGGTACTCGCTGAAAGCTTACTTTACACAAATAATGTCATGAAGTGACTTAAATTAAGATTGATGTAATTAAGACATTACAATATAGTATATTACTTATGACTGAAACCGCTTGAGCTCGAATGGTAAATTGTTGGTAATCATCAATATGCGTAGAATCAGCACATTTTCCCCTTTAAATTTTCTACTGATGATTGTTGCCTAGATCAAATTAGATATCAAATTTGTTATGGTCAGTCTGGTTCCTGTGCACAGTTTTGACGCGTTCAAGCTTCGAATAAGTATCACCGGTGACCCAATTTTAATGCCAATATGTGTGGTGGCGTTCCAGGTGGCTCAGTGAATTTAAAATTCGGTTCGGTAATTGAATGCTAGTTCTTGCTCCATCATTGTGTCTAATAACTTTCTTGGCTTCTGTTGATTTAATTAAATGCAAAGAAGTAAAATTTTTATCAAAAGGTCGGCCATATTGAATCCGCTATTTATTATTTTTTTGACATCATAATATATTTCAACAACCTAAAAATCACCCATAATGTCAATCCGAGTGAGGTTTGTTTAATATTTATCAATTTACGTTATATTTAATTAAATATTTATTGAAAAGTCGGCCACATTGGATCAGCCATTTTGAATAACTTATTTTGGCATCATAATCTGTTTCAGCAACCTCGAAAACTCCTATTAAGTCAATTTGAAGTAAATTGCCTTAAAATTTCTGGACTTATAATCATTTGGTTTAAAAAAACGTCTTTTGGTTAAAATATTAATAAACAATTTACTCACATTTATATGTTTATAACTTTTTACTTTAAGCTATTAAAGAATGCTATCAAAAGAATTTAAGAAAATCGAAGCTTTTCGTAATTATTCCGAAAAATTTTTATCGACTCCACTATCATATTTGTTTATATTTAGAAGAGTCAATGTATATTTTGCATTTAATACAACTCATAACAAATTTATAACAAATTCATTTGGCTCTATCGAAGCAAGGGTTCGATCAGTTTGTTACGGAATTTTTTAAATTTCGTAACTAGGATTCTTATTTTTCTTTATGTGCTGGAACGAACTATACCACGTTAAAATTTTTAATTTTAAATTTACTCTGTATTGCAAGCAGGGAGAATAGATGGTCATTTTCTGGTTACACTTGTACAAGCCAATTTATAATTTTATTTACCTTCGCCATTAAAAATTGTTAATGGGTAAGAATTGTTGGTTACTATATTGTTGTGTGGTATCGCGATTACCTGATATGGAAATTTTATTTTGGTATCAACAAGTTTTGATTTAACGCCACATGCTACCGCACGCTGCAGCACCTCAATTTTTCAAAATTAAGGTAATTTTATAACAATGTTAAATAAGGTATCCATTCCTGTTGGAATATGCCTACTCCTTTGATGTAGGAGTCTTTACGATTCTTTCCCGAGGTGAATCACTCCTCATTTTTTCTTCTTCGACAATCTATATTTTCTTATGTGTCTTGGTTTCGTTTACTAAATTTCTCCATACCGTCCTGTTTTCGCATTTCTTCCTCCAATCATCCACACCCATCGCTTTAAGGTCCTTTATTACCTCGTCCAGCCATCTCGCTCTCGTTCTTCCCCTGTTTCTCGTCTCGCCAGGTCTCCATTCCATAATTTGTCTCAAAATGCTGTCTGGTTCTTTTCTAGTCACATGACCGAGCCATCTCATTCTCTGAGCCTTTATGAATTTCACAATATCCTCGTTTCCCATTATTTCATTTAGTTCAGCATTTGTTCTTATTCTATATTCGTTCTCTCCTAACTTTTCGGGCCTGTGATCGTTCTCAAAATTTTTCTTTCAAATATTCTCAATTTTTCCTCCTCTTTCCCAGTCATGTTTAATATTTCCGCTGCGTATGTTACCACCGTTCTCACAAATGTCCTATATATTCTCAGCTTTGTTCTTGTAGAGATAGTCTTATTTTTTAACAACTTCTTGTTTGCATGAAACGCTCTCCAACCAGCTTGTATCTTTTCGATTACCTCGATCGATCTCTCGTTGTTTCTGTTCAGTTGGACTCCCAGGTATCTGAAGTTTTCCACTTCTTCGAACAAGTATTCCCAATCTTTAGGTGATTCAGTCTCCCACCTTTCTTTCTATCAAATTTCATGTATTTAGATTTGCTGTCATTAATTTTCAACCCCATTTCCTTCGCATGTCTCTCTATTTTTTTCGAAAGTCTGTATCATTTTTTGTTTCGATCTCGCGATAATCACAATGTCATCTGCATAAGCCAATACTTGCCATTCTTTCGATGAAATCGTTGCTCTGATTCCTAGCTTTCTCACTACGCTTTCAATCACCAGGTTGAACAACACCGCCGACAGCGCATCTCCCTGTCTCACACCGCTGTTAATCGCGAACTCATTTGTTTCATTTGGTCCAATTTTAACGGTTGCTCTAGCGTCTCTCATCGTCATTTCTATAAGTCTTCGCATTTTTCTGGGTATTTTCAGATCTGCCATCACTTCGTACAGCTTTTTACGTTTAACTGAGTCGAAAGCCTGTCGGAAGTCAACAAACAGCAGATGCAGCTCTATATTGTGTTCATATGATTTCTCTGCAATTTGTTTCATTATGTGCAGCGCATCTACTGTCGATCGTTCCTCTCTGAAACCGTGCTGATATTCTCCAGTTTTGTCATCAATCACTGTTTTTATTCTATTGTATAAAAGTGTCGATAGAATCTTGTATGCTACCTGAAGCAGCGTTATTCCTCTATAATTATTGCAAACCTCAATATCTCCTTTCTTGTGGATTGGAATTATTCTACCCAATCTCCACTCGAACGGCATTTTCTCTTTTCTCCATATTTCTAGTAACAACT
Organism: Lycocerus yunnanus; assembly: GCA_036346125.1. Taxonomy (NCBI): domain Eukaryota; kingdom Metazoa; phylum Arthropoda; class Insecta; order Coleoptera; family Cantharidae; genus Lycocerus; species Lycocerus yunnanus. The sequence continues at coordinate 645,139 of JARFIX010000106.1, forward strand.
TGTATATTCTTTGATGTACGTCTTGACCAGCATGTTTTATCAATTCGCCACTTACCCCATCACTTCCTGGCGCTTTTCCGTTCTTCATTCTCTTCAATATTGTTTCCACCTCGCTGAATGATGGCTCTGTTTCTGCTTCTTCCTCCACTCTCCACCTCTTCTTCATTGGTTGCTTCTTCGTCGTGTTGGTTGAACAGCCCTTGAAAATTTCTTTTACTTCTACCTCGTTGTTACCTTCTATGCCGTTTTCGTCTTTCGTGGTTCGAGTCTTTACGTTTTCTCTTTTGTTGTTTTATGCCAAGATAGAACTTTTTGATGTTGTTTCTGTTGCAATCGTTCTCTATTTCGTTCATCTTTTCATTCAACCAAATGTCCTTCTTTTCCTTGTATTTCTTGTAAGCCTCTCTCTTTCTTTCTCTGTATGTGTTCCGATCATCTTCTTTGTTTGTCAACATCCATCTCATTCTTGCTTTTTTTGTTTTCGGCTTTTCTTCACATTCTTCATCAAACCATCTCTTATTTTTAACTCGTTTCCTGTAACCTACTGCATTTTTGGCACATGTCTGCATTACTACTTTGATATTGTTCCATTCATTGTCTATGTTTTGTTCCGTTTCTTTGCTGCGCATTGCTCTGTTTGTTTCTTTTGCATATTTTTCTCTGGTCTTTATTTGTGCAAAGTTTCCAAGTTCCAATCTTTTTTGTCTTTCATCGCTTACTTGCTCGTGTTTTTCTTTGTGTGCCACTCTCGCTATTACCAGATAGTGGTCAGAGTCCACATTTGCACCACGATAGGATCTCACGTCTTTGATGCATGCTGCTCTTTTTCTTGATATACATACATGGTCAATCTGGTTTCCTTCAGCGCCGTTGTTTGCCCTGGCCTTGACCATGTTATTTTGTGCATTGCCTTGTGTTTAAACTTTGTGCTGCTTATTATCATATTCAGCGCTGTCGCTACGTTGAACAGACGATCGCCATTGTCATTGATTTTATCGTGGATCGTGAACCTACCCGCCAATTCGCGTTGTTTCAATTCACATTGTTACGCTGCACTTCACGGCTGTTAATTTTATCTAAATTATTAATTTTATTCAGTAATTATCGTCAAATTCAATTTTGCAACTTTGTGTTAAAATTGGTAATCACTTCAGCTGTCCTTATTATAAATATCTTTTCTTACTTAGTTCTTTGATTATCTTTCCTTTCAAACTTACCGCCTGATAAAAATTAACACCTGCCGTGATAACATTTAATGCACGGAGAGAAAATTGTGATAAAAGCTCTGGACCCACCGTGTACGAGGGCTATCATCTATCGTTCCCGATCTGTCGATTATCTATCGTTACCATAACAGAGCAGTTTGGTTGCTACCGAAATTTGAGAGGTGACGGTAAATCTCAAAATAGGTAGGATTTCGTGCGGTTGCGCTAATGTAAAGACACCTCTCATTTTCGTTTTTAAAATTTTAAAACGTCAGTTGAACCCGTTTTTTTGCTTCACTTTTAGGTGATTAAAATGTCTTTAAAATTTAAATTCTAATAATTTGATCAGGATATTATTTTAACTTTTAAAAGAATTTATTATCTTAAAGATGAAGTTATAACTGTATATCGAATTTGTAAAATTGTAACAATATTTTGAGGGGTCAACCGCTAGAGAAAATTGTGTACACTTAACTTCACACTTCATGTACTTTATCATAATTCACCATACTTCTTCGTAATTCATATACTTCAGCAGTAATTCACGGGACTCTACGTACTTTATCAGTAATTTACCGTACTTTATCAATAATTCACGGTACTTCTCCTACTTTATCGATACTTCATTGTATTTCACGTACATCATCGGTATTTCACAGACTTTACGTGTTAAAAATATTACTGATTTTACTAAAAGTAATGTTAATTATGTATATGTTGTACATATGTGTCGTTTGTGTTCGTCACAATTTTTAAAACGTAACGGGCACAGGTAGCGAATCCGATTAATGGGATAATTATTATGACGAATAATTAATAATAATTATTTAGAAATGTCAGAATACTCTCTTGGCCGTTTCTATGGTAACGTGACATTTTTATAGTCATTATTGCGATACAAGGAAGTTGAATAAATTAAAAAACAACCAAACAAATGATAAATATGCTGTATTCCGTACCCTCTGCGGTACAGAATTTATAATTATGCAGTTTATGATTTAAATTTTCAGATTATGAATTAAACACATTTACTTGGCCAAAGCTAATTTTAAAAACTTGAAATATGCTTAAATATTTAATTCACTTTTAATAAAAATAAATTAGTTAAACCGGGGGGTCTGGGGGTGTGGAACACCCTCCAGTGCCTCAACGGTAGATCGTCAGTTTACTTCTGATAGAAAATAAACTACTCGATCCGGGGTTGTAGATGTTTTGCAATGTTTTCATTCCAAAATTTGTGCACTGGAGGGTGTTCACACCCCAGACCCCGGATTTAGTAGTTTATTTTTATCAGCAGTAAACAAAAGATCTCCCGTTGCAGAGGCACTGGAGGGTGTTCTACATCCCCAGACCCCCCGGATTGAGTAGTTTATTTTTTATCAGAAGTAAACTGAAGATTTCCCGTTGCAGAGATCTACCCCAGGGGGTACGGAATTTATAATTATGCAGTTTATGATTAATTGTCAGATTATAAATTAAACACATTTACTTGGCCATAGCTAATTTTAAAGAACTTAAGAAATGCTTAAATATTTAATTCACTTTTAATAAAAATAAATTAGTTAAACTAGAGGGTTTGGGAGGTGTGCCCCCTCAAATAATTTTCTCAATAATTCAAAATCAGTGTTTCATGACATCTGACATTTGTTTTGACACATCCTTCAATTTTTAAATTAATCTAATTATTATAAATTTTAATTATTTTATTCTCTTCTTAGTCTTTAACTCGATTCCGAGTATCGTGATCGGTAGTGGTAGCCACTTTTATCCGAGTGATGACGGCAACGCGACGGCGACGGTCAGAATATATTTATATTCTCCACCCAGGCTTGAACCGGGTATTTCGGTTTCGCATTCGACACACTCAAGTGCAAAACATAACCAAAACTATTTAAAACGTGTAAAAATTTGATTTGCATATTTTTAAAAATATGGCACAATAAATAGTTGCATAATTTATATTGTATTATTCCAGCACCCGCGATAGTCCTCCACATGCTGTATAGTACGAAAATACAAAATGATAAAGACGATTCTTTAGCTTTAGAAGAATATGGTCCAGGAAAAGGCGATTAAAGCTGAGTGAATTGTTTTAATTTTTATTAACAAGCAATTTGCAACCAAAACTCCAAACGCGAATATCTCAAAACGACAAATATTAACCTGGTGGAAATCAAATTAAGAAAACTGTAAATTTGATTAATATAACATTTTTTTGTTTATTGCGTATCGGAAGGGGAAAATCTAAAGAAAGACACCACCAGCCCGTGCTGGGTGATTTTGTTAAGTCAGCCCATTAAGAACTTCCTACCAGATGTCCGTGGGATTCACCAGTAGGTATTTCAGTTCCTCTTTGTGTTTGATAAGCATACTCTTAATCTCTTCCCATCTCTCTTTGTTATTGAGCAACTCCATTTTCGTAGCTGCTTTCGTCGACTAGAGCATCCGTTCTATTTTCGAAGCTTATTACTGAGATTTTTAGCGAATTTGTTTGTTTTACGGTGAAAAGGTGCTGGCCTCTCGTTCAACCGGAAGAACATATTTCCCTCTTGCTTCAGCTCTTCAGATTCTCATTATCCATCGGGGTTGGTTACCCAATCTCTGAGAATCCTCCACAGGTTACCAGGGGCCGCCAACTTGGAGGTGCTAGTAGGAATTAAGCAGGAGAGGCTCTAGGTTACGCTTTACTGCCTCATTTAACCTCCCCCAATAATTAATACTATTATAATAAATAATAATTAATAATTGTGTTCACAAAATACGTCTTTATGATCCCACAACAGATTTTTGTAATTGAAGGTTCCTTTTAGCTTCTATTTGCAATAACAAAGCTTAAAAAGCTTGATTTATTACTCGTCGTTACTCGAATGTTTTTAATAAAAATCTAAACCAAACTTGTACTTATTTTATTTTTTCTTGCGATTATTTTGGAGTTATTTTGATGGTGAATTTAAAGTATCGAGAGGTTAATTCACAGTATAAAGCTATCTTTGTTTATTTAATGCGTTTTGTTTATCTGTTTAAAGTAAACTAGCGACGCCACTGAGAATATTTTGTATTAGATATGTACGCCATTGGTTTTCGCTTACAATTAGTTAATGGCGAGATAGAGGTTGTGTTGTATGGTTCATGGTTTCTTTACTACTGGTTTTTGCATACTCAAAGAAGTTAGGTTACACGACGTATAGGTGTTGTTTGTTTTGCGATGCTACAAGTGGGAGAAAAGCTTTGATACCACATTAAAAAACATTGATCACGGTCTATTGGCTCGGATGAATAAATAAAGAAATAATGAACTACATGGAAGATAATCGTAATGTTACTTAAAACTTAGGCAAGGGTCCGTCAACCCTGATTTCGATTTTTACTATAATTTTGTAAATTATGATAGATAATGATGCTATATTATATAGACATAAAAAATAAAATTTGCGGACCGTTCACAAATTTGGTTAAAAAGGGGTTTAAAGAAATGCTACCGAATGCGATGATTTCATTGGTGCACTTATTTCCTTATGCTATATCCCCACCTGAATTAGGCGGTCCCATATATAAGTAGCACATTTTACTGCATTTCAACCATGGACAGGATTTCGGCGATGGAAATTGCTACGATGCCCCGATCGAAGAGGTACGGCCATCGCAGTTGGAGAAGTACCTCCACAATTTCCTGGCTGGCCACGGTGTCCGACCACGAGAGCGTTCGGGGTTGGAAGGAAGAAGGCCGGATGCACAGGTTCCGGGCGATAGTGGCGAAAGCGTCACTTTTTACTGGCACCTGTACGACCTAGGGAAAAAGGTGTCGACATCACGGTTCCTTTAAACATTTTAAAATTCGCAATTCTATTCTATCTTTGGAAATTTCATATTATATTCGAACCATGAATAAAATTGTCGTGCATTTGGGGGAAATTTTTAAAATTTTTATTATTTTAATTATTTCTTATTAATTTCCTATTAATTATTTCTAACCTATTTTAAATTTTAGCCTATTTGTGCTTTTAGATTAAAAACATTTATATTTATATTTAAAATATTTTATATTTGTGCCATATTGCTGGATTGACCAATGCCATTTTTTTCGATTTTGAGATTTTTTCCGACATTTTTTATTAGCAGAAAGGACAATATCGTATCTGTTATACTTATGAGTATTATTAGACCTCAACAGGCCTAGGACAAACCCTTTTGATTTTTGTATTAAAAAGACCAAAGTTAACATTGACCCTTTAGTAGTTTTTAACATTTTTGTGTTATTAGGGCCAAAGTCAATATTGATTCATTTAAAGTTTTTAAAATTTTTGTATTATTACGTTGGGCAATCAAACAGCTCTTATAAGTTTAAAATTAAACATAAAATTTAAATTGCTATTAATAATTTAACTTATAATAATTATTGCTATTTTTTTGAAGAAAATTTTTCAACTTTTTGTAGTTGGTATTGTTTACCATTTTCTAATTTTGTTCATAGTCAAAATTTACCGTGTCGGTTAAATATACAATATAATTAAATGTCTTACGTTTTCAAAATTACACTATTGCGGTATAGTAGAACCGAGGGGTTAACCGCTGGTGAAGTTTTTGTACACATCTAATGAAGTACATGAAGTACTGGGGTAGAACACCTTCCAGTGCACAAATTTTGGAATGAAGTACATTGCAGAACATGCAGAACCCCAGACCGAGTAGTTTACTTTTTATCAGAAGTAAACTGAAGATCTCCCGTTGCAGAAGCACTGGAGGGTGTTCCACACCCCAGACCCCCGGTTTAAATAATTTATTTTTATTAAAAGTGAATTAAATATTTAAGCATATCCCAAGTTTATTAAAATTAGCTATGGCCAAGTAAATGTGTTTAATTCATAATCAGACAATTAATTATAAACTACCTAATTATAAATTCCGTACTCCCTGGGAGGTAGATCTCTGCAACAGGAGAGTTCAGTTTACTTCCGATAAAAATAAACTACTTGATCCAGGGGCCTGGGGAATGAAACACCCTCTAGTGCCTCTGCAACGGGAGATCTTTAGTTTACTTCTGATAAAAATAATCTACTTTACGAAATGTTACGAAAATTTAACATTTTCAAACGAGTCCCAAATTAAATTCAATAAATATTTATTTTATTTCAATAAACATTTTTTTAATTTATTAAATTATTGACTTTCAATAGAAAATTTCGAACATTATCTCTTAATTCCGAGATTGAAACGTCATGTGGCGTGATTATTTCCATCACATGGTAAGGCATAAGAGGAGAGCGCAGGCGTAGTAGGGACAAGGGGAAAAGTTGGACGAGTCCAACGGAGGTCTAGCGCTAGTTCTTCAAGAGTGAAGACGTGTTTTGAAAATTGCGAAGACAATTTTTAACAGTCGCTAGATAGTAGTGATAGTCATAACCTACAGTAGTGGGTGATAATCGTAGACGCATTGTGGTTTCCGATCGCGTGGGCGGATCATATTTTCCTATGGAAAGTGGAAATTTTCACATGATTGATAGTTTGATTGTGGTTTTGACGCGCCATTTTGAACCGTTGTCCTTTCATCGTGCGCAAACTGTAGCGAAACATTATCGTGTTTGCGCAGCTAGTGATAACGCAACTACGTCACAGAAATTGTTTACCCCGAGTTCTGTTTACGATCGTGGAAGTTATTGTTATTTTGGATTTACCACGACTGCTTTTGGATGGGTGGTTACCACCAATTTATTCGACCTTACTACGTTCATCACGATTCCGAGGAGGAATATTTAAGTGCACCTTTGCTGGAGGGATATTCGCAAACAGCTGGCATCACCCGTTTGGAAGTGTTCTTCAAGTGTCGTGCGTATTGTGATTGTGCCGGGTTCATATCTAGTGAGATAATCGAGCAGTTTTTTAAAGGGGTTTCCCAAATTTTCGTATTACCAATTGTAAACTTATGGTTTGTACAAACGGGTAAGTCCTATTTTCACCTTTATTAACTGCCTTAAATTCGTCACACTAAATTTTGGAGATCCGAAGAATCGGATCATAGTTTCTTTGCGTACGCACTGCGTGATACAGTCACTTCCAATCCAACCAATTGCCAAGGGTTGGTTTTGTAGATATTTTAATCTTAAACATCAGTTATTATTATCAATAAAGTCTATATCTATTGTTCAATTGGGTTTTATTGTTGGGGAGTACCTAGAAAACGAATCTACGACTCTAGCATCCGCAACCAGCAGAGAGCTAGTTTTACCATCGAGGCAAATCACAAATATAAATTTTGTGAGAAAAAGGGTTTTTGGCCCTTCTGGCAATCAATCTTTCTTTCAAACCCGGGGGGTGGGGGGTGGAACACCCTCCAGTGCTCAAATTTTGGTATTTCTGTAAGTCTCAGAAATTGAAAGTCTCTGATACTGAAAGTATTGATGAATTACTGCTGAATTATATGAAGGACAAACAAGTATGGAGAATTATGATGAAGTACGTGAAGTATGAAGTTAATTGTACACGATTTCCTCTAGCGGTTGACCCGAGGGTTAACCGCTGGTGAAGTTTTTTGTACACATCTCATGAAGTATAGTACATGACCTTTCATGTGAAGTACATGAAGTACTGGTAAAATACATGAAGTACGTGTAAAGTAGGTAAAATACGTGTTAAGTATATTGAAGTACAAGTGAAGTATCATGAAGTTAGTAAATTTTTTATGAATTACATGAAGTTGAACTTGGCTTATGCGCATGCGCTACGGACAATGTGTATCATAGATAAGACACGTGAATTCAATAATAATTATTTGATAGCAAATTAACTTACATCAGTAGATTTTCTTAACATTTTTTTATCTTAAACGTTGAATAGACCTTTGGCGGTCATTATTTTAATAATTAAAAGTTTTGGTAGTTGCTAGTTTAATAGTAATCAATTAATTAAATTAAACTAAGATTTCTTTAGTTAATTTTGTAATTTTTAGTTCATTTGTTTGAATATCATAAAGGTTTGGTAGCTCAATAAAAAGCTTTGGTTATTCATTATTTCGTTGTGATTAATTAATTAATTCCGGTTTTACAGAGACGGCTCCAGAATGTAATAATACAATTTAAACTATCTTCTTATGCTCGATTTCTTCAACTATACTGATCAATACATTAAAGTAAAATTGACGAAATTACCAATGAGGTGTTTGATTTGATTTGTTTTATTGTGTGCTTGGTTATTTCGTTGTGGTCTGATTGGACGGGTTAAATCAGGTGCATATCATCAGCCCCTTCCATTGAATTTTAATTAAGAAAGTCTAAATCTATTGTGCATTTTTATTTTAGGTTGGAGTTTTTTTTTCGAATTATTTAGAAAATTAGTTGGGGAAGAAGGCTGGAGACCTGCTAATTCCACCTCTCGATTTTAAATAATCTTAATAATCGTTTAAATGATGGTACATAATTTATTCGCTTTACCGGTTTTGTTGCCCCCAAAAATGTCATAATTTTTTAGAAAACTCAAACGGTAGCAGAGTTTTCTAAATTGTCAATTCTTTAATATGTTTGCCTGCATTGTAATATTTAGGTACTGAAGGGTGTTTTACACCCCAAACCCCCGGATTAATTAGTTTATGATTTATCAGAAGTAAACTGTAGATCTCTCCATACTTGGGCACTGGAGGTTGTCCACACCCCCAGCCCCCGGATTGCGTAGTTTCTTTTAATTAAAAGTGAATTAAATATTTAAGTACATCCCAAGTTTTTAAAATTAGCTATGGCCAAGTAAATGTGTTGAATCATAAACTGCATAATTATAAATTCCATACCCCTGGAGGTACATCTCTGCAACGGGTGATCTTCAGTTTACTTCTAATAGAAACAAAATACTCAATTCGGGGGTCTATGGGCTGTGGAACACCCTCCAGTGCACAAATTTTGAATGAAAACATTGCAGAACATGCAAAACCCTAAAACTCCCACACCGAGTAGTTTACTTTTTATCAAAGGTAAACTGAAGATCTCCCTGTTGCAGAGGCATTGGAAAGTGTTCCACACCCCAAACTCCCCGGACTGAGTAGTTTATTTTTATTAGAAGTAAACTGAAGGTATCTTGTTGCAGAGGCACTGCAGGATGTTTCACACCCCCCGACCCCGCGGTTTAAATAATTTATTTTTATTAAGAAGGAATTAAATATATAAGTATTTCCCAAGTTTTTAAAATTAGCTATGGCCAAGTAAATGTGTTGAATCATAAACTGCATAATTATAAATTCCAAACCCCTGGAGGTACATCTCTGCAACGGGTGATCTTCAGTTTATTTCTAATAGAAACAAAATACTCAATCCGGGGTCTGGGGCTGTGGAACACCCTCCAGTGCACAAATTTTGGAATGAAAACATTGCAGAACATGCAAAACCCCCAGAACTCCCACACCGAGTAGTTTACTTTTTTTCAAAGGTAAACTGAAGATCTCCGTTGCAGAGATATTGAGAGTGTTCCACACCACCCAGACTCCCCGAACTGAGTAGTTTATTTTTATTAGAAGTAAACTGAAGGTATCTTGTTGCAGAGGCACTGCAGGATGTTTCACACCCTCAGACCCCCCGGTTTAAATAATTTATTTTTATTAAGAAGGAATTAAATAAATAAGTATATCCCATTTTTTAAAATTTGCTATGGCCAAGTAAATGTGTTTAATTCATAATCTGACAATTAATCATAAACTGCGTAATTATAAATTCCATACCCCTGGGAAGTAGATCTCTGCAACGGAGATCTTCAGTTGACTTCTGATAAAAATAAACAACTCAATACGGGCGGTTCAAATTTTGGAATCTCGGTAAGTCTCTGAAATACCGATTAAGTACGTGAAATATAATGAAGTATCGATGAATGAGGTGTATTAGGTGATAATACGGTGAATTACTTGTGAAGTACGTAAAATCCCGTGAATTACTGCTGAATTATATGAAGTACGAAAAAATATGGAGAATTATGATGAAGTACGTGAAGTGTGGAAGTTAATTGTACACGATTTTGTCTAGCGGTTGACCCCTCGATAAAAACAATATTATTATTGTTTCACGCAATGCTGGATTTTGAATTCTCAATAAACTAAATAATTTGTGCGTCATTTGGTCATCATTTATTTTCGCCTGTATCTCTTTTATTAGTAGTTATTTAAAAACTTTATTAGGGGAGGGGTGAATTAGAAAGCTAACTTCCTCAGATTTTTGGGTTCAAAATAATACACAACTTAAATTTTTGGAAATGTTTTTATACCTATTATTATTATTTGTAACGAATTAGTTTTGAAGTTAATTGAATAAATGGCTAGATGACAAAAGGGGATTTTTAGCTCTGTCTATGGAATATGCTAGCTTTCTGCTACTAAAATTTTAAATTTAAAATAATAAATATACGGTTTTATTAAAAAATTTTTTTAAACCTCGTTTGTTTTGGAATTATTTTAAAATTTTCTTCCGAGGGCGAAAAATAATATAAATATGTTAATTTCTATCCAACTTGTAGAAATACATATATACAAAGAAAACTAGAAGATTTATGAACGATTTAGTTTATTTTGAGTTCAAAATTTTATAGTTCTGAAAACTAGCTTGTTTTGGTATTTCTTTCTTAGCAAATGTTTTATAACTACAAATATTCGAAAATCGTTTTGTATATCTTGAATTCAAATTTCACGTCGTAACAATCGTCTTTTGTAAAATCACCATAATAAGTTTTATTATATTGTAATAATGTAATTCTGGAAAATGTAAAAGAACAGATTAATTCTATTGTATTTCTTCTAATGCTGCTCCTGTTTGAAACGGTACTTGCGCGTTGATTTGACGTTACCACGTTTTTGGATTTTGATGCAGTGATTGATACTTTTGATAAAATTTGTAAAATAATAGCTATTTATTTTAGCTATTTTATATTACTTGCTTTGAATTATTTATTGTTTTATGTAATAATTGCAAACGTGATTTATAATATTAATTACGTAGAAAAGACCTTTACACGTGTTTCTGAATTATAACCTTAAAATTTGTCATAAATTTATTTTTAGAAAATGGAAGATTTTATAATAAAAAGCAAGAAAATACATATTTTTGAAGATTGCTTCCACTGTAACGTTTCAAATGATTATAGATATTTTTAGCTATTTTTATACTTCAAAATCAAAGAACAAAAACGGTTAACTCTTAAAAGAATTTATTATCTTAAAGATGAAGTTATAACTGTATATCAAATTTGTAAAATTGCAACAATTTTCGAAGGGTCAACCTCTAGAGGAAATTGTGTACACTTAACTTCACACTTCACGTACTTTATCATAATTCACCATACTTCTTCGCAATTCATATACTTCAGCAGTAATTCTCGGACTTTACGTAATTCATCAGTAATTCACCGTACTTTATCAATAATTCACGGTACTTCTCCTACTTTATTGGTACTTCATTGTATTTCACGTACTTTATCGGTATTTCACAGACCTTACGTGCTAAAAATATTACCGATTTTACTAAAAGTAATGTTAACTATGTATATGTTGTACACATGTGTCGTTTGTGTTCGTCACAATTTTAAAACGTAACGGCACAGGTAGCGAATCCGATTAATATCAGTTTCTTTTAAACTTCAGATGTGATTTTAATTAATATTTTATGTTGTAAAAAATAGTTAGTTTGGATATGATTATTTATTGCTTTATATATTAATGTAAAAATCCTTTTTATGTAATCTTTTATAGTGTATGTAAATTTTATGTAATTGATTTTATTTAAAAACAAACTTGTACTTATTTTATTTTTTTTGTTATTATTTGGGGTTATTTTGGTGGCGAATTTAAAGTATCGAGAGGTTAATTCACAGTATAAAGCTATCTTTGTTTATTAAATGCGTTTTGTTTGTACTGGGAATATTTTGTATTAGATACGCCATTGGTTTTTCGCTTAGTTAATGACGAGATAGAGGTTATGTTGTATTGTTCATGTTTTCTTTACTACTGGTTTTTTTGCCTACTCGAAGAAGTTGGGTTACACGACGTATAGGTGTTGTTTGTCTTGCGATGCTACAAGTTGATGAAAAGCTTTGATACCGCATTAAAAAAACATTGATCATGGTCTATTGGCTCGGATGAATAAATACAGATATAATGAACTACATCGAAGATGATCGTAAACTTATAAGTAGGTGATAACAGTTTCTTATTTACAAAAAGAAATACACTCAAAAATTTAATATAATCACACTTCTACAACAATTTAAGTATTTTAAGTGCAAATTTGACATTTGAATAATATAATATTGTAATAATATTTTTGCAAAAATGTGTTAAGTGATTGTTATAATTTTTCAACTACGAAACTACAGGGTCCAGGAATTCAAATTGCACTGCGACTAAGACGTAGGTTAACACTGTAGCCAACATCTATAGCAAAAAAAGATTACATTGTAGAACATCAGTTTGATATTAGTTTCAATTAAGAACACCAACATTTATTATAATTTTTTATATACTTACACCTGCAAATAATTGAATATCCGTCGTTAATATGTCCGATGCATTTAAGGTCGTCGAATATTTTGTAGTGACGTACAGAAAGCAATCCAACTAAAAGAAGTAATTAGAAAATACATAAAAAATAAAATCTTGGGTCAGAGTGAAGTCAATACAGTCAAACCTGTTTTTATGCGGTGTTTCTGTGTGTGATTTTTTCTACACGATGTTTTTCTGTGCGGTGTACGTGATATAAAGGTTTTTGACTATACATTTTTTGCCTTTAAAAAGGAAAGAATAGGTTACCATCAAACTAATATGCACATTAAAAAATTTTGTTTAAAAGGAACAGAAGAGATGGTTATCAAAAAAAAAATTAAAATTAAAATAATACAATATAATCTACCTGATATCACATTACCACGAATTTACCTAAAAAACATTTACATTACCTAAAAACAGGTTTGAGTGTACTGCCCTTTTTACTAACCTTCCAATGGTAATATAAATGGTACAAACCTGGAATTTATCAGTAGGATTTAATACATTCATTGGGAATCTTTGCAATTGATTTAAAACTTTGATTTTCTGAAACAAAATGGTTAAGTAACATCATTTTGTACTTCAAATTTCATTTTATAATGCCGACTAAAAAGTAGTTTTACTTATATTGAGTTTACAAGGATTAAAAGGCAAACATAAATCTGAGCTATCAAGGAAAGAAAAGACCAAGTCAGAGCAAAATGCATTGCACTCCATAAACAAATTCATTGATTCAACTAATTTGTATCTTTGATTTGTTTACTTTTCAATCTTAAAATCATCTAACTTAGTATAAATGAATTATCCAACTTGATTCAATGACTAAAATTTAATCAATTTCTTTAAATTTTTTAATTATTTTAAATTATCATTAAATTATTTTTTTCTGTGTACAAAGTACTCTATAGCGACAAAATTGAATATTAAAATGCCTAATTTTTACATAGTAGAAAGAATTTTTTATTTACTTACCATTAAACTTGACTGATTAAGTTGTAATATTGTATAAGCTGCCCCGATACTGTAATTATCAGTCCTAATTCGATACTTATAAACTTAATAGATATTGGAATTTGATATACCACTAGCAGTACTATTAAAAATGCAGAAAGGACAAAATACATTACACCAAATAAGACTATAATGATTATAGCAGGATTGCAGATATTGTTCATTTGTTTTAGTAAACTAACAATTTCAATGTATGTATTACTATAAATTCTTATTAAATTTGGTATGTTCTCTCTTGGTATGTCTACGGAGCAATTATTTTCATTTTTAAAGTGCAATTAGTTGCATCAAAAGTAGATTTTCCAAATCCATTTTTAAGAAATTATCGAAATTATTATATACACAATAAAACATCTTAAGATATAACAACAACATGACAAACGAGACAAGAAACATAGTTAAGGAAATCAATATTCCAAGTCGTTCAATTATATTCCAGTCGGGAACAACATCGAAACAAATTAAGCTTATTGAACAACAAGAAATAACAATGAGCATCATTATTAAGTCTATGTAGGTACGTGTTCGAAATTTAATAATATCGTCAATCGATAACAAATAGCGTGAAGTCAGCATTTCAAAATTTTTCAATGAGTAACTAAAATAAATGAACATGGTATTAATTTTTTGATTATGAAGAGAGCAATGAATAATTGCATACAATCCAATTGAATACAATGATAAATCTGAAAATGTAAGCAATATATCGAATAGTAAAGCTTTGTTTTGGATTAGCTTGTGGGTTCTTGATGCGCCATAATATGCGGATAGACAAATTATAACCGCGAAAAGTTTTGGGATAAACGCTTTCAATTTGAAACAGATAGATCTTTTCATTGGAACAACTACAGTGCTTGAATGATTACATGAGAAACTCGTGTTTGATACTCCTACCAGGAAAGAGAAGTTTAAAAATGCACTAGTAACACAATTTACACAATTATGTGCCACTTCACTAGCCATTTTTATTTAATTTTTATTTAACTGCGCAATTGGAGAAAGACAATGTATCACTACTTCTGTGATATTGTTCATTTACTACAAATAAAACTTTAAAACAAATTATTGTGTTTAGTAAAACTAGTAATCTAAATTTGAATATCACCGATAGTTTTATATCTTTGTATTTGATTATCAATAAGTGATGTATTTTAAAATTATAGTATACGTATTCTATAACAAATTACAGATTTAGGATTGGATAGTAGTGGCAATAATCAATTTATTGATTTTAAATATAGAATTTACGAAGGGCGGTTATTGACCTGGTTCTTAGTGCGATTGATTGCTAACCTAAGGCACCCAGTTCGAATTCGGGCAGAGGCTTACTTTGTATGGCCGCCTTCGTGCTTCGGAAGGCACATAAAGACGGTGGTCTTCCTATGTTAAATAATTGCCATCATTACCACCACAGTTTGCCTAATCTTATCAATATGCCCCGTGGGAATCAAAGACTTTACATCACAGCTTGTAACAAGCTCATATCCTTACACACTACCCAATCATACGGTACCCTCATACCAACATCATCAATCGAAAACCGGCATGCAAATGATACATCAACCAAACCTCAACCAAGTATATACACCTCTACCAGCTCCGACCAAAGAAAGATGGAAATTGATCAATAATAATAGAAAAAGACAAAGAAGTCCAGAAACGAATCCTAGGTACCTAGGACAAGAAAAAATAACAGATTATTGGCTCGGAGCAACTACCGCTACAACTGCCAATAGATTTAGTGTATTAGACCATGGGCAAGCATACAAACAACAATGGCAACAAATGCGAACGACAGAAAATAAAGGAAAACTAAATAAATCAACTAAGGAGCTAAAAAGCATGCTATTAAACAAGACTACCTAGAGAGCCAAACCCCAACAAAATGCCATAAACTACCGCCTTTGGAAGGCAGCAAGAAAGCTGAACACACCTCAAGCACATAACCCTCCAATCAAAGATGAAAGCAACAAATGGGCAAGAAATAATGAAGAAAAGGCTGATATATTCGCAAGACATTTGGAGAAGGTCTTTCAGCCATTCCTATCAATGTCGACGGATGAAGAAAAAAAAACTAATGAGCTACCTCAAAGCTTTATTTCAACTTAGCCTGCCCATCAAGGGGATTAAAGTCCAAAAAGTAGAAAATATTATAAAGAGAAATAAACATAAAAAAATCTCCAGGCTTCGACCTAATTACTGGAAAAACTCTACAGGAACTACAAGAAAAATGCCTAAAACTGATAACATTCATCTTTAATTCTATACTACGAACACATCACTTTCCAATCTCATGGAGGGTACAGGTTGGTTGTAAAGTAATAAAAGCAAAAATGAAAGAATGTGAACTTTTAAATGAAATTAGTTTTTTATTCAATATAATCTCCTCAACTTCAATACACTTATTCCAATGATCCTGCAATAATTTTATTCCATCTCTGTAATGATTTTCTGGAAGCTCTGCAAAATACTGTTCCACGACTGAAATAGCTTCTTCATTCGATGAAAACGCTTTCCACGAACGAATTGTTTCAAGTTTCTGAAGAGGTAGTAGTCGCTAAAAGCCAAATCTGGCGAATACGGTGGATATTCAAGCAATTCGTACTTTAGTTCATTGAATTTTGCCATTGTTAAAACACTTTTGTGGACAGGTGCGTTGTCTTGGTGAAAGATGATTTTTTTATGTTGCAAACCGGGTCTCTTTTCACGAATTTGTTCGTTCAATTGATCCAAAAGGTTACAATAATATTCAGAGTTAATTGTTTTACCTTTTCAAGATAATCAATCAATAAAATCCCTTTGCATCCCAAAAAACTGATGCCATAACCTTTTTGCTGATCGTCCTGACTTCACCTGTTTTGGAGCTGAACAACCAGCCTCAGTCCACTGTAATCGTTCTTGTTTCAATTTAGGATCATGGTGGTAGATCCAAGTCTCATCCATAGTTACAAAACGACGCACAAAATCGATTTTATTCTGAAGAAAAGATTAGTTGCCGGAAGGGCCAAGAACCTTTCTCACAAATTTATTTTGTGAAAAGCCTCGATGTTGAAAACTAACTGTTTTTCCAGCGGATGCTAGAGTCGTAGATTCTCGGAACTCTCCAAAACAAAACCCAGTCGAACAATCAATAAAGTTTTATTAAAAATTCAACAGCTGATCGTTGAGATCAAAAATTTACAAACCAACCCTTGGCAATTGGCAGGATTGGAAAGCGACAGTATCACGCAGTGCGTACTCAGTACTATCAATCCGATTCTTTCGGATCCTCAAAACAACTGAAGCGGATGCAATGCAGTTAATAAAGGTAAATAAAAATGACTTACCCGTTTGTACAAACGTAAGTTTACAAGATGTGAAGTCGACAATTTGGACCCTTAGAAACTGCTTATTTGATTTCTGGTGTTGTTGCAGTTTTTGGTCGTCACTACTGGTTCATCTTCAAGTTGACGACCACGTTTAACTCTAAAACCCATCGATGTACAGTTGGAAATGAAGGAGCAGATTCTTTAACACGCTTACCATTTTGTATGAATTTCTGTTGCTGATAAACCTTCCAAAACAAAGAACTTTATCACTGCACGATACTCAGTTTTTCCATTGTTAAAAATACACCGAAACGTCGACTTTAAATGGTTGTAAACAATGAATGAATTGACAGATCGAAACACAATTTTAGCAGGCCCATATGAAAGATCAAATATCAACAAGGTGGAACTCGGATGACCGCAGTTCTTAGGCTTCTATACAGCTACCTTTTGGTATACAATTATATAATATTTTGTAATTATTTTAATTTAAATTTATAATTTTTCTTTATCTGCACGATCATCAGATTATCTTAATTTTTTTAGTTGGTAACTAAAATTTTCTATATAAGAAATTGATTTGCATTTTGTAAGTGTTATTTTTACGTTTTACGTAATTTTTACTTTCACTCTTTCGCACCTTTAATTGGTTAGTTCATTTATTGCCAACCCAAAAAGTGTAAGATGAATAAAATAATCACATAAACAATTGAAAAAGCGTCCACAACTCTGTGTGTTTGATCTCAATTAATTATTTTGAATCTTGTTAATCCATTCACGCGTTTGTCCATCCACCCACATTATTAAATTAAGGATCATACAACCAGTTCTATAACAAAACATAATGTATTTATAAATATGTATATAATAATTATAATCTAATATGAAATAATTAGATACTATGCACTAATTAAATAATGCGGTTGGTATTTATCATTTACTATATTTTTTCGTATATGCCAAACTCATAAAAGTTAAAAAGTAAAATTTAGTGACAAAAGGTTTTTTTTGTCACTAATTTAGTGACTTTGAATTATGCGGACGGACGGACGGACGGACGGACGGACAGACGGACGGACGGACGGACGGACACGAAGCCAGATCATAAGGCTTCTTTCTATACTATGTATAGAAGCCTAAAATGACGTATGAATTTTGATTCCTCTACTGCTTAATAGGTGTCGCTTTCAGTACTTCCCAACCAACCCTATACTGATCGAAATTAAATTACCAATCACCTACAGCTCCATCAGTCAGATTTGTTTAAATTTAAGAAGAGACGAAACTTTGAGCCATTTTTTTTGAGTTTATATACAATATCTTTCTTGTAAACAGGTATATAGCTATATACGCGTGGGTAAATAATCAATATTGTAATTATTTACATGGTTAAACTTGTAACGCCGTTAATCTTCGACTCTTACAACACCACAAATAAATTTGACTGTAAAAATTTGTTTAGTAAACTTTTGTTGTTTTTGCGTTTATTAAAAACTAGTCACTTTGGTAATTTACTTTACTAAAAACTTCTGGCGCCCTACATTATTCCTTCTTTTGAGAGTAATCTACGACTCGCTCTACGACATCATCTGAGCTGCCGTTCGCTATTTAGTGAAAGTCTTGGAGGATTAAAACCCTTCAGGACGGTGCAAACTCGCAATCAAAATTTTAGCGCAACATCTACGCAATATTATCACAAACAACAAAAGGACAGCACAAAACACTTATCTCGTTTAACAGACTTCGATGTTGATTGTCCGAAGATTAAATATTAATTTTCCTCCAAATGAAATTTCCAAATAAAACAGACTGATAGTAGAGCTTGTTAACATATACGGCACCAATAATATTCCAAAATAAAACCAAAACTCGTAAAACCACAATGGTACTCCAAAGCGAAAGGTACCAAATCTCATATTCACAAGATCGAACAGTTCCAAAAAGGAAACTTGGTTAATATTGACCAAGGAAGGACCCTAAAAGGATTTTCTTTTGAGAATACTTCTTCTTCTTCTTTCAAGTGCCGTGCCGGGTCTCCTGACGTTGGCGATCACTTCAGCTAGTGCACCTCGATCCTGTGCCACGCGGAATAGTTGTTCCACAGAACGCATTCCGGTCCATTCTCTAATGTTTCTCAGCCAGGACTGCTGCTTTCTTCCAATTCCTCGTTTTCCCTCTATTTTGCCTTTCAATATCAATTGTAGCAGTCGGTACTTGACATTTCTCAGGAGATGTCCAAGATATGAAATCTTTCTGCATTTTATTGTTGTCAGAAGTTCTCTATCCGTCTGAGCCCTACGAAGGACTTCTTCGTTGGTTACATGTTGAACCCATGAAACCCGCAGCATTCTTCTCTGTAGCCACATCTCAAACGCCTCAAGCCTATTCATTGTTCCAACCTTTAATGTCCACGTTTCCATTCCGTACAATAGTACGGACCAAATGTAGCACTGACTCATTCTCTGGCGAAGTTTTAGGTTCAAGTTGTCGTTGCACAGGAATGATCTCATTTTGTTAAACATATTGCGGGCCATTTCAATTCGGCACTTAACTTCGTTATCAGGGTTTAAGTCTTCAGTAACTATACTTCCCAGATACTTGAACTTGGAGACGCGTTCAATTTGTTGTCCATTTAGATATAGTGCAGCGTTGTTGTAATTTTGACGGCTAATTATCATGAACTTAGTCTTGCTGGTGTTTATTTTTAGTCCAAGTCTATCTCCAGTTTCACTTATTATGTTTATAAGAAGCTGGAGTTCGCCCAGCGTGTTTGCAAGGATAACGGTGTCGTCTGCATATCTGATTGTCACCAAAGGCTTTCCGTTTATTTTCACGCCTAGTTCGGGTGTATTTTCTAGAGCTTCCTTGAATATCCGGTCTGAATACAGATTAAAAAGCAGAGGCGAAAGAATACATCCTTGTCTAACTCCTCTTTGTATATTGATATCGCTAGTTATTGTTTCTCCTATTTTGACTTTTGCCGTCTGTCTCCAGTACAGATTCCGTATTACTCTTATTTCCTTGCCATCCACGCCGACTTCTTCCAGCCTCCTTATCAGTGTATCATGCTGCACCCTATCAAACGCTTTCTCATAATCTATGAAACAAGTAAATACATCTCTGCGTTGGTCACGACATTTTTGTAAAAGAAGGTTTATTGCGAACAAGGCCTCTCGCGTGCCAAAAGCGTTCCTAAAGCCAAATTGCTCGTCGTCCAGATCTTCTTCACATTTGGTTCTTATTCTTGCGTGGATTATGCGAAGAAAAGCTTTGAGCATATGAGACATGAGACTAATGAGGCGGTAATCATTACAATGCTTGGGGTGTTGCTTCTTAGGTATTGCAATGAAGGTAGATTCCAGCCAATCATCAGGTATGTCTCCAGTATCGTATATATTGTTAAATAGTTCTACTATTGTGTCGATATTCTCATCATCTATCAATTTCAGAACTTCTGCTGGATTCGATCCGGACCTACTGCTTTTCTATTTCTTGCTATCGCTAGTGCGTGTTGCACTTCAGATTTTAAAATTTGGTCCGTCCTGGTTTGTTCCGTAATCTTCCAGTTTATTTCTTCTATCCTGGAATAAATTGGTTACGTATCTCTCCCAAATGCTCTTCAATTCTGACTCCTCTAATACCGGCTGATCTCTTTCATCAAGCAGCATCATTGGTTTTTGCTTTCTGTAGTCACCTGTTATTTCCTTGATCTTCCGATGCATACCGTAGCTGTCATGTTTTGAAATCAGGTCTTCTAATTCTTCGCATTGTTTCTTTATCCACGCCTCCTTCGCATTTCTTATCTCCGATCTTATCAATCTTTGTAATTTATTGTATTCCGTTTTATTGTTTTTTACTCGTCTGCGTTCTCCATAAGGTCCAACAGTCCATCGGTCATCCATTTTTTTTTTTTTTTTAAAAGTTTTAATAGTTTTTGAAAATATATATTTGCAAAAGAAGAACTTTACCTCGTAGATGGTGTAATCGAGGGTATAATTCAAACGAAGGCAAGTACTTGGTTAATGCTGAGTCAAAAAATATCCAAATATCCACGTTGCACAAAATAATTCCAATTACGGAGCGGCAAAAATATACCAAAATTTCTGTACAAACGGCATCTCTAGGAATCTCTACAACCAACAATCAACCAGCGAAAATACCTTCTAAAAATTTTAGTTGTCGATCATGTGCTTTCTGGTCTCAAGATAGTAACTATCAAAAGAACAGAGCCGCACTTTAAAATTTGAATAAAAACTGTGTGTGTCAGCTCCGACGCACGACTGGAGTTTACTCAGTAAAAATAACCAACTTTAAGAAAATTGATAAAAATGTTTTTATAAATGTTTTTATAAACATTTTTAAAACTATTATAATTTATTTAAAATATAATATTATCTTAATAACTAACAAAATATGGTTATAAAAGATAATTGTCACTAAATCTTTTACGTACAATAATAAATAGTACATGAAAATTATTTAAGTATGCTAAAAATAACTTTTCGAAAGAAAATTTTATAAAAAAATTATTATATATAATCATCATTATAATAAAGAAATATTGTTGATTTTTCAGATAATATTATCGAATTATTGACTTGAATTATTGATATTTAAAATTATTCATAAAATAAATCATAATAACCTGGAGGAATTTATAGACATCGAAAATAATTTTTGGTTAGGTTAGAAATTGTCTAAATTGGATTAAATATCGAAATATAATGATAAAATTATAACTTCACAATAACAATATTAATTATTGATATGTATAACAAAAAGCGGGCAGGATTTGGTGCGGTTGCGCTAATGTAAAGATACGCCTCTCATTTTCGTTTTTAAAAACGTACCTTTTACCCACGTGGTTGTTAGATGTTCCGGCAATATTATCTTGCGCACCATAGGTGCGCACTAAAAAAGTAACGCGGTCATTTCTTGCGCACCATAGGTGCGCACTAAAAAAGTAACGAGGTCATTCATCAGTAGATTTTACACCTCATATTTTTATCATACCGGGCGCCTTATATATGAAAATCGATTCTTAAGGAGTAAACTCAATAAAATTCCATTTTCAACCGTCACAGTAAGCAATAAAAACGAAATTATTGATTTGGGTAACGAAAAATAAATATAGGCAAGAACAACGTTGAATACAGGGATGTATAACTAAAAGGTGTGCTTACAACGCTTATCGAGTATGACGCAAATTTTGACATATTGCGAGACAAAGATAGTATAACAACTTATTGCACGTGATGCAAATATTACAGTGGCGAGCAGTGCACAGTTTTGTACCTAATTAAAATTACCTAATTAAAATAGTATTTTGAAAATACGTCGTGTTTTTTAATATTATTTTTATTAATCTAAGATTAATAATTATTAAACAATTAAATTCATATTATAATACACCGGAAGGCAACAGAAAACCACTCTATTAATTATGATCTCTGGTAGAATCAGCTTGGCTTCGGCTGAGTTGATCGCCTACGCACTGCAAAATGTATGGCACTCGAAGAAGAAGAACATTGCACCTGTTCACATGTCGTATTTAAAGGCGCAACGACGATATGCAAAATGTACACTGCGTTCCGTGACTACGCCACTGCGATATTTTAAATAATTACAATCACGTGCAATAAGTTGTTTTGGAACATTTATATGTGCTATAAACATAGTTTGTCAGTTCACCTGTTTAATTATACATCCGTGGTTGTGGATATTTAAAATTCATTAAACAAAGTAAATAGGCAACAAAATGTGCGTAATGAAAATAATCAAAGTTATAGCGCATTTAAAGCCTTAAACGAGGCTCTTTTTGGTCCAATGATTGCTTCTACTACCTTCCTCTTAAAGGCTCGTAAATGCTCCTCTACCAAAATTATCATGTGACTTCAAGTGTAAACTTTATACTTAATTACCCGACCATTTTTCTCTTTGCTTTTTTTTCTTTTTCATTTTTGTTTTTCTGTACGTTTATATATTTTTTGCATAAAAGATTTAACTTGTATTTACTTTTAATTATTTTTTTCTTCTTTTCTGATATTTTTCTTTTAATCGTTCCAAGTACTTATACCGATGGATTAATTATTTTGTGCTCGATTTCTTCACTTAGTGTTATCTACAAGTTAGCGAACTTTAGGGTAAATTGAGGAAATAACCAAGCAGATGATTGATTTATTTGTTTTATTGTTCTCTGATTGGTTATTTCGTTAATTTAACCTCAAGTTCGCTAACTTCAAAATAACTACGAGTGAAGAAATCGGCTTAGAACTCAATTTGTACACAATCACTCTGAATTACATAGATATTTTTAAGAATTTTAGAAATTCTAATTTTTAAATTCTTTATGACTTGTAAAATTAATATAAAATGTCACTGAGATACCCATGATACATTTATCCATGACTAAAAATTGCAGTAAAATAAAGCTTAATATTAAGAAATGCAATAATAAACTACCCCACGTTGGGCGCCAAATTGTATTGAAACGAGTTCTTAATTGAAATTAATAACGTTGGATGGAAAACAATTAATCGTCTTACCTTAAATCTGCCCGGCGCCAATTTTGAAATTGATTTTAATATAATATAAAAATATACTTATTAGAATTATTACAGGAAATTGTAACTTTAGCAATTCCTGTTAAGTTTAGTCCCTTGAGTTTTGTTAAGTTTCACATAAGGTGAGAGAAAAGGGTTTTGATCATCTAGGTTGGCACTATGTTTTCCGAATTAGATATCTCGCTTTCTGATAAAGGAGTGCTCGACCAACTGTTTACTATCTTTGCTTTTGTTAAATTAAACAATTCTTCCTTTCTTGTACGTTTTATTTACTTTAGCTGGCGCCCTGTTTACATCATTTTCCTCATACTGAGCAATGCATTTTAATTACGAATCCACGACGGTTTCCGAACCACCCCTTGCACACCGACTAAATACTTAAATGTATAAGAGTTAGCTGATCGTGTAATAACAGCTACGATCGATCAAGCGGCTAGCGTAGCAAAATTAATATTTATGCAATTATTGTTACAGAATATGAATTGAAAATTTATGAATTGTACTTTTACTGGACGGTAGACACTTCCACATACAAATACTTATTTGAACAAAAGAATTAGTGAATTTGCCTAAACAACGTGACGGAATTACATTAAAGCCGCGTTCGACTTGGACGCTTACAACGCTGTTGGTACAAACTGGCGCAAACGCTTTAAGCGTTCGAATTGATAATGTTGGGGCCTACAATGTTTGGTCGTTTATTTAACATGATATGTTAGGAAAACCAGTATTTTATTTGGTGCTTGCCGTGGTTTTTGGGACGATGCGTCCAGAAAATTTAAAATATCATCTGGTTCTATTATGTTTTCTCTTCTCCATGATTTTTCAAAATTCAGATTAGACAACAAATGCGGATTTTAGCCTGTTCATGCGTTTGTACACGTGCGGATCAATAGAAACTAAGCTTGCCTATGCTAGAATTTTCAAACGACAAATTTTGTCGCGGTCAATTTACACTTTTCATTGCCATTTTGTGGAAACTTAACTTTTCGAAATTTTTTTACATGTAGATAGAGCTCGGCAATCCACGACGTTTAAGCTTAAATTTACTTGGCGACGATTTCTTCTTGTTATCAAAATTGACAAACAATCGTCAAATTACCGACATATTTTGCATCGTTTTTATAAATTCATCTGATGCACATGCTGTTTGGAAGCAAATCAACAATGCAAATTTGACTGTCCGTGATGATGTATTATGTATTTGTATGAGGTTTCCTGATAGATCTGAATCAACAATGATTCCTGATAAGTTAAGTAACCTTCTGATTTCAATTAATTGATTTTTAAATGTTTCAGGCTTTTCCGGTACTCGCTGAAAGCTTACTTTACACAAATAATGTCATGAAGTGACTTAAATTAAGATTGATGTAATTAAGACATTACAATATAGTATATTACTTATGACTGAAACCGCTTGAGCTCGAATGGTAAATTGTTGGTAATCATCAATATGCGTAGAATCAGCACATTTTCCCCTTTAAATTTTCTACTGATGATTGTTGCCTAGATCAAATTAGATATCAAATTTGTTATGGTCAGTCTGGTTCCTGTGCACAGTTTTGACGCGTTCAAGCTTCGAATAAGTATCACCGGTGACCCAATTTTTAATGCCAATATGTGTGGTGGCGTTCCAGGTGGCTCAGTGAATTTAAAATTCGGTTCGGTAATTGAATGCTAGTTCTTGCTCCATCATTGTGTCTAATAACTTTCTTGGCTTCTGTTGATTTAATTAAATGCAAAGAAGTAAAATTTTTATCAAAAGGTCGGCCATATTGAATCCGCTATTTATTATTTTTTTGACATCATAATATATTTCAACAACCTAAAAATCACCCATAATGTCAATCCGAGTGAGGTTTGTTTAATATTTATCAATTTACGTTATATTTAATTAAATATTTATTGAAAAGTCGGCCACATTGGATCAGCCATTTTGAATAACTTATTTTGGCATCATAATCTGTTTCAGCAACCTCGAAAACTCCTATTAAGTCAATTTGAAGTAAATTGCCTTAAAATTTCTGGACTTATAATCATTTGGTTTAAAAAACGTCTTTTGGTTAAAATATTAATAAACAATTTACTCACATTTATATGTTTATAACTTTTTACTTTAAGCTATTAAAGAATGCTATCAAAAGAATTTAAGAAAATCGAAGCTTTTCGTAATTATTCCGAAAAATTTTTATCGACTCCACTATCATATTTGTTTATATTTAGAAGAGTCAATGTATATTTTGCATTTAATACAACTCATAACAAATTTATAACAAATTCATTTGGCTCTATCGAAGCAAGGGTTCGATCAGTTTGTTACGGAATTTTTTAAATTTCGTAACTAGGATTCTTATTTTTCTTTATGTGCTGGAACGAACTATACCACGTTAAAATTTTTAATTTTAAATTTACTCTGTATTGCAAGCAGGGAGAATAGATGGTCATTTTCTGGTTACACTTGTACAAGCCAATTTATAATTTTATTTACCTTCGCCATTAAAATTGTTAATGGGTAAGAATTGTTGGTTACTATATTGTTGTGTGGTATCGCGATTACCTGATATGGAAATTTTATTTTGGTATCAACAAGTTTTGATTTAACGCCACATGCTACCGCACGCTGCAGCACCTCAATTTTTCAAAATTAAGGTAATTTTATAACAATGTTAAATAAGGTATCCATTCCTGTTGGAATATGCCTACTCCTTTGATGTAGGAGTCTTTACGATTCATTTCCCGAGGTGAATCACTCCTCATTTCTCTTCTTCGACAATCTATATTTTCTTATGTGTCTTGGTTTCGTTTACTAAATTTCTCCATACCGTCCTGTTTTCGCATTTCTTCCTCCAATCATCCACACCCATCGCTTTAAGGTCCTTTATTACCTCGTCCAGCCATCTCGCTCTCGTTCTTCCCCTGTTTCTCGTCTCGCCAGGTCTCCATTCCATAATTTGTCTCAAAATGCTGTCTGGTTCTTTTCTAGTCACATGACCGAGCCATCTCATTCTCTGAGCCTTTATGAATTTCACAATATCCTCGTTTCCCATTATTTCATTTAGTTCAGCATTTGTTCTTATTCTATATTCGTTCTCTCCTTGAACTGTGATCGTTCTCAAAATTTTTCTTTCAATTATTCTCAATTTTTCATCCTCTTTCCCAGTCATGTTTAATATTTCCGCTGCGTATGTTACCACCGTTCTCACAAATGTCCTATATATTCTCAGCTTTGTTCTTGTAGAGATAGTCTTATTTTTTAACAACTTCTTGTTTGCATGAAACGCTCTCCAACCAGCTTGTATCTTTTCGATTACCTCGATCGATCTCTCGTTGTTTCTGTTCAGTTGGACTCCCAGGTATCTGAAGTTTTCCACTTCTTCGAACAAGTATTCCCAATCTTTAGGTGATTCAGTCTCCACCTTTCTTTCTATCAAATTTCATGTATTTAGATTTGCTGTCATTAATTTTCAACCCCATTTCCTTCGCATGTCTCTCTATTTTTTCGAAAGTCTGTATCATTTTTTGTTTCGATCTCGCGATAATCACAATGTCATCTGCATAAGCCAATAATTGCCATTCTTTCGATGAAATCGTTGCTCTGATTCCTAGCTTTCTCACTACGCTTTCAATCACCAGGTTGAACAACACCGCCGACAGCGCATCCCCTGTCTCACACCGCTGTTAATCGCGAACTCGTTTGTTTCATTTGGTCCAAATTTAACGGTTGCTCTAGCGTCTCTCATCGTCATTTCTATAAGTCTTCGCATTTTTCTGGGTATTTTCAGATCTGCCATCACTTCGTACAGCTTTTACGTTTAACTGAGTCGAAAGCCTGTCGGAAGTCGACAAACAGCAGATGCAGCTCTATATTGTGTTCATATGATTTTCTGCAATTTGTTTCATTATGTGCAGTGCATCTACTGTCGATCGTTCCTCTCTGAAACCGTGCTGATATTCTCCAGTTTTGTCATCAATCACTGTTTTTATTCGATTGTATAAAAGTGTCGATAGAATCTTGTATGCTACCTGAAACAGCGTTATTCTTCTATAATTATTGCAAACCTCAATATCTCCTTTCTTGTGGATTGGAATTATTCTACCCAATCTCCACTCGCACGGCATTTCCTCTTTTCTCCATATTTCTAGTAACAACTTGTATATTCTTTGATGTACGTCTTGACCAGCATGTTTTATCAATTCGCCACTTACCCCATCACTTCCTGGCGCTTTTCCGTTCTTCATTCTCTTCAATATTGCTTCCACCTCGCTGAATGATGGCTCTGTTTCTGCTTCTTCCTCCACTCTCACCTCTTCTTCATTGGTTGTTTCTTCATCGTGTTGGTTGAACAGCCCTTGAAAATGTCTCGCCCAAATTTCTTTCATTTCTACCTCGTTGTTACCTTGTATGCCGTTTTCGTCTTTCATGGTTCGAGTCCTTACGTTGGGTTTTCTCTTTTGCTGTTTTATGCCAAGATAGAACTTCTTGATGTTGTTTCTGTTGCAATCGTTCTCTATTTCGTTCATCTTTTCATTCAACCAAATGTCCTTCTTTTCTTGTATTTCTTGTAAGCCTCTCTCTTTCTTTCTCTGTATGTGTTCCGATCATCTTCTTTGTTTGTCAACATCCATCTCATTCTTGCTTTTTTTTTGTTTTCGGCTTTTTCTTCACATTCTTCATCAAACCAACTCTTATTTTTAACTCGTTTCCTGTAACCTACTGCATTTTTGGCACTTGTCTGCATTACTACTTTGATATTGTTCCATTCATTGTCTATGTTTTGTTCCATTTCTTTGCTGCGCATTGCTCTGTTTGTTTCTTTTGCATATTTTTCTCTGATCTTTATTTGTCAAAGTTTCCAAGTGCCAATCTTTTTGTCTTTCATCGCTTACTTGCTCGTGTTTTTTTTGTGTGCCACTCTCGCTATTACCAGATAGTGGTCAGAGTCCACATTTGCTCCACGATAGGATCTCACGTCTTTGATGCATGCTGCTCTTTTCTTGATAACATACATGGTCAATCTGGTTTCCTTCAGCGCCGTTGTTTGCCCTGGCCTTGACCATGTTATTTTGTGCATTGCCTTGTGTTTAAACTTTGTGCTGCTTATTATCATATTCAGCGCTGTCGCTACGTTGAACAGACGATGGCCATTGTCGTTAGTTTTATCGTGGATCGTGAACCTACCCGCCAATTCGCGTTGTTTCAATTCACATTGTTACGCTGCACTTCACGGCTGTTAATTTTATCTAAATTATTAATTTTATTCAGTAATTATCGTCAAATTCAATTTTGCAACTTTGTGTTAAAATTTGTAATCACTTCAGCTGTCCTTGTTATAAATATCTTTTCTTACTTAGTTCTTTGATTATCTTTCCTTTCAAACTTACCGCCTGATAAAAATTAACACCTGCCGTGATAACATTTAATGCACGGAGAGAAAATTGTGATAAAAGCTCTGGACCCACCGTGTACGAGGGCTATCATCTATCGTTCCCGATCTGTCGATTATCTATCGTTACCATAACAGAGCAGTTTGGTTGCTACCGAAATTTGAGAGGTGACGGTAAATCTCAAAATAGGTAGGATTTCGTGCGGTTGCGCTAATGTAAAGACACCTCTCATTTTCGTTTTTAAAATTTTAAAACGTCAGTTGAACCGCGTTTTTTTGCTTCACTTTTAGGTGATTAAAATGTCTTTAAAATTTAAATTCTAATAATTTGATCAGGATATTATTTTAACTTTTAAAAGAATTTATTATCTTAAAGATGAAGTTATAACTGTATATCGAATTTGTAAAATTGTAACAATATTTTGAGGGTCAACCGCTAGAGAAAATTGTGTACACTTAACTTCACACTTCATGTACTTTATCATAATTCACCATACTTCTTCGTAATTCATATACTTCAGCAGTAATTCACGGGACTCTACGTACTTTATCAGTAATTTACCGAACTTTATCAATAATTCACGGTACTTCTCCTACTTTATCGATACTTTAAATTTTATTTCACGTACTTCATCGGTATTTCACAGACTTTACGTGTTAAAAATATTACCGATTTTACTAAAAGTAATGTTAACTATGTATATGTTGTACATATGTGTCGTTTGTGTTCGTCACAATTTTTAAAACGTAACGGGCACAGGTAGCGAATCCGATTAATGGGATAATTATTATGACGAATAATTAATAATAATTATTTGGAAATGTCAGAATACTCTCTTGGCCGTTTCTATGGTAACGTGACATTTTTATAGTCATTATTGCGATACAAGGAAGTTGAATAAATTAAAAAACAACCAAACAAATGATAAATATGCTGTATTCCGTACCCCTGCGGTACGGAATTTATAATTATGCAGTTTATGATTAATTGTCAGATTATGAATTAAACACATTTACTTGGCCATAGCTAATTTTAAAAAACTTGAAATATGCTTAAATATTTAATTCACTTTTAATAAAAATAAATTAGTTAAACCGGGGGGTCTGGGGGGTGTGGAACACCCTCCAGTGCTCTATCGGTAGATCGTCAGTTTACTTCTAATAGAAAATAAACTACTCGATCCGGGGTTGTAGATGTTTTGCAATGTTTTCATTCCAAAATTTGTGCACTGGAGGGTGTTCACACCCCAGACCCCGGATTTAGTAGTTTATTTTTTTCAGAAGTAAACTAAATATCTCCGTTGCAGAGGCACTGGAGAGTGTTCCACACCTACCAGACCCCCCGGATTGAGTAGTTTATTTATTATCAGAAGTAAACTGAAGATTTCCCGTTGCAGAGATCTACCCCCCAGGGAGTACGGAATTTATAATTATGCAGTTTATGATTAATTGTCAGATTATAAATTAAACACATTTACTTGGCCATAGCTAATTTTAAAGAACTTAAGAAATGCTTAAATATTTAATTCACTTTTAATAAAAATAAATTAGTTAAACTAGAGGGTTTGGGAGGTGTGCCCCCTCAAATAATTTTCTCAATAATTCAAAATCAGTGTTTCATGACATCTGACATTTGTTTTGACACATCCTTCAATTTTTAAATTAATCTAATTATTATAAATTTTAATTATTTTATTCTCTTCTTAGTCTTTAACTCGATTCCGAGTATCGTGATCGGTAGTGGTAGCCACTTTTATCCGAGTGATGACGGCAACGCGACGGCGACGGTCAGAATATATTTATATTCTCCACCCAGGCTTGAACCGGGTATTTCGGTTTCGCATTCGACACACTCAAGTGCAAAACATAACCAAAACTATTTAAAACGTGTAAAAATTTGATTTGCATATTTTTAAAAATATGGCACAATAAATAGTTGCATAATTTATATTGTATTATTCCAGCACCCGCGATAGTCCTCCACATGCTGTATAGTACGAAAATACAAAATGATAAAGACGATTCTTTAGCTTTAGAAGAATATGGTCCAGGAAAAGGCGATTAAAGCTGAGTGAATTGTTTTAATTTTTATTAACAAGCAATTTGCAACCAAAACTCCAAACGCGAATATCTCAAAACGACAAATATTAACCTGGTGGAAATCAAATTAAGAAAACTGTAAATTTGATTAATATAACATTTTTTTGTTTATTGCGTATCGGAAGGGGAAAATCTAAAGAAAGACACCACCAGCCTGTGCTGGGTGGTTTTGTTACCGGCCCATTAAGAACTTCCTACCAGATGTCCGTGGAATTCACCAGTAGGTATTTAGTTCCTCTTCGTGTTTGGTAAGCCTACTCTTAATCTCTTCCCATCTCTCTTTGTTATTGAGCAACTCCATTTTCGTAGCTGCTTTCGTCGACTAGAGCATCCGTTCTATTTTCGAAGCTTATTACTGAGATTTTTAGCGAATTTGTTTGTTTTACGGTGAAAAGGTGCTGGCCTCTCGTTCAACCGGAAGAACATATTTCCCTCTTGCTTCAGCTCTTCAGATTCTCATTATCCATCGGGGTTGGTTACCCAATCTCTGAGAATCCTCCACAGGTTACCAGGGGCCGCCAACTTGGAGGTGCTAGTAGGAATTAAGCAGGAGAGGCTCTAGGTTACGCTTTACTGCCTCATTTAACCTCCGTCTAATAATTAATACTATTATAATAAATAATAATTAATAATTGTGTTCACAAAATACGTCTTTATGATCCCACAACAGATTTTTGTAATTGAAGGTTCCTTTTAGCTTCTATTTGCAATAACAAAGCTTAAAAAGCTTGATTTATTACTCGTCGTTACTCGAATGTTTTTAATAAAAAATCTAAACCAAACTTGTACTTATTTTATTTTTTCTTGCGATTATTTTGGGGTTATTTTGATGGTGAATTTAAAGTATCGAGAGGTTAATTCACAGTATAAAGCTATCTTTGTTTATTAAATGCGTTTTGTTTATCTGTTTAAAGTAAACTAGCGACGCCACTGAGAATATTTTGTATTAGATATGTACGCCATTGGTTTTCGCTTACAATTAGTTAATGGCGAGATAGAGGTTGTGTTGTATGGTTCATGGTTTCTTTACTACTGGTTTTTGCATACTCAAAGAAGTTAGGTTACACGACGTATAGGTGTTGTTTGTTTTGCGATGCTACAAGTGGGAGAAAAGCTTTGATACCACATTAAAAAACATTGATCACGGTCTATTGGCTCGGATGAATAAATAAAGAAATAATGAACTACATGGAAGATAATCGTAATGTTACTTAAAACTTAGGCAAGGGTCCGTCAACCCTGATTTCGATTTTTACTATAATTTTGTAAATTATGATAGATAATGATGCTATATTATATAGACATAAAAAATAAAATTTGCGGACCGTTCACAAATTTGGTTAAAAAGGCTTTAAAGAAATGCTACCGAATGCGATGATTTCATTGGTGCACTTATTTCCTTATGCTATATCCCCACCTGAATTAGGCGGTCCCATATATAAGTAGCACATTTTACTGCATTTCAACCATGGACAGGATTTCGGCGATGGAAATTGCTACGATGCCCCGATCGAAGAGGTACGGCCATCGCAGTTGGAGAAGTACCTCCACAATTTCCTGGACTGGCCACGGTGTCCGACCACGAGAGCGTTCGGGGTTGGAAGGAAGAAGGCCGGATGCACAGGTTCCGGGCGATAGTGGCGAAAGCGTCACTTTTTACTGGCACCTGTACGACCTACGGGAAAAGGTGTCGACATCACGGTTCCTCGGTGCAGCGAGGACCCGAAGGTAGGTTCATATTGTTGAATGAATGAACAGGACACCGTAAAATTAATTTACGGTGACCTGGAAACCAATAATTTATGTGACCTAACGGTAGAAGCCGAAGTAACGGGACCCCAACCGGTCGATCCTGTATCGACCAATGGGGTTGCCGCTCGCCCGATACCGTTAGGGATCAGGTACAGGACCGGAGCGAGGAAGAAAAGGAGGTAACCGAAATGGATGTTGAACATCCCATGGAGGAAACCCCCTCGACCGAAACGCTGCCGGTCGCGGAACAGGGCGAAGCAGGCGCTGAAAATTCAGCGTCGGCCACCCCCCCTCCGAAGACGCCTTCTGGGTTGTCCGAGTTTGCACTCGGGTGCCAACTGCAAGCGCAGGCGGAAATCATTCCGTCCAGCGAGGCTAAGCGCACCCGAAATTCGGACAACGAAGAAGAAATTGCCCCCTCCTCCTCAAAAGCCGCCAAAAGGAAAAAGTTGGAGGCAAAAAGGACGGAGGCAAAAACCACCTCCAAGGAGGGCCCAGGGCCGGAGCTGCCCAATTTGCAGCCGGAGACGGGGGTCACTGTGACCCCCCCTTCGACCTCGAAAGAAGGCAGCGCAGGGGAGGCACCACTAGCAGCCACCCCTCAGGGGGGACAGCAAAGGGTACCCCCCTCCGCCCAGGTACTAAGAAAGCGTCGGTGCCCTCTATTCCGGCGATCGTATTGGTGGACAAGGCCAAATGGCCACATTTGTCCACCGTACTCGCGGATAAGAGGATCCACACCACCAAAGTGAAAGACACGCGGGAAGGCCTCGCGATCACGGCGGCGTCAGAGACCGCGTATCGCGAACTTGCCAGCCTCCTCAAGGCTCGCAAGTATAACCACTTTGTCTACAAGGTAGACAAAGAAAAACCGCTCAAAGTCGTGCTCCGAGGTCTCCCCAAGGAGTTTAAATCAAAGGATGTGCAGGAGGATCTCTCCAAAAAGGGATTCCCTGTAACACAAGTGAGTCAAATGCACTCAGGCCCAAGGCGTACGCCATTGCCGCTATTCATGGTGGCAATGACCAAAACCAATCGGGCAAAAGAAATTTATGCAGAGAGGAACGTCATGGGTCTCGATACCCATGTCGAACCTCCAAGAAAGAAGACCACGCCCTTGCAATGCTATCGGTGCCAACGGTTCGGGCACACGCAAAGCAGGTGTGCCTCATCTCTAAGGTGCGTAAGGTGTGGAGCGGAACACCGTAGCTCGGACTGCACAAAGCCGAGAGCGGTAGCCGCAAAATGCGCAAACTGTGGAGGCCCCCACCCTGCCAATTTTAGTGGATGCCCGTGTCATCCAATGGCAAGAGCTGGCGGCCCCCCCGGTCCTGCGTCCTCCGCACCGCGCATGGTCGCAAACGCCACGGTCCCCCTTCCCCACAAGGAGGAGGACACGGTTGCTTATGCCACTTCTCTTATGCAGAAAGCAATGGCATTACTCGGAATGCCAAATGCTCTGCCTGCGAAAGGAGGCAAAAGCAACAAGCGGGGAAAGAATAAAAAGAAGAAGGCCAAAAAGGCCGGGACTGCTCCTCCCACACCCGCTCTGGCAAATTAATGGATAAAAGTTTAAAGCTGCGTCCATCAACACTAAGAATCGCCTACTGGAACGCCAACGGTCTACGCAAGCAGCGAAGTGAGCTCCAAAACTTCGTCTGCAAGCACGACCTAGACGTAATTCTAGTGGGCGAAACGCATTTGAAGGCGAGTCACCAGACCCGCCTTAGTTTAGTAAATTTCAAACTATACAGGAATGACAGAGAGGACGGCCGTTGTGGGGGTACCGCGATCTACGTCAAGTCCTGTATAGAGCACCACGTAATCCCAACCCCGGATTCCCTAGAGGGCATAGAGGCAACCTCCATCAAAGTCCTGACGGACCAAAATGGTTGGTTGCAGCTCACTTCTGTGTACAAGTCGCCCTTGAAGGAACTCGTGGAAACGGACGTAGTGGCATTGCTAGGAGGAGATGGCGATCAGGTTATCTTAGCTGGTGACCTGAACGCAAAACATCCGGCGTGGAACAGCCGCAAGGCCAACCCCGCTGGTCGCAAACTCCTAGCAATCTCTGATAGACAACACGTCACGGTAGATGCGCCGGTCGAGTACACCCATTTTCAATTCAACCCGGATGCCCCTCAGGCAGATAGGTACTCCACTGCGCACTACCATGACGTCTTAGACATAATATTAATTAAAAACCTAAAATTTACGTATCAATTGGACTCGCTGTGCGAACTTGACTCGGACCACAACCCAGTTCTTTTACAACTGGGCGACGTGGACGCTCAAGCTCGCAACGCGATGCCAAGATATAAGGTAAACTGGGCGAACTTTAAGAACCGTTTCACACGTAACCTGGGGCCGGCCCCAAACCTCCTCACTGCGGACGACCTTGAGTCGTACGTACGCGAGTTTGAGGACAAGGTCGTGAAAGCGGTCACTGAAGCCACGGAAACTCTGCCGGCGCGCGACCACCGACTGAGTCTTCCGGCGGACCTCAAGGAGCTTATACGCGAAAAGAACAGGGCCAGACGTCGCGCTCAGCGTACGTGCTGCCCACTCGATAAACAACAATACAGCTCCTTGAAAGCCCAAGTTCGAAGCGAAATATCTGAGTTTAATCAGACTAGTTGGAGCAACAAGCTGGAGGATCTTTCCTTCAAAACCCTTCAGCTTGGGGGCTAGTCAAAGCACTCAGAAACAAACGCTTCGAAATACCCCCCCTTGACGGATTGCACGGTGTGGCCCTCAGCTCCCTGGAAAAAGCCGAGGCCCTAGCCGACAATCTGGAAACGCAATGTAAACCGAACATTGACGTTTCCATTCCCGAACACACCGCGATGGTTGAAGCGGAGGTTCGGGAATGGCAAAGGGGGGGCCGCGCCCCCGATGAGACAGCGATTGACGACACCTCCCTTCAGGAGGTGTTTCATCTCATACGCGGGCTTAAAAAGGAAAAAGCACCCGGACATGACCAAATCTCAAACAGGGTTATCGCGGAACTGCCAAAGGTAGGGGTAGCGGCAGTCACTTGCATCTTCAATGCAATACTGCGCCTCGAGCATTTTCCATGTCGTTGGAAAATGGCCGAGGTGGTGATGATCCCAAGCCAGGCAGAACCCACGTAACCCTGCCTCATACCGACCTATCAGTCTGCTGCCCAATCTCGGGAAACTGGCCGAAATGGTCATTAGATCGCGCCTTAACACGGCCATGGAGGAACAAGATTCAATTCCTCCGGAACAATTTGGGTTCCGCCGCGGCCATTCGACCACGCAACAAGTGTTGCGTTTTGTAGAACACGTCACGTTGCATTGGAATAAAAACCAAGCAACGGGGGCGGTGTTCCTAGATGTCGCCAAAGCATTCGATAAAGTATGGCACCAGGGCCTGCTTTATAAAATGCTTAAAGGCGGCATAGAACCGGCATTAGTCAGACTGATAGCGTCGTATCTGACAGGCCGTACATTTAAAGTGAAGTTGGAGGGATCCCGCTCGACAGAAAGGCCGATCGAAGCGGGGGTCCCACAAGGATCGATACTCGCCGGGACTGTATATTTTCTACGCCAAAGACGTACCCGTCCCGCCGAAAGTACCGACCGCACCATCCACAGAGCTGATGCTGTACGCGGACGACACCGCCTACTTCACCAGCTCTTTCAGACCGCAAAAAGTAATAGCGCGGCTGCAAGAAGCCCTCGACGCCTTGGAAATTTGGTGCCGTACCTGGCGTATTGGGGTAAACCCAAGCAAAAGTACGGCAACATATTTCACAAGAGCGGTCGAGACGAAGTGTCTTTCGGCTCGGAAGTCCCTCAGACTTCCGAGTACTAATTTAAAGATGTTTGGCACCGAAATCCCCTGGAGCAACACTTCCAAGTACTTGGGAGTGACTCTGGACAAGGGACTTCGGTGGGGCCCCCACATCAAAGACGTTTCAAACAAAGCGAGGGGAGCCATGGCCGCTCTTGGCCCCTATTAAACAAAAAAAATAGTAAACTCGACGCGAAAAACGGCCTGATGCTGGTGAAGTCGGTAATCAGGCCGATCATGACGTACGCGGCGCCCGTCTGGGGCTATGCGGCTCCAAGCCACATAGCCAAGCTCCAGCGGACGCAAAACATTGCCATAAGACGAGCCATGAAGGCCCCATGGTTCGTCTCAAACCAAAGGCTGCGGGAGGATTCCGGCATAGAATCCATCGAAGAGTTTATTCGAAAAGCGGCGAATAAACTCTACGAAGCCGCGGGAAACTCGGAATACCCGATGATCAAAGAGCTGGGTAACTACCAGCTCGATGATTTTCTACGGTACAAGAGACCCAAAGCAATCCTGCAGCCAATCACAGAGGACAGTATGATTAATACTTTGCGTGTTTCAGGTGGTGACGGAGAAACCGATTACGATAGCGACGAGGATGAAGGGGGCACCGAGAGCAATTCGTAATCAATACCGGGACACATGAGCAATGCCGAAGCGTGACGAGTCGAAATGGTCGGCCACTGACGTCTCTGGATGGGATCACGTAAGTTTTGCACCGCCTTTAGGCCCTCCTCCTAAAGCCCTGCCCAAACTTGCCCGATCGCGTTCATACTTCGTCAGGTTTTAATAGGTACTATTATTACTACAAATCTCACGGACTAGGTTGCTCTTCTACGATTTATTTATTTCAACAAGCTCCGGGGCATCGCAAGGTCAGGAGCGGTAAGCACGGTAACACGTCGCGGCCGCTCTAGACCGAACGGTGCCTCGCCGCGCAGATCCCGACCCAACCAAAAACCCCTTCCGACCAAATGCCGGCTCTAATCGGCAAATGGAAAGAGGGGGGGACGGGGGAAGGTCGAGGACGAGCGCGAAATGATAAGTCCGCCAGAGTAATCTCGACCAGCTAAATCCGCGTCAGCGGATAAATGGCTGTGCGCAGAACCTGGCGGATCAAAATAGGTACGATCCTTTAGAAAAACGCCTACATTGAAATAGTAGAGGACAGGGAGTATGGGGCTAAGCCCTGGTATCCCGAAAAAGGAGATGATCCTGATCCTGATCTTATGGGAAATTTGCAATTTTCAAAATGAAATTGTGGCCTTATTACAACTCCGACAAAGTTCCTCCTGCCTTCAAAATGCTTGTATTTTTTGTTCTTTCGTTTGGTATAGCCATTTCTATAGGGAAAAGTGTACTTTCGAGTCAGGGTTAACGGACTCTAGCCAAAACTTATAAGTGGGTGATACCAATTTCAAAAAAAATACACACAAAAATTTAATATAATCACACATCTACAGTAATTTAAATATTTTAAATGCAAAACATTTGAATATAATAATTTCACTTCTATAAAAATGTGTTAATTATTAATAAAGGTGTTAATAAATCACAATTTTTCAACTACAAAACTACAGGGTCCAGAAATTCAAATTGCACTGCGACTAGGACGTAGGTTAACACTGTTGCCAACATCTATAGCAAAAAGATTATATTGTAGAATTTCAGTTGATATTAGTTTCAATTAAGAACACCAACATTTATTAATTTATTATATACTTACACCTGCAAATAATTGAATATCCGTCGTTAATATGTCCGATGCATGTAAGGTTGTCGAATATTTTGAAGTGACGTACAGAAAGCAATCCAACTAAAAAATATAATTAGAAATTACATAAAAATAAAATTTTGGGTCAGAATGTAGTCAATACAGTCAAACCTGTTTTTATGCGGTGTTTCTATGTGTGATTTTTCTACACAATGTTTTTCTGTGCGGTGTACGTGATATAAAGGTTTTGACTATAAATTTTTGCCTTTAAAAGAAAAGAATAGGTTACCATCAAACTAATATGCACATTAAAAATTTTATTTAAAAGGAACAGAACAGATATGTAGTTATCAAAAAAAAAAATTAAAATAATTCAATATAATCTACCTAATATCACATTACCACGAATTTACCTAAAAAATTCACATCACCTAAAAGCAGGTTTGAGTGTACTGCCCATTTTACTAACTTTCTAATGATAATATAAATGGTACAAACCTGGAATTTATCAGTAGGATTTAATACATGCATTGGGAATCTTCGCAATTGATATAAAATTTTAATTTTCTGAAACAAAATGGTTAAGTAACATTATTTCGTACTTCAAACTTCATTTTATAATGCTGACTAAAAGAATCTTTCGAATGTCAAAGAATCCAGCGTTAAATTGCGTTAAAGCTGGAGTTAAAATTAAAATGGGTAAGAACCCACAACATGGGTATGGGCCTATGTAAAGGCATAGTGACTGTTTCATTTTTAGAAAAGTTCTCTGCCGTTCCACCTTGGTGGTTTGCTATCGTGTGCGAAGGAAGACGATCAGAATAAAATTCTCATTCCGCCCGGATTCGAACAGGGGCGTTCGTTAGTCATTAGCTCACTTAAGCGTCAAGCCGCGTCCATCTTTACTAACTTCTATGACATCAACAGTGAATTGTTACGTAATGCATTAACATTGCCACTTTTAATTAGCAGTAGCATAGTATTTTTCGAAAAATGTAAAAGGAAATTAGAACTCAAAGTAACGCGTCGACGTTACCTTCGCAGAACAAAAATCATTCCTTGTGGTATTCTACAACCAACATATCCTCGAAAATTGCCTAGGGTTACTAGTGACTTAGTTTACGTACTTACAGTGAGTTTACAAGGATACAAAGGCAAATATAAATCTGAGCTATCAAGGAAAGAAAAGACCAAGTCAGAGCAAAAGGCATTGCACTCCATGAAACACCGTTGGGAACTTACGTTTCAACGCACTTCTCCGAATTTTATGGATAGATGGCTTTATAAAAACTCTAAGTAAAATGTATAATTTTGGAATCGCATGATAATAATAATGATATAAAATTTTTCACTCTTTGGATGAGCCCTAGCAAGGAATTATTATTTCTAATGTTACGCTTGCTCATACAAAGTACTCTATAGCGACAGAATTGAATATTAAAATACCTAATTTTTACATAGTAAAAAGAATTTTTATTTACTTACCATTAAACTTGACTGATTAAGTTGTAATATTGTATAAGCTGCCCCCGTTACCGTAATAAACAGTCCTACTTCAATATTTATAAACTTAATAGATATTGGAATCTGATATACCACTAGCAGTACTACTAAAAATGCAGCAAGGACAAAATACATTACACCAAATAAGACTATAATGTGTAATGTTCGTCTCACATTCGAAATTCGCGCCACAAATTTCGAATCCAAACCTAGATAACCCTGGCCTAACATCGTGATCGTCAAGAGAACCCCACACGTTGTGTAAATCGTAACCCAACTTCTTTAAACAGACGGAAAACAAACAGTAGTTGAACCAAAACAAAAACCAGTGGCGTCCTAAATAACTAAATCTGCTCACCCCGTGGCGTCGCTGCTGACCTAAACATATAAGCAAAACACATAACATAAACGGAGATGGCTCGGTGCTTGCGTAAACCTTCCGAAACCTAAATCGGACCCTAAAATAACCCCAGTTGAAATAAAACACAAGTCAGTTAGGTTTTGGATATTTTATTAAATATCTACCTCACGGAAAATCGATTCACTGTCATTTGGCCGAAAATTATTTGGCCGAATTCTATTGCCGACAGTTTTGGCCGATAAATCATTTGGCCGACACATCATTTGGCCGACACATCATTTGGCCGACACATCATTTGGCCGACAGATTATTTGGCCGACCAGTTTTTGGCCGATAGTCATTTAGCCGAAAATTAAAAATATTCTTTAATAATAAATAAATTATATTATTTTATTTACTAAAACACAAAACTAAAAAACAAAACAAATATGAAATATTCAATTCAAATCAACGAATATTTCTAAGATCCGTTGGGTTTAAACTGGAGATTATGAGCAATGCCACGAAGGAAATCGTCGGGAGTTTTGTTGGGGGAAAACCAGGGCAAGTCGTTTGAGCCTGTCCGCCAGTTTGACGTACGCTTTCTTAGGAGGATTGGGCTCGTGGCCTGCAATATACTGAGCAAGGCTGAATTCAATATTACCTTGCTCACGTTTGAGTCCATCGATGAATTTCCAAATTGTGGGGTGATTGGCTCCGAGAAGACGACTGAATTTATTATTCCACCCTTCAATGGAATTATTTGTTTTAGGAAGATCCCGAGGCAGGCATCGTGACAGTTCCAGATCGAAATCCCGAAATTTACGGGTTTTCGCACTGGATTGTTCCTACTTCGAATCGCACCAATCCAAGTGTTTTCAAAGTAATCAAGTAATGGTTTCAATACTTCTTCATTTTCCAAAAAGAACTCAGTTTGCATCAAGTTTTCGAACATAAGCTCCACATTCTCTTCCGGAGCAAAGGCCAGAGCCGCTAATTTTCTTATATTTAGGGAAAACAATGGCTCAGCCAAATTTTCGTAACGAATTCTAATTGGATGGTTAGCCTGTATTACACGCCAAATACATTGATTAAAGTGGAAAAAGCATCCATGGTGAGCGATACCAGGGAAAACACTTTGAT
Organism: Lycocerus yunnanus; assembly: GCA_036346125.1. Lineage (NCBI taxonomy): Eukaryota > Metazoa > Arthropoda > Insecta > Coleoptera > Cantharidae > Lycocerus > Lycocerus yunnanus. The sequence continues at coordinate 686,487 of JARFIX010000106.1, forward strand.
ACGCTTTCTTCTGCGCAATTTCGAAGTCGGTCATAACACTTACGGGTTTTAACTCGGGTTTCAAGTTTAGCATAGCTTCTAAAACTCGAATGTAAGTGTCCTCTCTTATTCGGAAGAAGAGCAAACACAGACGGAATGACCACTTTGTACTTAATGGAATGGATCGTGTACAGTTGAAAGAACAGTGATGGAGCCGACTTGAACGTCCCATCGGCGAACCAATGATCGCAATCAGCCAATAACTGTAAATTTTCTGCGGTACTAAATATAAGGATCCTATTCTCACTGGGTCCGCTATCATAAAGGAGGAAAGGTTCTCCTTTACCAGTTTTTCGGTAATCTCCTTCAATCGCTAAATCGGTCAGGCTGGTAGGAGATGTTGGAACAGCAGGTCCATTTGTATTGCGAGTTCTGCGAATGATCTGTTTCAACAATGTGGTGGAAGGAAGATGCGGGGCCACTGCTATATCAAGATTAAGAGTAGCATCTGCCAGAATCTGTTGAGGGTTTTCCTTGGAAGTTTTCGCCACTTGTTTGATATCGGCAAGCACAGTTTTGCTGCGACTTCACCACTCTCCACCGTATGACCAATATGGGTGCCACTAAGTCCAACAAGTTCATCGCCTTCAGTGATTGCTCTTGCTTTGCACTTTGAAGTGTTGTATTTGATGCATTTCCAATAAACTTTTGCACCACCTTGTTTATCGCGAGTAAACAGAAATCCATTATGCAAAAGCTGCTTAACTCCACGACTACTTTCAACATATTCCAAAGGCATATTTGATGTAATTACGATTTAATTTTAATTTCAAATTTTCGAAAAAGTAATATTCTTCCTTCTGTTCTATTATGTATTGTTCTATTCTATTCTATATCTCCTATATTATTCTTCTATTATCTTATTTTCTGTATTATAATACTTGGTATATTACTTGGTATATAATATTTATATTGGTACCTATATAATAATATTTGGTATATTATTTTAAGTTGGTAGTTTAGAGCAAATAATATATAAGAACTTATGCTTTTTCCCTTTATAAATAGATGGCGTTACTAATTTTGTTTCCATTTGCAGATGGCGCTATTAATTTGGGGTTAATAATACAATATTAAAATAGTAACCGCAAATTATGCCATCTGAAATGGAAAATTATATGACATCCATTTGTAATATATTCTTATTACGGATTGAGGGAGTCTAAAAGTAGGATAAAATGTCTTCCGTAATATATGAACGGCCCCTAAGTACATGAGATATTGGTATAAATGATTGCCGCTAAATAACTGTCGGCCAAATGACTATCGGCCAAAAACTTGTCGGCCAAATAATCTGTCGGCCAAAAACTAGTCGGCCAAATAATCTGTCGGCCAAATGATGTGTCGGCCAAATGATGTGTCGGCCAAAACTGTCGGCCAAATGATTGTCGGCCAAAAAATTCGGCCAAATGACTGGATAGAACTCAGTAGAGTTAGAGAAAACCTTAATCTTCATCTGTGAGATCGGTTATTTAGTAAATAAAATAGTGTCAATATCGACTTGATTTAATACTTGGTATGGCTATGATCGCAAGCTACATATAAAAGTAAATGTGAGAACAAATTGTCCTTAAATAATAATAACCTTATGATTTCAGTTGTAAATTGTTACTGTGCGTATGCAGTATTCGTTTGCTATATTTTAATTGCAACTGCTATGCTTTTATTGTTACTTTGTTACTGATTTTCATTAATCTTGGTTTTGTACAATGTGCTTAAGCAGATAATTAAAATTCCCTCCACCTGTATGTGTTGGTGGGGACTTTCAGATAAGTAAAGTTGATAACAATTTGTAGATAATAGATAATAATAGTGACGGTGACCCCTAAACATAAATTAACATGTGCAAAACCCCAAACCTAAATAATACCTAATGATAGAGAATAAAACCTTAATGACCTAAATAATACCATAAAGATTGCATCTAATTAATTCATCACCTCACAAGGATAATTAAACAAAACCCAGTAAGAACCTAATTATGCGACTTTCACACACTATCACAGAAATTGTAAACCCTGTTACTATTGTTTTATATTAAATAGGGAGCATCGCTTGCAGTCGAAACCTATTAGAATTCACATCACTATGTGCAATTCTGATTCACATCACCATGTGCAATTTTTTTTGTCGTAAGAACAATAGTACAATCAGACGAAACCACATTCATTTAGATGATTAAATTAATTATATGTCAATCTATTGGCAACCTCGGCCCTTTTGTGTAAAATCCCTGAATACGCCCCTGACCTTAAATTTACATTTGTCGACCCCACATAATAAAACCTTAATTAATTGCATAACCACCCCAAATTTACAAATAAATCACAAATATAAATAACCAAATCACAGAATTTATAATACATCACCAAAAGATAAATTACCTGTAGAAACAATAGGCACCTGCGATCAAAGACCAAAACAAAGCATTTTATCCAAAAAATAACATATTCAGAAATTACAAACCCGATTTAAAATAAATTAAATTAATGCCAATTCACATTTTAAACAAATCACCAAGCCATTTTAAAACATAAACAAAACACGTACAAACCCATTTCAAACAACCCACGCCAAAACAAAACCAATATGTCTTCCTACCACGAGGGTGGAAATTATTAATCGATATTATTGACTTTCTGTTAATATTATATAAATCGTACTTACACGAAATTTGAAATCACCTAAGTTTAATTGCAATAATTAATTATTTAAATTTTCTTACTTGCAAATTATTTGTACATGAATAATTTTAAACCACCATTAACATACCAACGGTCAGCTACAAGTGTACACCCTCGACTACCCCGTAACAAGTGTCTCCGACCCCGAGTGATCAACACGCCATTTCCCTATTCCGCCCCGAGATGGCGTAATTTCATGCGCTACATTTTAAATTTAGACACCGCGAATATTTGAATATAAAATAATATTACAAATGATTATAGCAGGATTGCAGATATTGTTCATTTTTCTGAGTAAACGAACAATTTCAATGTATGTATTGCTATAACTTAATAAATTTGGTATGTTTTCTCTTGGTATGTCAATGAAGCAATTATTTTCATTTGTTAAAGTGCAATTAGTTGCATCAGAAAGTAGATTTTTCAAATCCATTTTAAGAAATTATGGAAATTATTATAAATACAATAAAAGAACTTTAGATATAATAACAACATGATAAACGAGACAAGAAACATAGTTAGGAAATTAATATTCCAACTCGTTCAATTATATTCCAGTCGGGAACAATCTCGAAACAAAGTAAGCCTATTGTACAACCAGAAATAACAACGAGCATGAAAATTAGGTCTAAGTAGGTACGTGCTCGAAATTTAATAATATCGTCAATCGATAACAAATAGCGTGAAGCCATCATTTCAAAATTTTTCATCAAGTAAATCAAATAAATGAGCATAGCATTAATTTTTTGATTATGAAGATAGGCATGAATAATTAAATACAATCCCAATGCATACAATGATAAATCTGAAAATGTAAGCAATATATCGAATAGTAAAGCTTTGTTTTGGATCAACTTGTGGGTTCTTGATACACCATAATATGCGGATAGACAAATTGTAACCGCAAAAGTATTGGGATAAACGCTTTCAATTTGAAACAGATAGATTTGTTCATTGGAACAGCTACAGTGTTTGAATGATTACATGAGAAACTCGTGTTTGATATTCCTATCAGGAAAGTGAAGTTAAAAATTGCACTACTAACACAATTTACACAATTATGTGCCACTTCACTAGCCATTTTTATTTAATTTTTATTTAACTGCGCAATTGGAGAAAGACAATGAATCACTACTTCTGTGATATTGTTCATTTACTACAAATAAAAACTTTAAACCTAATTATGGTGTTTAGTAAAACTAGTAATCTAAATTTGAATATTACCGATAGTTTTTATATCTTTGTATTTGATTATCAATATGTGATGTATTTTTAAATTACAGTATACGTATTCTATAACAAATTACAGATTTAGGATTGGATAGTAGTGGCAATAATCAATTTATTGATTTTAAATATAGAATTTACGAAGGGCGGTTATTGACCTGGTTCTTAGTGCGATCGATTGCTAACCTAAGGCACCCAGTTCGAATTCGGGCAGAAGCTTACTTTGTATGGCCATCTCCGTGCTTTGGAAAGCACATACAGACGGTGGTTCTCCTAGTTAAATAATTGCCATCATTGCCACCACAGTTTGCCTAATCTTATCAATATGCACTCGTGGGAATCAAAGACATTACATCACAGCTTGTAACAAGCTCATATATTGTAGCGTTGCAAATGTCAACCAGCGACGCTAAATAAAACGTTTTTTAAATCTAATAATTAATTGGTGTTCAATTTATTTTTAAACATTCTATACATAAAGGAATTGAAATGTTGGTATGAGATAAAGCAAATAAAAAAATTGAAGTAAATTTTTAATTGGAAAAACTGTAATAACAGTTAGTGCCGATTTAGTATTTATTGAAAGCCTAATTGCGAATATTTGCAGTTTTTTTTGGATTGGAAAATTTGTATGAGGTTTTTATTTGACAACATCTGACGACCGTTGACCATATAGTGAGGGGTGTTTCGAAACCTGATTTTTGAGCCAATCAAAATTTGATTAACCAGCTACTGTGTACTCTATTAGTATGATAACGCATTGGATTGGAAACAGTGAAATTGCTCAACATCGTTCCCAAGGCGTATCAAGGAAGATTTAATTTTTACTCGTTATAATAATTTTGGTTCTGCGCGCTCTTGAGTGGATGCAAATTTTATTGCCATTTTTTGTAGACAAAACGGGTCACATATGGTCTGCTGTTTTGGGTTGTAATGGGGTTGTGATTTTTGATTTTAGTTCATGCCAATTTTGTTGGAAGGCGAGGATTCTGCGAGAAGGAAAGCTTTTGGAACCGACAGGATTTTAACCAACCATTTTAATAACAAAATCATATCTTACATTTGGTGAGTAAAGATTACAATTTCCATTGCATGCCTTTGACGGAGATTATTGTGATTTAGTTGTTTAATTTTTGAAAACGGAATTTAAAATTCGAAGTATCCCTCAGGGGTGTGAGAGACCAATTACGCCTTCAGCAATTTGTAAGACTTTTTTTCTCGATTAAGTGAACCTTCAGTTCTCATTAATTGGTCTTTAATTTTTTTTTTTATTGTTAAGGAGACACCTTCAGTGTCCCTTCCGAATCTGTGTTATCTTCCGTGTAGTTGCAATAAACAAAATTTACTTAATTTAGTGTTTTCTTCGGTTTATTGTAACTCTTGGCGCCCTGGCAGAATAATTCTAAAAGTACGACTCACCCAACAGCCTTTCTCCAACAACAGCAGCTAGCCGCTACTTGCACAAGTAGCTAGGGTAGTACCTACGCAATTTTGCGGAGTGTGGTACAATATTCTCACACTACCGAATCATGCGGTACCCTCATACCAACATCATCAACCGAAAACCGGCAATGCTAATGATACATCAACCAAACCTCAACCAATTATATACACCCCTACCAGCACCGACCGAAGAAGGATGAAAATTGATCACTAAAAATAGAAAAAAACAAAGAAGTCTAGAAACGAATACTAGGTACCCAAGACAAGCAAAAATAAAAGATTACTGGCTCGGAGCAACTACCGCTACAACTGCCAATAGATTTAGTGTATTAGACCATGGGCAAGCATATAAACAACAATGGCAACAGATGCGAACGACAGAAAATAAAGAAAAACTAAATGAATCAACTAAGGAGCTAAAAAAACATGCTATTAGAAATCAAAAACCAAGGCATCCAAGACTACCTAGAGAGCCTAACCCCAACAGACGCCACATACTACCTCCTTTGGAAGGCAGCAAGAAAGCTAAACACATCTCAAGTACATAACCCTCCAATCAAAGATGAAAGCAACAAATGGACAAGAAATGATGAAGAAAAGGCTGATACATTCGCAATACATTTGGAGATGGTTTTTCAGCCATTCCCATCAATGTCGATGGATAAAGAAAATAAAATAATGAGCTTCCTCGAAGCCCTATTTCAACTTAGCCTGCCCATCGAGGAGATGAAAGTCCAAGAAGTCAAAGATGTTATAAAAAAAGAAATAAACATACAAAATTCTCCAGGCTTCGGCCTAATTACTGGAAAAACTCTACAGGAACTACCAGAAAAATGCTTCATGTGTAAACTTTATACTTAATTACCCGACTATTTTTTCTCTTTTGCTATTTTTTTTTCATTTTTGTTTTTTCTGTACGTTTACATTTTTTTTCATAAAAAGATTTATTTTGTATTTACTTTTAATTATTTTTTTTCTTCTTCTCTGATATTTTTCCTTTTAATCGTTCCAAGTACTTAAACCGATGGCTTAATTCATTTTATGCCCGATTTCTTCACTTAGTGTTATCTTTAAGTTAGCGAACTTCAGGTTAAATTGACGAAACAACCAATCAGATGATTGATTTATTTGTTTTGTAGTCCTCTGATTGGTTATTTCGTTAATTTAACCTGAAATACGCTAACTTTAAAATAACTACAAGTGAAGAAATCGGGCTTAGAACTTAATTTGTATCCAATCACTCTGAATTTCGTAGAAATTTTTAAGAATTTTTAGAAATTGAATTGACTTGTAAAATTAATATAAAATGTCACTGAGATATCTATGACACATTTATCCATGACTAAAATATTGTAGTGAAATGAAGCTTAATATTAAGAAATGCAATAATAAACTAACCCACGTTGGGCGCCAAATTGTATTGAAACGAGTTCTTAATTGAAATTAATAACGTTGGATGCAAAACAATTAATCGTCTTACCTAAAATCTGCCAGGCGCTAATTTTAAAATTGATTTTAAAATAATAATAAAAATATACTTATTAGAATATGAATTGAAAATTTATGAATTGTACTTTTACCGGACGGTAGACACTTCCACATACAAATACTTATTTGAACAAAAGAATTAGTGAATTTGCCTGAACAACGTGACGGAATTATATCAAGGCCGCGTTCGACTTGTACGCTTACAACGCTGTTAGTACAAACTGGCGCAAACGCTAACGCTTCAAGCGTTCGACTTGGTAATGTTGGCGCCTACAATGTTTGATCGTTTATTGCACATAATATGGTAGAAAAAATCGGTATTTTATTTGGTGCTTGCCGTGGTTTTTGGGACGATGCGGTCTGAAAATTTAAAAACAAAATCTGGTTTTCTTATGTTTTCTCTTCTCCATGATTTTTTCAAAATTCAGATTAGACAACAAAAGCTTGCCCACGCTAGAATTGCCAAACGACAATTTTGTCGCGGTCAATTTACACTTTTTCATTGCCATTTCGTGGAAACTTAACTTTTCGAAAATTTTCTTTTACATGTAGGTAGAGCTCGGCAGTCCACGCCTTTTCAGCTTAATTTTTTTTTGCAACGACATTTTCTTATTATCGAAATTCGACAAACAATACTCAAATTACCGACATATTCTGCATCTTTCTTACAAATTTATCTGATGCATTTCCTTAATTGTAGTTGACCTTTTAAATGTATGATATTACTCGTATTATGTCTAAAGGTTTTATCTTTCTGATTATGTTTTTAAAATTTTTAAATGACAGGTAGGTTTCATAATATGTAATTCGTGTTTCTCTGACGCGCCACAAGTGACTTTAAAATCGTCTAGAGTGCACGTGAGATTTCGATGACATCAATCATGTTAGATTAGAATGTATGTAGGTACTTGAAATGTTCGTACACTATTTTTGGAAAATTGCTATTTAAAAAAAATTAAACCATTTCTTTATTAAATTTTTGAAGAAATGGATAGATTTACAAATTATCTACCTTCTGAATTTCCCCCTACTGTTTGAAACCTTCTGGCGTGCCTTCACCACAACCAGCGACCAGCTTCACCTTGGCCAGTGTTGTAGTGTCCGTAGTGTTAATTTGCGGAAAATTTCATCCCAAAGGAATTGGGTCCCTGCAGCTGCTAGAAGCTACTTGTATCACGAAAAGTTTGTCATTACCAATCTGATCAGTGAGGTAAGTTATTATTGCATTTTAGCAGCTGCCATTTTAGTAGGACGAATTGCTCGCGTTTCGTTTAAAATCGTCCGCAAAGCGGACTATCGTAATACTTTGTTTCAAGCTGTACCATTGGTCGGTGTTGGAGTCGCATGACGTGCGGAGACCAACTACAGCACGGATTAGTTCAGTAAATTTACAATCATATTTATCATTAAAATTGTTATCATTTTTATTTTTTTGTGGTTTTATTGAGAGGGAGCAACCCAATCATTTAGAATCCGCGGCCATAGCTCACCGCTATAGCTAGGGCTAGCCGAAAAGTCCACCAAGGGCCTAGCCATAAAAAGAATTTTTTGTGACTGCAAACTGTTTGCCCGAAGGACAAACACGTTTGTTTTCAACTTTACGTATTGCATATGTTATATTAAAATATAATTTACATTAGCTTGACTTTTACTACACAACGACGAATAGCCAGATGGCAAATGTAGGTGGAGAACAGGACTCAAAAACAGGGTAGGAAAATTATAAACAAAATTAATATTAAACAGTGATAGCGCTTCACAGTGCAATAGCGAAAAATTGGGGTGATGCAAATCGAAGTTCAAAATTAATTTAATTAAAAAAACAAGAAATTTTTTAAAATTCAGTTTTATTGGCAACAAATTAATGGAAACACATGAAAATTTTTTTCACTTCCACATGACCTTCTGCAGATATCGATCATTTTAACAAAATTTTTGGTAAACTCTCGCATTAGCGTTTACAACACTTGTTTTCATGTCATCAATTGATTGTGGATCATTAACCTAAACTTTAGATTTTAACAGCCCCAAAAAGAAATTTTAAGGTGTTAAATCACAGGATCTCAGTGGCACAACATGTGTAGCATGTGAAACCATTCAGATGACATTCAATCCTAAATCGTTCAATTTCAGTCATAAAGAATTTTCGATTCTCTATAGCGATTTCCATTGTCGGTAACGGTTCGATAATGTTCATCTTTAAAAAAGTAAGATCTAATGACCATCAGCTTAAAATCTACACAGAACAGTTACGTTTTAGCTACTAGTTTTACTATTTCAATTTCAATTGGCAGTGGGATGCAAAACCACCAAGATCAAAATGAGCTTAATCACTAAAAATGACTTTTTTTGAAAAAATAAAGTGTTTTATGCCTGTTTTGGAGAACCGCTACTAATATCAATATGATAGTGGAAAAGATTTTATTCGAAATCAGTAAAAGCCAAAGTTAACGTCGAATAATTAAAGAAACTACTTTAAAATTGCTGAGCAATCACTCCAATCAAGTGTACAGCAAATAAGTTAGAGCTGAGAGGTCGACTCGGAAATCACTTTCAACGAAAAATAACATAATTTACAATCACAGAAAAATAGAGTAGGATTATAATAAAAAACTGAAAATATGTACAGGCAAAAATCGCAAAAAGTTAGGCAAATAAACAGAATCGATAAGAGGAGACAGTTAGAGCTCTACAACAGACGCTACTGTAAGGAAAAGAACGATTAGAAATTTTCAGAAAAAGCAAAATAATAATTTGATTAACGGAGAGGATAAAATAACATAAGTAAGCGAGCTGTAGAGGACTGGTAAAAATAAAGAAATGAAAAAATTGCTGTGGAGAAATAGGCCGAAAAGGCAAAATGTTAAAAGGTAAGAAAAAATAATAGATATTGTAATAAATTACTTGATTTTAGAACTGGAGGAAGCAAATAAAAAACAAGAAAAATTAAAAAAAGAACTGTAAAGTGGTTAATGGCTTAAAAAGGATAAACATGGCTAACCTAAAATTATGGGTAAAAATTTTCTGCAAAAAATAATTGGATTTGCACTTACTCCTGCAAATAATTAAATATTCGATGTTGCAACGTTGAATTGAGTTCGTTGTTCGTAAGTTCGTTGAATTCTTTCTAGCAACATACAGAAAGTAGTCAAACTAAAAGAAAGCTTTGGTATATAAAATTTAATCACAACATAAAAAGCCATTAGATTTTGATCAACAAATTTTGTGATTCATTTCGTATTTTGATTCTCATTATGAACTATAGCGACGACCTGGCGTGACGTTTAAAATAACCCTTGATTATTGATTTCTAATTAAGCTTGTTTTTCATTACTTACATTCATGACGTCTTGATGCTTGTCTTAGAGACGTTACACCTAGCTGTTGAAGCGTCAGTTAGTAGAGGTCTAAGTATAGTTTTGTAGAATTGTAATTTGTTCTTTTAGATCATCGTTTGTACTTTCGTAGTACCGATACCATCGGATATTTATGTATCACTAAGTGGATGAAAGTACTTTACAGTGTTGGATTTAGAGGGACATGTCAACAGTTAAAAGTCGATAATGCATTAAAGTAATTGCTAACCATAAATACCCATTTAGGGTTGTAAAGCGATTGTCAAAACGGGTTGAAGCGGCCGGAGCGTAACGAAGCGAAGCAGAGACTGCGAAAAGTAAGTTTGGACAAATGCCAATACTCCAAGACTTGAATTGTCGTCACAACCTATTTTAAATTGGATGGTCAGGGTTTCAGTTCAAATGAGCCAATGAGAAAATTGCATTTCAAATTAATTTTTAAAGCCGTTTTTTACCAAATTTGTGGACCTTCCGCAAATTTTAAATGATGAAAATCTCAATCAATCTCTCGCCGAATTTTTTACCACCTGGGAATGAGGTTGATTTTTTTACTTGTAACTTTTTTAGCGATTTTCGGAGGTTGTATAATATTTGCACCCGTAATCAGTGATTGTGTTCTCGGATTTTATTTGATTTTTTACTGATATTTGAAATTCTATAGCTCCCATTTAATTTTTGATAGTATATTTTTATAGATCCGTTTTCGCCATATTTTTTAGATATTTGTCGGTATACGCCTATATGGGCGTATGTCGACAAGTTTTGATTTGACGCCACAAGTTGAGTAGCGTGATTGATTACAAGGGGTAGGTCGTAAAACAAAGGTGAAAGTCGACAATTGAGATGGTAAGGGATGCATGAAACTAATTATATGGTCGAGTCAGAAAAAAAGCAAGTTGTACAATCTGAAATAAAATCGAGCATGGTGTATTGCCTCGAATAAATAACTGAAGAAATAATAAACTAGTTAGTTTTATTTAAAACACACACAAAAATTTAATATAATCTCACATCTACAGAAATTTAAATATTTTAAATGCAAAACATTTGAATATAATAATTTCACTTCTACAAAAAGGTGTTAATTATTAATAAATGTGTTAATAAATCACAATTTTTCAACTACAAAACTACAAGATCCAGAAATTCAAATTGCACTGCGACTAGGACGTAGGTTAACACTGTTGCCAACATCTACATGCAAAAAATTACAATGTATAAGTAGTTTTCAGTTTGATTTTAGTGTTACTTAAAAATATCAAGATGTATTACATACTTACACCTGAAAATAATTGAATATCGGTTGTTAATACGTCTGATGCATGTAAAGTGGTCGAATATTTTGTAGTGGCGTATAGAAAGCAATCAAACTAAAAAGAAATAATTAGATAATATTAAGAAATTAAATATTGATCCTAATATAAAAAAAAAAAAATTTATTTTGAATCAAATTTTTTACATAAATGCAATTAGTTTCATCAAACAAAGCTGTCGGCTTCTAAAGTATTCGAATTTTATGTTGGATATAAAATTCTTACTTCAAAACAAATTTTCATTTCCATCTTCCATCATTTCGAAAAGAGTAAAACTTTTTCCAATTACAATCAAACCATGTTATTATGCGATATTTGTATGTGGAATTGTTTATGAGCGGCATATAAACAAATTCCATCAAATAAATAGTACGAATAAAATAAGAAATATTTTTGAGGGATTCACCATCGCAAAAATAGGTGTGAGTGTACCGTCTTCTTTCTAACACTATTATAATGTAATAAATGGAACAAACCTGAAATTTATCAGTAGGATTTAACTTGCTCATTGGGAATTTTTGCAATTGATTTAAAATTTCGATTTTCTGAAACAAAATTGTTAAGTTACATAATTTTGTACCCTAAATTTATTTTCATAGTGTCGACTAAAAAGAATTATTTGAATTTCATAACCCAGAGTTAATTCATTTTAAATTCAGCGTTAAAATTTAAATCAACATAGGTGGTATGTAAATTACCTACTTATTAGTATGAGTAACTAAAATTTTAGAAGACCCCTAATTTTTGGATGGGTACTTCTATCCCGGTGGTTACTGGTAACGGTATGCATCTACTAGACAGACTGTCAATTTTACAGGCAAACCAAGTAATTAATAAAACACTAAGTTTGAAATCTATAAGGATAGGGCAAATCTATAAATTAATATTAAAAATATTTATGCAATACAAATCCATTTTTTTCTGTTATTCTCATGATGCAACTGACATCTTCGAAAATTACTTAGAATTACTAGTAACTTGTACCACAGTAAATATCGAGGGGTCAACCGCTAGAGGAAATCGTGTACAATTAATTTCACACTTCACGTACTTCATCATAATTCAACATACTTCTTCGTACTTCAATAATTCAGCAGTAATTCACGGGACTTCATCAATAATTCACGGTACTTGACCTAATTCATAGATATTTTATTGTATTGTACGTACTTCATCGGTATTGTTCGGTATATTTAAGCATTGGAGGGTGTTCTCCCCCCCTACACCTCCCGGATCGAATAGTTTATTTTATAGAATATTATAAAAAGTAAACTACTTGGTCTGGGGATTCTGCATGTTCTACAATGTAGTTTATTCCAAAATTTGTGCACTGGAGGGTTCACACCTCCCAGACTCCTCGGATTGGGTAGTTAAATTTTTATCAGAAGTAAACTGAAGATCTCCCGTTGCAGAAGAACTGGAAGGTGTCTCCCCCCGAGGGAGGGATTAAGTAGTTTATTTCTTATTTTGTTGCAGAGATCTGCCTCCCAGGGGGTACCAAATTTATAATTACGCAGTTTATAATTAATTATCAGATTACGAATTAAACACATTTACTTGGCCATAGCTAATTTTAGCAAACTTGGGATATGCTTAAATATTTAATTCGCTTTTAATCAAAATAGGTTATTTAAACCGGGGGGTTTGGGGGGTAAACTACTCGGTCTGGGGGTTCTGCATGTTCTGCAATGTGGTTCATTCCAAAATTTGTGCACTGAGACCCCCAGACCTTCCGGATTAAGTATTTTATTTTTATGAAAAGTAAACTGAAGATCTTCCGTTGCAGAGGCACTAGAGGGTGTTTCACACCTCCCAGACTCCTCGGATTGGGTAGTTTATTTTTATCAGAAGTATACTAAAGATCTCCCGTTGCAGAGGCACTGGAAGGTGTTTCCCCCCGAGGGGAGATTAAATAGTTTATTTCTTATTTTTAATTAAAATTTATAATTACGCAGTTTATAATTAATTGCCGGATTACGAATTAAACACATTTATTTGGCTATAGCTAATTTTAATGAACTTGGGATATGCTTAAATATTTAATTCGCATTTAATAAAATAAGTTATTTAAACCGGAGGTCTGGTGTGGAACACCTTCAGTGCTCTGCAACGAAATCTTCAGTTTACTTCTGATAAAAGTAAACTACTCGGTCTGGGGGTTCTGCATGTTCTGCAATGTGGTTCATTCCAAAATTTGTGCACTGGAGGGTGTTCCACACCCCCCAGACCCCCCGGATGGAGTAGTTTATATTTATCAGAAGTAAACTGAAGATCTCCAATTGCAGAGGCATTGAAGGGTGTTTCACACCCTCAGACTTTTCGGATTGGGTAGTTAATTTTTAATCAGAAGTAAACTGATAACTTAATCTATTTTCCGAGGGGGGGATTAAGTAGTTTATTTCTTATTTTGTTGCAGATATCTACCTCCCAGCGGGTACGGAATTAATAATTATGAAGTTAATGATTAATTGTCATATTATGAATTAAATACATTTACTTCCACATAGCTAATTTTAACAAGCTTGGAATATGCTTAAATATTTAATTCGCATTTAATAAAAATAAGTTATTTAAACCGGGGGTCTGGGGGGTGTGGGACACCCTCCAGTGCCTCTGCAACGGGAGATCTTTAGTTTACTTCTGATAATAAGTAAACTACTCGGTCTGGGGGTTCTGCGTGTTCTGCAATGTGGTTCATTTCAAAATTTGTGCACTGGAGGGTGTTTCACACCCCCAGATTCCACGGATTAAGTAGTTTATATTTATCAGAAGTAAACTGAAGATCTCCCGTTGCAGAGGCACTGAAGGTGTCTCCCCTCCCCCCGAGGGGGGGATTAAGTAGTTTATTTCTTATTTTGTTGCGGAGATCTGCCTCCCAGGGGTACTAAATGTATAATTACGCAGTTTATAATTAATTGCCGGATTACGAATTAAACACATTTATTTGGCCATAGCTAATTTTAATGAACTTGAGATATGCTTAAATATTTAATTCGCTTTTAATTAAAATAAGTTATTTAAACCGGGGGGTCTGGGGGGTGTGGAACACTTTCCAGTGCCTCTGCAACGAGAGATCTTCAGTTTACTTCTGGTAAAAAGTAAACTGCTCGGTCTGGGGGTTCTGCAATGTGGTTCATTCCAAAATTTGTGCACTGGAGAGTGTTCCACACCCTTCAGACCCTCCGGATTGAGTAGTTTATTTTTATCAGAAGTAAACTGAAGATCTCCAATTGTAGAAGCATTGAAGGGTGTTTCACACCCTCAAACTCCTCGGATTGGGTAGTTAATTTTTAAACAGAAGTAAACTGATAACTTAATCTGTTTTCCGAGGGGGGGATTAAGTAGTTTATTTCTTATTTTGTTGCAGATATCTACCTCCCATGGGTACGGAATTTATAATTATAAAGTTAATGGGTAATTGTCATATTATGAATGAAACACATTTACTTCCCCATAGCTAATTTTAACAAACTTGGAATATGCTTAAATGTTTAGTTCACTTTTAGTAAAAATAAATTATTTGAACTGGAGTGCTAGCGGGGTGTGGTACACCCTCCAGTTTATCTGCAACTGGAGATCTACAGTTTGGTTCTGATAAAAAATAAACTAATTAATCCGTGGGGTCTGAGTAAAGTACCCAAATATTTCAATGCAGGCAAACATATTAAAGGTTTGTAAATTTAGTAGAAACTCTCCGCTACCGTTTTAGTTTTCTAAAAAAATTATGACATATTCTTGGGGGGGGGGGTGGGGAGCAACAAAATAAGGTAAAACAAAAATAGTCCATCCCAAAATAAAGAATGCACAATAGATTTTGACTTTTTTGAATTAAAAATTCGCAATGGAAGGGGACAGATGATATGCACCTTATCCAATTCCATTCAATCAGACCACAACGAAATAATAAAACACACAACAAATTAAACACCTCATTGGTATATAGCAGCGCCAAAATTTGAATTTGGAGAAATTAGAAAAATTAATTAAAAAAAAATAGGACGTTTTTAAACTTTCTCGTAAACAGACTTACCACGTGAAATTTTTGAGGTTAGGGTCATTCAAGCGTCGGAGTTGGTTGCAAAAGGTGGTGAGTAGATTTTGTATTTTCTTTATCAATCTGAGTCTGAGGAGATCAATTCCACTTTGTGAATTAGAACGAAATATTAGGTCATCCAGTAAGTTGTAGAAATTATAATTTTTGTTTGCTATTTTTTTTATTCGACGATGTTGCTGATTGCGACTTTGCCTTTTTGAATGTTTACGTTGGTAATGTGTTGTGAAAAAGGTGTCTACTGGTTAGACTTTCATTGGCCTATTACCTCAATTATATTTTCTTATTACTGATGTAAGTTAATTTGCTTTAAAATAATTATTATTGAATACGCGTGTCTTAGCTATGATACATATTGACCGTAGTGCATGCACATAAGCTAGGTTCAACTTTATGTAATTCACCAAAAATTTACTAATTTCATGATACTTCACTTGTACGTCAATATACTTAACACGTATTTTACCTACTTTACACGTATTTTATGTGTTTTACCAGTACTTCATGTACATCACAAGTACTTTATGTATTTCACAAGTACTTCATGTACTTCACATGAGATGTCACGTACTTCATGAGATGTGTACAAAAACTTCACCAGCGGTTAACCCTTGGTAAATATACTATGCTTACACTGCGTTTACATAAATTAAATGACAAAAAAATTTGAACTGTCAACAATATCTACACCCCATAGAGCAAAAAAGACTGCACTCTATGGCACACCGTTGGGAACTGACGTTTTAACGCGCTTCTATAGATTTTATGGCTTGACAGTTTTATAGAAAACAATATCTACAAACGTATTATTTAAGGTAATATAATTTCAAAGTATTAAAATAATTAATATATAATATTTACATAGTTGAAATTAATTTACTTACCATTAAACTAGACTGATCAAGTTGTGATATTGTATGAGCTGATGCCGATAATGCCATTATCAGTCCTAATTCAATACATACAAATTTAATTGATATTGGAAGTTGATAAGCAACTAGCAATACTATTAAAAATGTACAAAGGATAAAAAATATTACACCATTTAAGACTATAAACACTATAGCAGGATTGCAGACATTGTTGAATTCTTTTAGTACCTTCACGATTGCGATATATGCATTACTATAAATTCTTAGTAAATTTTGTATGTTTTCTTTTGGTATGTCTATGGAGCAATTATTTTCATTTCTTAAAGCTGCTTCATAAAGTAAATTTTCTAGATCCATTTTTAAGAAATTATTGAAATTATTATAAACGAAGTAGAACATCTTAAGATATATCAACAACATGATAAAAGTAATAAGGAGCACAGTTAGGGAAATCAATATTCCAACTCGTTCAATGATATTGCAGTCAGGAACAACATCAAACATAAGTAAGCTTACAGAAAAAACAGAAACAATAGTGCTTATCAGTATTAAATCCATGTAGGTACGTTTTCGAAAATGAATAATATCGTCAATCGATAACAAATGTCGTGACGTCAGCGTTTCAAAATTTTTCAACACGTAGCCTAAATAAATCAACGTATTATTAATTTTTTGATTATGAAGAATACAATGAATTATTGGATAAATTCCAAATGCATACAATAATAAATCTGAAGATGTGAGCAATATATCGAATAGTGCAGCTTTGTTTTGGATCAAGTTCTGGACTCTTGACACGCCATAGTATGAGGATACACAGATTATACCCGCTAAAATAATTGAGAAAAGTGCCTTTAAGTTGGAACAGAGAGATTTTTTCATTCGAACAGCTACATTGTTTGGATGATTACATGAGAAACTTATGTGTGATACTCCTATCAGAAAAGTAATATTTAAAAATGCACGAGTAACACAATTAACACAATTCTGTCCCACTTGAGCCATTTTTATTAGATAACTGCGCAATTGGAGAACGACAATGGATCACTACTTTTGTAATGTTGCTCACTTACTACAAACTAGAAACTTTAAACCTAATTATGGTGATTTGTAAAATTACTATTCTTGCTCAAATATAGAATATTATTGAAAGTTTTTATATCTTTCTCTTGGATTATTAATATGTGATTTATTGTTAAATTATAGTATCTATACTTATTCTATATTTAAAGATTTAGTATTGGATAGCAATGACAAAAACCAAATTATTGATTTTAAAAATAAATTTAGTATTTATAGAAATTTATTAAATCAATATCATCGTGAACCATGGACTTAAAAGATAAGGACCCGTAATTCCAAAATTTCCGAACTCTTAAACGATTAACGAAAAAGCTCATTTAGGTGGGGCGAAAAACCAAAAAAAAAATTATTTTTTAAAAAATGGGGGGATTTCAAATCGTTTTTGGTGTTTTTTAAGATAGCGGTTAATCCTATTAAACTAAAATTTTAGCACAATGTTTATAACAACTAGCACAATTTAGCACAACAAAAAAATTTAATTTTTTCAAAAATGGGGGGCTAACGTAAAAAACGATTTTTTTTATATTAAGCCGAAACGAATAACTGAATCTTTCTTTTCGATCGGCACAAGTTGGCACAGCACTAGCATAACTCAGCACAATCATCAAAATTAAACAATTTAAAAAATGGGGAGCTAACTTTACGCACGCCGCTGGAAACAGACGGTCAGAATGGAATATAAAATTCAATTAAAAAGAAATTATAGTTGAAGTGATAGGCCAGTGTAAATCCAACAAGTAGATACCTTTTTCATAAGACTTTACCAACTCTAACATTCAAAATAGCAAGGTCGCATTCAGCAACATCGCCGAATGAAAAAAATTACAAACAAAAATTGTAATTTCTACAACTTCCTGGATGACCTAGATTTCGTTCGGATAGAAAGTACAATTTTTGTTTGCTATTTTTTTCATTCGACGATGTTGCTGAATGCGACCCTGTTATTTTGAATGTTTGCGTAGGTAATGCGTTGTGAAAAAGGTATCTAGTTGTTAGATTTACACTGACCTTCTACCTCAACTATATATTTTTTCAATTTAAAATTCAGGTTCACTATGTTTGTCATTTTTTGCTTTTCTAAAAATTTCCAAAATTATTTCAAAATTTTTGATTTTATTAATTTTTCCAAATTAAAATTTTGGCGCTGCTGCTATAAAATTTAAATTGTAGATTATAACTTCGGCTCGATTTCACTTGCTATCTCTGTGGGCGACTCGCCGCGGGTTTTCTCTTGACGTATCAGTTTTTTTCAGGCGGACTTTTTGTTTTTGTATTGAATGGTTTTATTTTAAAAGAATTTTTACATGGTAACACAACGTGATGTAGTATTGCAAAACACTTATGATGGCGAGATGGCAATGGGAAAATCTGTGACCAGCACAGATTCTGTGGTTTCTAAGCAGATGTTTGACAAATTCCAAATTTCCGAATTTGGAAAAGGGTGCGACTTGTTTTGTTGAGGAAAAACGGGTAACCGCTAGAAACCCGCTGGAGTATACCCGGTATGGGTATACTAACTATTAGAAAGATTGATACTGGCCAGGTTGCTATTCCAACTGCAATTGCAAAGTCGCCTATCGGGCGCCCAGTTTGGTTTTTGCAAGGGCCGGTCTACAATCAATACTCTCAAGGTAATTGTAGAGGGGGCACAGAAGGCAAAGAGCGGTACATGGCGTACTAGGGAGTTATGTCTCTTCATCACTCTCGACATCAGTAATGCCTTCAACTCGGTGAAATGGTGCTACATAATAGACTAGCTCGAAGAAAGAGGCATCGAAGCTTATTTGGTCTATATTTTGAAGAGTTACTTTGGCAACAGGAAACTGTTGATCGAGGAGATACGCTTGCGGGAAGAAATACTAGTCACTGACGGGTTCTGCAAGGTTTGGTACTTGGCTCGATTCTGAGGTTATGTACAATGGGGTTTTGCGCCTGAACTTGCAGGATGGGCAACGCTTGTTGAATTTGCCGATGACTTAAGTATTGTCATGCTATTGTGAGGAAGAGGATGACGTACGGCAGACCATTTTTGAATGCCCGAGGTGGGCACAGATTAGAACAAAATAGAACATAAACTCTAAATCACGACAATTTGGTTCTCGAAATGCTCCTATTCGAAGAGATTTGAGAAAGGGTTTCAGAAGCGCTCACGGTTATCATAAAAACAAAACACGCCGAAGAACTGCCAAAAAACTGAGAAAAGAAAAGAGCCGAAGACCAATAAAGCATGATAACTGGTTGTGGCTAGCGGATGTAATACCGCAAGGTGAATCTTGCTGCAATCGGGAGGGGCTTTGGTAGGTAGAACTTCATACTACCATCCAGCACAGGCTGGTAGTTTCTTTGAGGTTTTCCTCTTCCGACACGCATAAAAACCAAAAAATGAGATGTTATAGGAAGCATAGGTGTTGGATGTCGGAGTTTTATGATGGAACCGAAATTGAGTTGTCCTGTGCATTAAGTGTCGCGAGTACATAAGTCTTCTCATTTTTAATTTTGAAAATTACAATTTTGGTTTGAATGTCTTAAGCCGTTGCCATAAATTTTGTTCACAAATTACGTCTTTATGGTCCGACAAGAAATTTTAAAAATTGGGGTTCTTTTAGCTTCTGTTCGCAATAAAAGAGGTTAAAATGTTTTGTTTTTGAGAATTTTTCTAAAGGCCTGCCATTTTACTATAATTTTCTTAATTTCAATTTTACCTCCGTCGGACTAATAGTCATAAGTATATAGTTTGTAAATATTTTTAATATTTTTATATATGATTTTATTTAAAATACACACAAAACTTTAATATAATCACACATCTACAGAAATTTAAGTATTTTAAGTGCAAATTTGACATTTCAATATAATAATTTCACTTCTACATAAATGTGTTAATTGTTAATAATTTACAATTTTTCAACTACAAAACTACAGGGTCTAGAAATTCAAATTGCACTGCGACTAAAACGTAGGTTAACACTGTAGCCAACATCTAAATGAAAAAAATATTACATTTGATAGTTTCAGTTTGATTTTAGTTTTATTTAAGATTTTTTTAAATACTTACACTTGCAAATAATTGAATATCCGTTGTTAATATGTCCGATGCATAGAAAGTCGTCGAATATTTTGAAGTGACGTACAGAAAGCAATCAAACTAAAAAAAATAATTAATAATTATTTTATTGCTAACACCATAGTAACACGGCATAATGCCTACTAATATGCAAAAAGATTAATTAAAACGATTATTTAAATTTAAATTTTTGGCTGCTATTAAGGTAAACGTTATATAAACCATGGTTAGTAAGTTCCTTTTGAGATTTCGAATAGCAAAAAAGTGCTACTTACGGTTTTTGGTGCATCAATAACTATTCTTCAATAGTTATTTCTGTCTTTTATCATTTCAAAAAGAGTAAACCTTTCTTGTAAATATAGTTATCAATATAGCATGTATTATACTGTTTCCCTTACTAACTTTATAATGGTAATATACTAAATGGTATAAACCTGGAATTTATCAGTAGGATTTAATTTACTCATTGGGAATCCTTCTAATTGATTTAAAATTTTGAGTTTCTGAAACAAAACAGTTAAGTTGCATCACTTTGTACTACAAACTTCTTTTTATAATGTTGACTAAAAAAACACTCGTTAACTTTTCTCCTAACCTCCCAATTTTTAATTATTGCTAACTGTATTAACCGATAAACTTTAATATCTTATTTGTAATACCTGAACTACTTTATCTAAAATTTGTTTTACTTGAATCCATATCATGCTATCTAACCTCAATGGTAACTCTTTACATCCTGGCTCTATGAACTGCCCCTTGCAATAATTTCCAGAGTTATTGCGTGATAAGATTATGTGGCAAAAATAAATATAAGCTTTCAACATTATATTACCGTTATCGCAAAAGACATTATACTCTCTTCTTCTTTCACAACACGCTCTTCTGGCTTCTATAACTTGATGATTT
Source organism: Lycocerus yunnanus (assembly GCA_036346125.1). Taxonomy (NCBI): domain Eukaryota; kingdom Metazoa; phylum Arthropoda; class Insecta; order Coleoptera; family Cantharidae; genus Lycocerus; species Lycocerus yunnanus. The sequence goes on from JARFIX010000106.1 coordinate 708,013, forward strand.
ACCATAATTAAAAAAAAAACCTGGCAAGAACGCTTTATTTGGTGTATCGTGTATATAATATAAAAAATATTCTTTCCCTTTGGATGAACTCTAGGAATAAATTCTTATTTCAAATGCTAGCTACGTTTATACGAAGCACCCAGATGACTGAATTGAATATTAAAATAACTAATTCTTACAGTGTAAAAATTTGTTTGTTTACTTACCATTGAACTAGACTGATCAAGTAGTGATATTGTATAAGCAGCTACCGATAATGTAATTATTAGTCCAAATTCAATACCTATGAACTTAATAGATATTGTAAGTTGATATACTACTAGCAGTACTACTAAAAATACTGCAAGGATGAAATACATAACAGCAAATAAGACTATAATGACTATAGCAGGATTGAAGATATTGTTCATTTGTTTTAGTAACTTGACCATATCAATATATGTATTAGCATAAGTTCTAAATAAATTTTGTATGTTTTCTCTTGGTATATCTATGGCGCAATCATTTTCATTTGTTAAAGTGCAATTAGTTGCTTCAGAAAGTAAATGTTCCAGATCCATTTTTAAAAAATTATTGAAATTATTATGAATGCAGTAGAATATATAAAGATATTCCAAGAACAAAACAAAAGAGACAAGAAACACAGTTAGAGAAGTCACTATACCTAGTCGTTCAATTATATTCCAGTCGGGAATAATATCGAAACAAAGTATGCTTACAGAATAAAAAGCAACAACTATGACCATTATTATTAATAATATGTAGATACGTCCTCGAAATTTAGTAATATCGTCAATCGATAACAAATAACGTGAAGTCAGCTTTTCAAAATTTTTCAACGTATAGCTAACATAATTCAACCCAGCTTTTATTTTTTGAATATGAAGACAGCAGTGAAGAATTACATAAAATGCCAATGTATATAATGATAAATCTGAAAATGTAAGCAATATATCAAATAATAAAGCTTTGTTTTGGATTAACTTTTGGGTTCTTAATGTGCCATAGTATGCGGATAGACAAATTATAGCCGAAAAAAAAATCGGGGCAAACGCCTCCAATTTGGAACAGACAGATCTTTTCGGTCGAGTAGCTACATTGTTTGAATGATTACATGGGCTACTTATATTTTTTGTTATTCCAATTAAAAAAGTAAAATTTAAATATATACACACAACACAATTTACACAATTATGTGCCACTTGATGAGCCATTTTTATTCGATACTGTACTAAAGGAGAACGACAATGGAGTACTACTTTTATGATATTGTTCATTTACTACAAACAGAAACTTTAAACCTAATTACGGTGATTTGTAAAACTACTATTCTCCCTCGAAAATTGGATATTATCAAAAGTTTTTTTTAATTTTGTATTTGATTATTGATATGTGATTTATTTCTTAATTACAGTGTACATATTCTATATTTACAGGTAATTTATCGGAGAGTAATGAAAAAATCGAATTATTGATTTTAAATATGAATTTTATATTAAAAGTAATTAATCAAATCAATGTCGTGAAGAGACGTTATGTAAGGTGTGATGCTCGCGCGAAAAAGTTTTTCAATAAAAGCGGTATCGATGTTGAAATGGAATAAAACAAGCTGTGTGCGAAGAAATTTTTTATTTGAAAGGCTAATGTATGCCATTATGTATGGAATATAACATCGTTCAAATATCCGCCGAGGCTCCTCACGGTGCGGTGGCACGAACTGAGTGGTCCAATTTCTCATGACACTGCCGCATAAATTCGGTTAAATTTAAGCGATGGCATTGGTTATCTTGATCGCAGCACGCAGCACGCAACAAACAAAACAAAACAATTTGGTACCTACATTTAGTAACGGCGAGAAACCAAAATAGAGCAATAGATGAACGGAATTAAAAACACAGGTAGAGATCAGATAGTTATGTCCGTGAAGTTAGCCCCCCTTTTTTCTTAAATTGAAAAAAAATTGATTGTATTATATTGTTTTCAATTTGTTTTGAGTGTTTTGCTAAAAATTTTAGTTCTAAACTTAATAATAACCGCGGAAATCGCGAAAAACAGTATAGTACGCCAGCCCCCCTTTTTCAAAAATTTTGAATTTTTTTTCTTGTATTGTATTGTTTTCAATTTGTTTCGGGTGTTTTGCTAAAAATTTCAGTTTTAAACTAAATAAAAACCGCGGAAATCACAAAACAAAATTTCGCGCCAGCCCCCCTTTTTCAAAAATTTGCAATTTTTTTTCTTGTATTATATTGTTTTCAATTTGTTTCGGGTGTTTTGTAAAAATTTCAGTTCTAAACTTAATAAAAACCGCGGAAATCAAGAAACAAAATTTCGCGCCAGCCCCCCTTTTTCAAAAATTTGAAATTTTTTTCTTGTATTGTGTTGTTTTCAATTTGTTTTGGGTGTTTTGTTAAAAATTTCAGTTCTAAACTTAATAATAACCACGGAAAATGCAAAACAAAATTTCGCGCTAGCTCCTACTTTTCAAAAATTTGCAATTTTTTATTTATTATGTTGTATTCGATCTTAAAAACCAACAAATACAAAACTACCTGAGTGAACTGATGCAACCGAAGCATCTGACTACTCGCTTTGGAAAGCTACTAGAAAACTCAAAGGTACGCAACAATTAAATCCACCCATAAGAACCCTAACCCAAGAGTGAGCGAGAATAAATCAAGAAAAGACTAATACATTTGCTAACTACCTAGCTGAAGTCTTTACCCCCTTTCAAGCAGAAGAGCCAAACGACGACGTCAACATCGAAAAATTCCTCAATGTTCTCCTCCAGATGGAACTGCCAATAAAGAAAATGAAAAAAGTGAGATTAAAAACTAAATTAAAGAATATCTGATACCGAACAAATCACCAGGTTTTGACCTCTTAACCGCAAAAGTCCTTAAAGAGCTACCCGACTCGGCTATTAGATCCATGACCATAATCTACAACTCCAACTTGAGACTGGGTTACTTTTCTATATCTTAATATAGATAACAATCTTAATTCTTAAACCTGGGAAACCACCATCTGAAACTAACTCGTACAGGCCCATCATGCTGCTTCCTATTTTGTAAAAAATTTTCGACAACGTTTACCTGAAGAGACTGACGCCACTGATAGAGAAAATGGAAATAATTCCAAAGTATCAGTTCTGATTTCGCCACCATCACGCAACAATAGAGTAGGTACTTCTTCTTCATCGTTTTTGCTTCTTGACAGAAGCGTCGTGACCCACCTTGGCTGAAGCCAAGATGAATTTTCATGGGAATATAATTCATGGGGTGGTTTCCCGTTGCCTTCCCCACGGTCCACAGATTGATATTGGACCTTTGATCACAGCAGTGTATTCGACTCGACTAGGACTCGAACCGCGGTCTACCGCTCTCCAGTCGGCCGGTGTATGCTTTACGCTACACTGAATTACAAATGAAATCAGACAAGATCTGGAGACAAAAGATTTTCTCAGCCGCTTTTCTCGACGTAACTCAGGCTTTCGACAATGTGTGGCACACCGGCCTGTTTCTAAACGAAATTTAAACCTAGTTAAGGAGAATCAAGACTAACACTCAGAAGTCGGTGCATGTGACATTCACAACCAGGAGAGACACCTGTCCACCTGTTAAGTTAAATGAAAGAACTATACCTCCAAAAGAAGTTGTAAAATACCTCAGTGTATTTTGAAATTTTTGAAAAGTAGGAGCTAGCGCGAAATTTTGTTTTGCATTTTCCGTGGTTATTATTAAGTTTAGAACTGAAATTTTTAACAAAACACCCAAAACAAATTGAAAACAACACAATACAAGAAAAAAAATTTCAAATTTTTGAAAAAGGGGGGCTGACGCGAAATCTTGTTTCTTGATTTGCGCGGTTTTTATTAAGTTTAGAACTGAAATTTTTTACAAAACACCCGAAACAAATTGAAAACAATATAATACAAGAAAAAAAATTCAAAATTTTTGAAAAAGGGGGGCTGGCGCGAAATTTTGTTTTGTGATTTCCGCGGTTTTTATTTAGTTTAAAACTAAAATTTTTAGCAAAACACCCGAAACAAATTGAAAACAATACAATACAAGAAAAAATTGCAAATTTTTGAAAAAGGGGCTGGCGAAATTTTGTTTTGTGATTTCCGCGGTTTTATTTAGTTTAAAACTGAAATTTTAGCAAAACACCCGAAACAAATTGAAAACAATACAATACAAGAAAAAAAACTCAAAATTTTTGAAAAAGGGGCTGGCGTACTATACTGTTTTTCGCGATTTCCGCGGTTATTATTAAGTTTAGAACTAAAATTTTTAGCAAAACACTCAAAACAAATTGAAAACAATATAATACAATCAATTTTTTTTCAATTTAAGAAAAAAGGGGGGCTAACTTCACGGACATCAGATAGTTACCCTTCTATAACGGAATTCTTAAAGAAAAAAAGGAAGAAGTGACTAAAGAAAGTACAGAGATAGAAGCGTCAGAGGAAGTTTTAATATTTTAAAAGAGTAAAAAGACAACCAAGTCACCGGACAAGACTACACAGATAAAAGAACAAAAAGGAAAAACCCACAACACATGGATGAAATAAAGCATATGTTGGAAAAATTGACTGCGGTCGTACAGGAAAATAACAAAGTAAAAAATATAAAAAATTAGCTAGAGGGAATGGAGTCAAGATGGAACGCCGAGATACTGGGGACGAAACATGAAGTGGTAATGATGGGAGAAAGAATGAGTGCACTGGACAAAAATATAAGCGATCTGGAAAATAAACTGGAAAAATATGAAAAAGATGGGAAGGCAAACAACATTATTATTAGAAGCCTACCAGACATAGGAGCGATAACAAAGATGAAAGTGGAGAACTTTCTCAATGAAAACCTCTAAGTACAGATCAGAGTAATGGATACCTTTGAAATAAGGAAAAAAGCCGGAAGACAAGGAGTGGTGGTAAAATTGGAAAATCGAGATCAGAAACTTGGGGTCATGATAAATAAAAATAAATATAAAAGAACCCAAACATACATAGAAAGTGACCTGACACTTTCAAGACACTGACAAGAGATAAGATGGAAAGAGAGCGGCGAGGTGAAGATGAAGAAAGGCATATTGATGTACTCTTGAGAAAAAAACAGGGCAAGAATGGAGTAGCCTTTGTAGTTGAAAGGAATAAAAAAAAGATATAATGGACTTCCAACCAATAAATGGGAGACTTGCATATATTAGAATAAGAGGAAGCCCAAAGAGAACTTGTCGATTATAAACGTATATACGCCAACGGAGGAAGCAGATGAGAATGAGAAAGCCAAAATATACGAAGAAATAGAAAAACTGTATGATAAAATTCCAAGACAAGATGATCTAGTGTTACTGGGTGACTTTAATGCACAGATAGGAAAGGAAGAATTCATCAAGAATGTCGCCGGTAAATACACTATTCATGAGGTAACAAATGAAAATGGAGAAAAAATGTACAAATTAGCAGAATTGTGTAATATGAGAGTAGTGACAATGGATTTCAAACATAAACCCAAGCACAAAGAAACATGGATAATACCTGGAAAAGATAAAGGAAACCAGATAGATCATATAATGGTATCCAAGACAAGAACTTTTAAAGTATGCAATGCTAGATCATATAGAGGCACAAGCGTAGACACGGATCATAACTTAGTAGTAATAGAAATAAAGCGATCAAAAATAAAGAAAAAATGGACAAAGACAAAAGGAACAAATGAAAGAATAACGATTGAAAAGCTAAAGACTGAAGAATACCAACGAAAATATGGACAAGAATTACAAAAACAGATTACCTCCAAGGAAAAAAACAGCGATATAAACGAAGAATGGAAGAACGCAAAAGAGAGTATAGCGGAAGCAGCAAAGATAACTTTAGAAAAGATGGAAACAAGTATAAGAAAAAAATGGTTTGATGAATAATGTGAGGGGAGATAAAACTAAAAGAAAAACAAGAAATGAATGGATGAGAACACAAACGAGATGGATAAGGAAAGATACAAAGAAAAGCAAGACAGATAGTGAAAATGTGTAAAAGAAAGAAAGGCAATGGATGGATAACTTGATGAAGGAGATCGAAGAGATCACAGAAACCCAAGAAAACTATATAGAAAATAAAAGACCAAAAGATAAAAGTACAACACGAAATAAGAGGATTGAAAGACAAAATTGAGAAATAAAATATGAAGAGCACGAAATAAAAATCAGAATAACATTTTATGAGTTCTGCGTTGATACCGTCTTTTCCAGGTGCCTTTCCATTTTTAAGTTTATTTATCACTTCTACCGTTTCTTCGTATGTCGGTTCTATCGCTATTTGGTCTTCACTTGTTATGCTGGTGGTATCATTTATTTGTTGCTCATTCAATAACTCCTGGAAGTGTTCCACCCATATTTGTTTTATCTTTTCTGCATCGTCTTCTATTTTTTCCCTTTCTTATTTCGCATTCCTCTAACTTTTATTTTACTGTGTCCCATTTTCTGTTTCTTTAGTTTTTCGTAAAAAGCCTTACTGTTGTTGTGCCTATTATTACTTTCTATCTCATCCATCATTTCATCTAGCCATTTATTCTTCTTTTTTCTGTATATCTTGAATGCTTCATTTCTTAATTTTTTTATATTCTTCCTGATCTCTTTTTTCTCCTGTGTTTAACCATCTTACTCTAGCTTCTTTCTTCAGTCTTGCAGCCGCTACACAATCCTCGTCAAACCAATTCTTGCTTTTCCCCGGTAATCTATCCCCCAACACCTGTTTAGCGGTCTCTTTTATATTGTTTATAATTGTTTCCGTATCTTTGTTTATGTTTCCGCTGCTTTTACTATTTTCCAATTTCCGTTTTATCGCGTCTTTGTATTTAATATTTGTCTCGCAGTCACCTAGTTTTTCTATCGCCAGATTTATTCTTGGTTTTGTCTTGAGATTCATTACTTTCTTCATTTTTATTCTTGCTATCACTAGATGGTGGTCTATTTCGGCGTTTGCTCCTCGATATGATCTTACATTATGGACTAGTGTCTTCATTTTCCTTGTTGTCAGTACATGGTCTATTTGATTACCACTGTTTCTTTCAGCGCCTGGCCACACCCAAGTCACTTTATGCGTTTTTCTATGTTTGAATCTTGTACTAGTGATATCCATGTCTGTTGCCGCCGCCAAATTACACAGTCTATTGCCGTTTCCACTAGTTCTGTCGTGTATGGTATATTTTCCTGCCACTTCGGTTACATAATCCTCTCTTCCAATCTTTGCGTTGAAATCTCCCAACAGCATTACAATATCTTTTTTTTTGATTTTTTCACATAATTCTTCTAATTCTTGATAAAATTTATCTTTTTCTTCTTCGCTGCTGTCTTCTGTTGGGGCATACGCACTGATGATTGACATGTTCATTGGTTTCATCTTCAGCCTCATGTATGACAATCTTCCGTTTATTGGCCTGAATTGCATTATTTTACTTTTGTCTACATTTTTTACCATGAAACCCGTGCCATTTCTTCCCTGGTCGGCTTCTCCAGAGTACAACAATGTATACTTCTTGCCCATAATTTCTCCTTGTCCCTTCCATCTGATCTCCTGGATTGCTGCCACGTCCACATTGTATTGATATAGTTCGTTTGCCACCTCTTCCATTTTACCCGGCCTCAGCAGTGTTCTGACGTTCCATGTGGCTACTTTGATCGTCTTGGCCTTTGTTCTTTGCTTTGTTGGTCTCTTTTTCCCCACCTGTACTGCTGGAGCATCTGGATGGGGAAGTCCAGACACCCCGTCCTTTATCTTGTTTAGTTTTTTGGGGGTTGGGCTGGTTCTTCTTTAGTTTCAGTGTGCCAGTCTTTCCATTCCACACATAGATCTTATCTCCTTTGAACATTTTCTGATATCCGATTTTGAATTTTTCTCCATCTCTAGTTTCGTTTTTGGCGATAGTCCATATTTTGTTTTGTATGTCCATCTCCTGATTTGTTAGATCTCTTTCGATAAGCGTCTTGGTGCCCATCAGCTTCTTTTTATGCTCCATTACTATCTCTCTCTCTGGTGTTCCTGAGTTTCGCTACTATGACTCGATTATCTTCCGTTTTTCCAATCTTGAAAGCATCTGTGACGTTTACCTGTATTTGCAACCCTCCATTCAAAAATTCCTCCACCTTCTCCCGTGTTATTCTTCCTATTATTGGAATGTTTTTTATTATTATATTTGACGCCTTTTTTCTTTTTCATATCTTTCTAATTGTTTTTCCATCGAAGCTACTTTCTTCCTGATTCTCTGCTTTATTTTGCACTTCTTTAATCACCTGCTTAACTTGGTTTACTTCCTCATTCCAGTTTGCCTCCATTCCATTTAGTTTTTCTTTTATATCCTTGATCTCTTGGTTGTTCTCTTTGAGCCCGCTGCTGACCACAGTTGTTAATTTTGCGATCATGTCCTTCAGTTCGGCCATGTCCTTCTCCAAGTTTTTATTTACAGTATTTTTGGTTGGTGATTGTGCTGTTTTTCTACTTCTCTGTAATGCGCTTCGTTCACTCTCAGTTTCCTCTTTGCTCCCTTCTCTTTCTCTTTTTCTCTTTATGTATTCTTTTATTGAAGGATTGCTATTGGATCTGCCTCTTTCCTTGTTCTTGTCGCTCATTTATTCACCGTTTGTTTTTCGCTTGTACTTGTACACCAACTTTCTTCAGTTTTGTTATCGAAGATTGGTAGTTCTTGAATGGTTTTTCCTCGGTCTAAAAATCTGTGCGTGATGTGATCTTAACCACTACAACTAATTAATTATATCAGCGTCAGCACAAAACCCCGAGTCAACCCCTTGAAGGATTTTGCGCTACTGTCCACAGATTGACAAAGATTGTTGCTTAATTGTTGCTCCTTCTTTATTCTTAGCCGGTTTGAAATGTTTTTCCTCAGTTCGACAAAATTTCGTGCATGTTGTGTTGCCTAGATCTTCATGTAATGGTAAGATAACCTCAAACTTTTATCAGTATACCTCGTGTTTCCGTGAAAACCTCAGTGACTGTGTCCTTCGCTTCACCCACACGTTTCCTGCCTCAAAAACTTCCTCGGACTTCAATCCTACACAAAAACTCAGCCTTACTACGCAATAACTCTGAAAATCACAGTTTTACTAGCACTACTCCAACAATCAACATACAGGACCGTACTCTTTGACAGTTCCAATTAGCTAATAAAAAAATTAAATTTGTGATCGGACAACAAATTTCGGAAAAAAATCACTTTTTGTGTGAATTCGACTCTTGATGTAGTTGCGCTGTCAAAACCGCTCAGAGAGCCCGAAGCGACCCGGAATGTTATAAAAATCTCAAATAATTTGATATCAGATTTATACCAAAATTGAGTTAAAAATCCTCCTGTTTATCTATTATCCGTGCAACAGTGGGTGAAGGTAAGCAGACCCAAAGCAACCAAACCAAAAATTATTAACCCCCCCCCACTCCAATAATCATTGCCACTTCTATTGGCAACATTAGCCACTTTTTATCACAATTTGACACCAAACTTGCCGACTTCATTAGGATTCAACACATCCGAGGTCAGTCTTGGCTTCACACTAAAAACATCGAGAACTACGCCACCGTCAATGAGTTTCTCTTCGGTAAAGGTGTACAGAGCTATAGCTACATCCCAAAAAATAAAAAAAACAATTAAATTGGTGCTAAAGGGATCCTCACAGCTAATATCAAGGTTACCCTCAACAAACACAACGTCGCCACCCTGTTAATCACTCATTGAAAAACAAATTTGGAGATACAACAGGATAATTCCTGATCTAAATAGACCCTGACGTCACATTAATTACCTTTAAATCAATCAAACAAATCGGCCCAGTTATAGTTAAATTCGAAGAATATTTGCAGCAAAATACGAGGACCAAGTGTTATCGATGTCAAAACTTTGGGCACGATTCCCTCAAATTGCAACATCGAGTCAAGTGCCTGGACGAGCACCTCACCTAAGACTACACCCAAAAAAACAAAGACAACTTCGTCCGTTGCTGTAACTGCCAAGAAGATCATGCGGCCAACTACAGCTATTGTCCCAAATATTTTACGCAGAACGGGCAAGTGTAAGTGCATCAACTATCACACACTATCACAACCATAACTAATTCATCCGATAAAATTCAAGAAATCAACTTTGTAACACCAGTAGATGTTGAACTAACTACAGATGACTTTATTTTAGTAAACAAAATGTCTCGTATATCTAGATGACATAATCGTGTTTTCTACGTTGCTCCAAGAACACATCCAAATGTTAAAAGACGTATTCGATCGACTTAGAAAATCAAATTTTAAAGATTAATTAAATAAATGTTCTATCATGCAAACAGAAGTTTCTTATTTAGAACATTTGATTACACCAAACGGAGTTAAACCAAATTCCTAAAGGTTAAGGCTGTAAAAAAACTTCGCATCAGCAACAGCTCAAAAAAGAAATTTAAAATTTCTTGCGACTATTAGAATACTACCCAAAACTTTGTAAAACTGACTCAACTATTAACCAAATACTTAAAAGGGGAGCAAGGGTGGAACACAAGCAGGAGTTCATGGATTCATTCGAAACTAGTAAACAAATGTTAATAAACGACTTAATAGTTTAGTACCCAGATTTTAACAAAGAATTAATTTTGACCACAAATGCATCCAATGTAGCTATTGGCGCTGTACTATCACAAGGTGTTGTAGACAGTGACCGATCAGTCGCATATGCTTCAAAACACTAATCGAAACGGCGGAACAAAATACTCTACCATCGAGAAGGAGCTATTAGGCATTGTTTACGCGACTAAATACTTCCGTTTTTATTTATACGGTAGAATCTTCACAATTTACACCGCCATCGTCCACTATCTTGGTTGATGAACTTGAAAGAGCTAAATTTGAAATTAGCAAGATGGAAACTCAGATTTTAGAAATTCAACTATAAAACTGTTTATAAAAAGGGCAAACTTAACACCAACGCGCATGCATTGTCACGGATTCAAATTAATGCCATAGAAGAGGAAGGTGGTGACAAGGTGTCCATGATTGTAAATTGTCTCGACCTTTATTTGGAAGTTAAAGCATCAGAAGCACCATCTGCCACACTTAGAGATATTAGATCAATAATGCTGGAAGCAGTAAACGACCAAAGCAATACAAACTTACCAGAACGAACACAAAAGGTTATAGAAAATGAAAACGAAAATCAAACAATTCACTCTGGACTAGACGACGAACCAAGAGATGTTATACCAATTGTGAAAGATGCAGTAGATGATTGCAGATAGTAATTCATAATCAAAACTATCCACCAAGACAAAATTTTGGTAAAAATTACAAAACGAAATAAGAAAATAATTTAATATGTAAACATCCCAATCACAGGATGCGAAAACAAAATTTTTGGATAAAGGACCAAACAATATCAAATCAAAAATATTATTTATGTTTTATGTTGAGATAAAAACAATTTGCAAATAAAAAAAACGTAGTAGCAGTGGATAACAAAAAAAACATAAGTCGATGTAATAACTGTGATTATTCTTATTCATTTTTTCAATACATTTTCATACTATAAGCAAGTCTTTTATTAACCTTTAAGTGGGTATGTGGGGTTGCCACAACATCCCAATTTAATAGATTTACTATTTGTATTGTTCAAATCACCTTTCTTAGAATAACTGTATTTAAACATTTAACTCTCCAGTGCACGGGTGAGGCCCTTCAGTCCATGCAACATACAAATATCGCTATAACTTCAATAAAAATTTTTTTTGTTACGACCATTTATTTACTTTTCAGAAATGTAAAAAGACATATTGTTATCAAGTTTTTCAATATATTTATGGTACCATTATTTCGAAAAATATCAAATTTCCTGACAGGCCTCATCCGCCTGCTCGTGTAACTTTCTGTTGAAAACTCATAATTCACTTTTTCGCTTATTAGTAATATTTTAAAACTTTTACTTTTGGAACAAAAATAATAATTTGGATTTCAAACTAATTAGACTATTTCTTGCTATTGGGGACCAGAAATAGATTCTAAAATAACGTTTGTTATGTTTGAATCTTGGTTATTTTACAATCGCAAGAAGCTAATAATTTGTATGTTTTATTCATTTTTTATAAACATTTTTTTTATATTTTTGTGTTAGATTAGCTTCTTTGCTACAGGAAAACATGAAAATTTTTATTCAGTAACTGTTTGTAGCAAGTTTTTAATATCTATATATTTCGGGCTTCCTTATGTAAGGATACAACCAAGGTTGTTTACCCGTCCCCTCAAGAGGGTACTCTAGCAATTAATATCTCAAAGATGTTGCAAGCATCTTGTGAGAGGACCACCTTCTTTACGTGCCTTCCGAAGCACGGAGACGGCATTACAAAGTGAACTCTACCCGGATGCGAACCGGGGAGTCTTACCTTAGCAGTTCAACGCGCTAACAACCATGCCAATGACCGTCTCTTTTTTTAATAAAGTTTTTAATAAACAATGTAAAAAACAATAGTTTTTTCTATTGATAAAAAAACTAACTAAATTTGTATTTTTTTTTTAAATATATTTATTGATATTCATAAAAACTAATCATAGTTTGTATTAATAAAAAAAATTTTTAAATACCTATACGAACAGAACAATTTTGCACGTTTTTTAAATATGGGCCTGATAGACCTCACCCGTGTGCTCGTTTAACTTTTAAATAATGAACATTTATTTCATTACTTAAAACTTATAAGTGAGTGATACAAGTTTTCCTCTTAGAGAACTACTTCTAATTAAAATACACAGAAAAATATAATATCTACACATCTACAGTAATTTAATTATTTTAAATGCAAATTTGACATTTCATATCTGCTATATCACGTCTACAAAAATGTGTTTATTTGTATTCACAATTTTTTAACTACAAAACTACAAGGTTCAGGAATTCAAATTGCACTGCGACTAAGACGTAGGTTAACGTTGTAGCCAGCATCTAGATGCAAAAAAAGATTAGATTGTTATGTTTAGTTTGATTTTAGTTTCAACTAAGAATACTATAATTTATTTCATACTTACAACAGCAAATAATTGAATATCTGTTGTTAATACGTCCGATGCATAGAATGTCGTCGAATATTTTAAAGTGACGTACAGAAAGCAATCAAACTAAAATAAAAATAATTAAGAAATACATAAAAAAGAACTGTTGATCGTAATTTGAAAAAAAAATTACATTTGATTTTTGATCAAAAATTTTGTTTTTTACACTGATGCAACAATTTTGATCAGGAAAAGCGGCATGAACAGCAGGCAATAATTATTTTCGTTTTCTCTAGAAAATAGCTATTTATTTATATTATAATTTATTTATTTATAATAGCTACGGAATTATTGCTCACCAGCAAAGAAACTTGTCAACAATCCTAACAAAACTGATCACATTAACCTAAATAATGATCACAATAAGCGATGCTTTGTTCATATAATAATATTCATCCGGCCCGTTTCTTGTAAAAGTGATCACAATACCCGAATGCGAGGGATCAACCGCTAGAGAAAATCGTGTAAAATTAACTTCACACTTCACGTACTTCATCATAATTTCCCAAACTTCTTCGTACTTCATATAATTCAGCAGTAATTCATGGGACTTCATCAATAATTCTACTACTTAGGTACTTTACCTAATTCATCAATACTTCATTGTATTTCACATACTTCATCGGTATTTCAGAGACTTACCGAGGTTCAAAATTGTCCCCGGATCGAGTAGTTTATTTTTATCAGAAGTTAACTGAAGATCTCCCGTTGCAGAAGCACTGGAGGGTGTTCTACACTCACAGACCCCGGATTAACTAATTTATTTTTATTAAAAGTGAATTAAATATACACATATCTTTGGTTTACTTGTGATAAAAATAAACTACTCGATCCGGGGGTCTGGGGTGTTCAAAGAGATGGATCTAAAATCAAAAGATGAGTTGGCTGATCGGAAAAAGCTATTCTATCTTTGGAAAATAAAATTGTAATATTAAAAGCTATCATCAAGCCAATTTGGACGTATGGATTTGAATTGGGATGGCTCAAGTACCTTAAACATCAAGATAATTCAAAGATTTCAATCAAAAACGCTTCGTATGATAGTTGATGCTCCATGGTATGTAACAAACCAGACTTTACATACTGATTTGGGGTGAATTATGTGACAGAAGAAATTAATAAAATGCAGATTAACACCAAGTAAAACTGTAAATTGCCCTAATCCCAATATACAACAAATGCTTGAAATGGAAGTTTGCAGACGGTTAAAATGGAGATGCCCTAGTGATGCTATTTCCTTTTTTGCCTCCCATCCTGACTAAACATGAATAAATACAAACGAATTGGAAACGCCAATGAGCGTTTTAGTACAGCAGCCAGAAGCCATCACATCAGCTCATAAAACTTTGTATTGTAAATCTTGTTTCAATTGTTGATATTTTACATTCGTTACAATAAAAAATATTTTAGAATATATAGAAAAGGAATAAACCTAACGCATCTACTGCATGCTTTTTACGAGAGCCAAAGGAGGCGGGACTAACTCCTAATAAACCTATAGTTTATCTATTTTAGAAGCGGTTACTCATTGTTATGAAATTTTAAATCACTAAAACGATCAGTTGTGCTGTTTTTCGTACATTTTTGACTAAGAAAAATGTTAAATGTGGTGTAACAATGTAATAGTAAAGTACTTAAATTTAGTTTAATACTTTTATAAAAAAAATATAAATTTGTGAGGTTAGAACCATAATAATACCGAGTCCAGCCCTGCGGGATGTTGTGTAGAAAGTGTAAAGGTGCTACTAGAAATTTTACGATTTAATACAATGCAAGTTGAAATGCGGAACGTTCTATCATATAAAGTGAACGATCAGTGGGTTTGTCATGAATGCGAAAGAGGTAATATAACCTCAAACAAAGTTGCCGCAAATACTACAACCAATGACGGGGATAGTGCTACCCCCTAATGCCAATAATGACTAGTTGCACCAAACTGAAATACATTTCAATCTCAATGAAGAGTCTCAAGAACCGCACAATTATTGTTCTTAAGAACCGCCAAAAAAAGAATGGAAAAGTGTTACTTATTACAACAGGAAACGATTAAAAAACAGTCCAGAAGAACCTATCGAGCTAAACGCCAAACCTTCATGAGTGATTATTGGCTGAGTAAACCGGTGAGTACATCAAATCTTCTTGACCCGTAACAGAATCAAAATGAATCTACAGATGGTGAGACTGACAATATTCCTAAAAAAGTTGAAAAATCACCACCAATATTTGTTAGCGGACTTGAAAACATAGGTTCTCTGTATGATATGCTGAACACTGAAAAATAAAAAAGCAGAATAACATCTTAAATAGCTTCGCCAAAGATGAAAAAGTATTGACCGTATTCTTGCATATGATCGAACATACAAAACATTTATACTCAAAACTCAAACTTTCTGTGTAGCGAACAAGTCACTCATTTAATAACGAAAACAATCCGTGTGAAGTTGATTTAATAATACTTAGAGAAAACTATAAAAATTGTTGGGGATAGTTATTTAACAAAAACTAAGATCGAAAAAAAATTAAAAGACAAATGGTTAGTGATATCGTTAAACTCGACAATAGCTGGCAGCAATTGCCAAAATAATATTGAAAAAACTCTTACTGAACTGAACTTATTTAATAAGAATTCCAAAAACTTGCAATTTATAAATTGGCAAAACAACTTTAAAAATGTTTCAAAATTTACATCCAAACATTAAACATTTTAATATACCAACGGTTAAAATACATCGTAACCTGTAAATCAATTCTATTCATCTGGATGATCTTAATCTGGACGAATTAAAAGATTTGGATGTACAACTAAAGCACACGCAACCAAAAATTTCCTCAATAAAATCAGTACCTTTTCATTATAATCAAATCAGTTTATATACTATTCTCATTTATATAATAATCGCTATTTTGGTTTTATATGTAGGCAGGAAGTATGTCTAAAGGAAAAAATTGATAAAGCATCGTGTCAAAAATTAAGGAAACTATTAGAAAAGATTTCTTTAAAAAATTAAAGTTTCTTCAACTGTAATTTGAAGTTAATCTGTCTTTACAACTTTTATATTTTTGTATTGCAATCGTCAAGTATGTATTAAAAATTTAAATTATTTTTGAACTCCCCTGTAGTAGTTCTAGTTGTGATAACTTTAAGTATTAAATTAACAAGTTTAAAATCGATAATTTTATTATTATGGTTAGTATTACTATTCCACAGTAAAAATCCATAAATATATATAGAATAATAATTTAACATTAATAATATTTACCCACTGTTTCAAATTTTTAAGTCTATAAATACAATACAATAATAAAAAGTAAGTCAACACAATTATTCGATTTATAAATACAAAAATTTTAGACAATTTGTCAAGATTAGGGTTTATTTTTTAAATTTTAGCCACTGTACTGTCACAATAGTTTAATAGTAATTTTTTTAAGTGACTTAATTTACACACGAGTGCCTTACAAGATTTTATCCAGTGCCTCTTAATAACGATTTAAAATATATTTAAAATTAATTTTAATAAAACTTTATTAGTATACTAGTGATTAATTTCCAACCCATAGAAGTGAGTTAAAACTTTTTAGCTCACTAGGGACTTATTTATAGTTATAGCTCTATTATTATAAGGTATTGCATAAAATTAATTATTAACATACATATTTTGTTTAAGAGCAAAGATATACTACCAGACTTGAAAAAATTTCCATTAAATAAACTTAATCAGTAGGTAAGGGGGCACCTGGTCCAGTCAGACAGACATGCCTACGCATGGCAACTGAGGCCCAAGTGTCCCCACGCTACTAACTTATAATAATAATAATAATTTATTTCACAACAGGTTAACACCCAATAACAGGAAATATAATACAATTAATATATTAGTGTGGTTTTTTCGTGAAAGGACCCCTTTCCGAAATTCCGTTGCAACACCATAAAAAAATTTAACCCAGTTGTCTAGGATTAATCAGCGGAGAGCTATGAGACTTACCCAGTAGTGAGTTCTAAGGTTCGCAGCTCTGAAAATGAATAAATGTTCGGCGACCACAGCGCAATTAAAACTCGAATATTGAAACGTGATTTCAAAATTTGCTTTATTGTCCCAAAACCCATTTTGGGACAAAATTCCAAATATGCCAGGTGGTGTAATTGTGTTTTGCTTGGTAATTGAAATTTAAATTTAAAATTTGAAATCATTTGCTGAAATTTAAACCACTAAACAATTCTGTGTCTTGTGTAGATCTTTACAATGGTAATAATTTTTTAAAATAATTATTCAAAATGTTTTAACACAAATAAAATTTTATTAAATTAGCGCACAAATGTTCAACGACTGACCTTATTGACACTCCAGGTGTTGGCCTAATGCTGCCTTCAATTATCCAATTCAAATCCAAAACTCGTTGACTCGTACAAGTAAAACTTTGATAATTCCAAAATAGCTCCTCTTTTCGACTCCAATACAAACTTAATGACTCGCTGCACAAATCAAATTTGAATAATTCCAAAATGGCTCCTCTATCAAAATTTTTCATTTGCTATCTTTTTAGATTCGATAAATCCAACCAAAAACTTTGATCAACTCGCAAAATAAAACAGACGACCCCGTCTTCAGAAGGCACTATCACAAACTCAAAAATTTACCGCTTTCACGGCAACGCAAATCAAAAATCTCAAAATTCACGTCCTCCAGCTGACGTGCATTCGGTCTCTAGTTCTCAGACCAACTCTCCTCCTTTTTCTTTCTTTTTCAAAATTGCCAACATTCAAAAACATTCTTTTCGTTTCCAAATTTTAAATTTTATCCTGCCATAAACAAACGGCGCACAAAACACACTAATGTCAAATAATCACACTGTCAAATTCATCAAAACAAATCATGATTTTGTGTAAAAGGTGTTGAAAGTAACAATTTTTGGCATTCTTGTTGGCAAAATAAAGCAAATTACTTTTGTTGATCTTCAAATTGATCAACAAATCGAAATTCTTAAAAAAAACATTTATTCTTTCTCGCAGTGACGAGAAACCCAACACTACTGGTAAGAAACTAGTAAAAAAACCATTTTATTGTATTTTTGAAATCTAATTTCAAAAATATCACCACAATATACAACAATATATACAGTAAATTAATACTGGGTGGTCAACTAAGAAATTTCGATTTACAAGCGCTCTAAAATTGTTTTGAATAGGAATAGAGAAGTGGAATTGGTCTTAAACGAAGGAGGGGCTCATGGAAATTCAGTCGCCATGGTTCGCTGGACGGGTGAGGAGCGTTCGTTCTGTGTGCGCGCTTATTACCAAAATCAAAATTCTTGCATTATTGTGCGTCGTCGTTTTTGTGCACATTATGCTTTGCACAATCTTAACCAATGTCCGAGTGCTCAACTCATTCGGAAATGGGTCAGAACATTCGAAGAAACTGGTTCGACATTGCCCCAGCGAGTGATAAACCGTCGACGGTCTGTGAGAAACGATGCAAACGTAGAGCGAGTGAGAGCATCTGTTCGCAACCAACCGGGCCTCTCGACACGCCGGCGCGCGGCCGCTCTAAATGTGAAGAGATCGTCATTGATAAACATTCTTCATAAAGATTTACACATGCACCCTACAAGATCCAATTAGTGCAGGAATTAAAGCCAGGGGACCATCAACAACGCCTTGATTACGCCAATGAAATGGTGAACCGATTTCAAGCGTACGACAACATTTTTCTCTGATGAAGCCCATTTTCATCTGAACGGCTATGTAAACAAACAGAATTGCCGGTATTGGTCTTCAGAAAACCCCAAACAGAAACATGAAACTCAATTGCATAGTCTGAAGGTCACAGTTTGGTGTGCAATACACGCACAAGGCATTATTGGCCCGTACTTTTTCGAAGACGGACGCGGCCGAGCAGTAACAGTGGATTCTGATCGTTATGTGGACATGTTGAACAATTTTTTTGAACCAGCCCTTCAAGACTTTGATGGATACAATCGGGACACTTGGTTTCAGCAAGACGGGGCCACTTGTCACACTTCAAATCGGTCTTTACCTGTTATTCAGGCGCTTTTCCTGAAAAATTGATTTCTCGGCGTGGAGACCTTCCATGGCCCCCAGAAGCCCGGACTTGACACCTTGCGACTTTTACTTATGGGGATACCTCAAAAATGTAGTCTACCGCAACAATCCCGCACTCTAATTGCGTTGAAGGAAAATATCCGCCAGGAAATTCAAGCCATCGGTCCAGAAACTTTGCGACGTGTTTTCTAAATTTCGGGGTTCGACTCGAAGAGTGCCAGCAGAAAACGGTGGACATTTGAGAGCGTAATTTTAAGAAATGAATTTCCAAAGAGCTGAACATTATTTGTAAAAAAAAAAAATTAAAATTGACTTGAAAGTTTTTGTTTTATTTCTCTTTTAAATCGGAATTCCTTAGTTGACCACCCTGTATAAGTATAATCAAGTCATGGGCATGGCTACATCCGATATTTTCCTGTATTGTTCATATCACTGTTCCTAGAATGTTATACTAAACTATTTCAAGTTTGCTTGCATATAAAATTTCTAAAACTTTGTAAGTTGGATAAAAGCGGATTATAGGATCTAAAATAAAATTGAAGATGGTCTATTGTATGGTTAACTGAAGAAATAATGAACTACATCGAAGATGGTCATGATGCCCCATATACATATTTTATTACTTAAAACTCATAAGTGAGTGATACAAGTTTTCCTCTTAGGGTACAAGTTCTAATTAAAATGTGCTACACAAAAATTTAATATAATCACACATCTACAGTAATTTAAGTGTTAAATGCAAATTTTACATTATATATAATATCACTTCTACAAATAATGTGTTAATTTGTGTTCACAATTTTTCAACTACAAAACTACAGGGTCCAGGAATTCAAATTGAACTGCGACTAAGACGTAGGTTAACACTGTAGCCAACATCTAAATGCAAAAAATATTACATTTGATAGTTTCAGTTTGATTTTAGTTTCAATTAAGATTTTTTTAAATACTTACACTTGCAAATAATTTAATATCTGTTGTTAATATGTCCGATGCATAGAAAGTCGTCGAATATTTTGAAGTAACGTACAGAAAGCAATCAAACTAAAAATAATTAATAATTATTTTATCGCTAACACCATAGTAACAAGGCATAATACCTACTAATATGCAAAAAAAATAATTACAATGACAATTTACCACACATTATATCATCCAATGTGTTTGCATCGTTTTAGTCACATGGACCAATCAAAAGCTATCTGATATTCTTTCAGCGAATATTATGTTGGGTGCATTCTTGCCATCGCCGTGGCAACAAGAAAAATAATAGCAGTCGACTAAATAATATCTATCAACAATATCTTAGCAACGTACTTACCTATGCTTGTTGATTTTAATTTAAAATTAATTTTATTTAAATTAACATATTGTTCGATAAATTGTCAAAATAAATATCGGTAATATTCGGTAATATCATGATCACTAGTGATATTACTGTTGATTATTTAATTTTAAATTTTTGGCTGCTATTAAGGTAAACGTTATTTAAACCATGGTTCGTAAGTTCCTTTTGAGATTTCGAATAGCAGCAAAATGCCACTTACGGCCCTTGGTGCATCAATAACTATTCTTCATTAGTTATTTCTGTCTTTTATTATTTCAAAAAGAATAAACCTTTCTTGTAAATATAGTTATCAATATAGCATATATTATACACTCTCCCTTACTAACTTTATAATGGTAATATACTAAATGGTACAAACCTGGAATTTATCAGTAGGATTTAATTTACTCATTGGGAATCTTTCTAATTGGTTTAAAATTTTGAGTTTCTGAAACAAAATAGTTAAGTTGCATCATTTTGTACTACAAACTTCTTTTTATAATGTTGGCTAAAAAAACACTCGTTAACTTTTCTTCTAACCACCTAATCTTTAATTATTACTAACTGTATTAACCGATAAACTTTAATATCTTATTTGTAATACCTGAACTACTTTTTCTAAAATTTGATTCACTTGAATCCATATTATGCTATCTAAACTCAACGGTAACTCTTTACATCGTGGCTCTATGAACGGACCCACGCAATAATTCCCTGAGTTATTGCGTGATAAGATTAAATGGCAAAAATAAATATAAGCTTTCAGCATTATATCACCGTTATCGCAAAAGAGATTACACTCTACGGCACACCCTGAAATGACGTTCAACACGCTCTTCTGGTTTTTATAACTTGATAATTTAATAAAAAACAAACCTGACAAGAACGCTTTATTTGCTATATCGTATAATATCATATAAAAAATATTCTCTCCTTTGGATGAGCTCTAGGAATAAATTCTTATTTCAAATGCTAGCTACGTTCATACGAAGCACCTTAATGACTAAATTGAATATTAAAATAACTAATTCTTACAGTGTAAAAATTTGTTTATTTACTTACCATTGAACTAGACTGATCAAGTAGTGATATTGTATGAGCAGCTACCGATAATGTAATTATCAGTCCAAATTCAATACCTATGAACTTAATAGATATTGTAAGTTGATATACTACTAACAGTACTACTAAAAATGCCGAAAGGATGAAATACATAATACCAAATAAGACTATAATCACTATAGCAGGATTGAAGATATTGTTCATTTGTTTTAGTAACTTGACCATGTCAATATATGTATTACTATAAATTTTGAATAAATTTTGTATGTTTTCTCTTGGTATATCTATGGCGCAATCATTTTCATTTGTTAAAGTGCAATTAGTTTCTTCAGAAGATAAATGTTCCAGATCCATTTTTAAAAAATTATCGAAATTATTATGAACGCAGTAGAATATCTGAAGATATACCAAGAACATGACAAAACAGACAAGAAACACAGTTAGAGAAGTCACTATTCCTAGTCGTTCAATTATATTCCAGTCGGGAACAATATCAAAACAAACTATGGTTACAGAATAAAAAGCAACAACTATGAACATTATCATTAATAATATGTAGATACGTCTTCGAAATTTAGTTATATCGTCAATCGATAACAAATAACGTGAAGTCAGTTTTTCAAAATTTTTCAACGTATAGCTAAAATAATTCAACGTAGCTTTTATTTTTTGAATATGAAGACAGCAGTGAAGAATTACATAAAATGCCAATGTATATAATGATAAATCTGAAAATGTAAGCAATATATCAAATAATAAAGCTTTGTTTTGGATTAACCGGTGGGTTCTTGATGTGCCATAGTATGCGGATAGACAAATTATAGCCGAAAAAAAAATCGGGGCAAACGCCTCCAATTTGGAACAGACAGATCTTTTCGGTCGAGTAGCTACATTGTTTGAATGATTACATGGGCTACTTATATTTTTTGTTACTCCAATTAGAAAAGTAATATTTAAATATATACACACAACACAATTTACACAATTATGTGCCACTTGATGAGCCATTTTTATTCGATACTGTACTAAAGGAGAACGACAATGGAGTACTACTTTTATGATGTTGTTCATTTACTACAAACAGAAATTTTAAACCTAATTACGGTGATTTGTAAAACTACTATTCTCCCTCGAAAATTGGATATTATCAAAAGTTTTTTTTAATTTTGTATTTGATTATTGATATGTGATTTATTTCCTTAATTACAGTGTACATATTCTATATTTACAGGTAATTTATCGGAGAGTAATGAAAAAATCGAATTATTGATTTTAAATATGAATTTTATATTAAAAGTAATTAATCAAATCAACGGCGTCGTGAAGAGACGTTATGTAAGGTGTGATGCTCGCGCGAAAAAGTATAATCAATAATCAGATTAAATTATGAGAATTAACGGGTTTTTCAATAAGAGCGGGGTCGATGTTGAAATGGAATAAAACAAGCTGTGTGCGAAGTAAGTGCGAAGAAACTTTTTATTATTTGAAAGGCTCATGTATGCCATTTTGTATGGAATATAACATCGTTCAAATATCCGCCAGGCTCCTCACGGTGGCACGAACTGAGTGGTCCAATTTCTCGTGACACTGCCGCATAAATTCGGTTAAATTTAAGCAATGGCATTGGTTATCTTGATGGCAGCACGCAGCAAACAAAACAAAACAATTTGGTACCTACATTTAGTAGCGGCGAGAAACCAAAATAGAGCAATAGATGAACGGAATTAAAAAACTCAGGCAGTGATCAGATAGTTACCCTTCTATAACGGAATGCATTAAGAGAAGAAAAGAGGAAGAAGTGACTAAAGAAGGAACAGAGATAGGAGCGTCAAAGGAAATTTTAATATTTCAAAATAGTAAAAAGACAACCAAATCACCGGACAAGACTACACAGATAAAAGAACAAAAAGGAAAAACCCACAAGACATGGATGAAATAAAGCATATGTTGGAAAAATTGACTGCGGTCGTACAGGAAAATAACAAAGAAGTAAAAATTTAAAAAATAAGCTAGAGGAAATGGAGTCAAGATGAAACGCCGAGATACTGTGGACGAAACATGAAGTGGTAATAATGGGAGAAATGATGAGTGCACTGGCCAAAAATATAAGCGATCTGGAAAATAAACCGGAAAAATATGAAAAAGATGGGAAGGCAAACAACATTATTATTAAAAGCCTACCAGACATAGGAGCGATAACAAAGATGAAAGTGGAAAACTTTCTCAATGAAAAACTACAGTTTACTAAGTACAGATTAGAGTAATGGATACCTTTGAAATAAGGAAAAAAGCTGAAAGACAGGGAGTGGTGGTAAAATTGGAAAATCGAGATCAGAAACTTGGGGTCATGATAAATAAAAATAAATTGAAAGGAACCCAAACATACATACATAGAAAGTGACCTGACACTTTAAAGACACTGACAAGAGATAAGATGGAAAGAGAGCGGCAAGGAAAGCATATTGATGTACTCGGAAGAAAAGAAACAGGGCAAGAATGGAATAGTCTTTGTAGTTGAAAGAAATAAAGGAAAAGATATAATGGACTTCCAAACAATAAATGGGAGACTGGCATATATTATAGTAAGAGGAAGCAATGAGAATTTGTAGATTATAAACGTATATGCGCCAACGAAAGAAGCAGAAGAGAATGAGAAAGCCGAAATATACAAAGAAATAGAAAAACTGTATGATAAAATTCCAAGAAAACATGACAGATCATGATAGGAAAGGAAGAATACATCAAGAACGTCGCCGGTAAATACACTATCTATAAGGTAACAAATGAAAATGGAGAAAGAATGTACAAATTAGCAGAATTGTGTAATATGAGAGTAGTGACAATAGATTTCAAACATAAACCCGAGCACAAAGAAACATGGATAATACCTGGAAAAGATAAAGGATCAAAAATCAATAATCGATTATATAATGGTAGGAAGGAAAAATAGAAGATATATAAAAGATGTAAAAGTGAAAAGAGGCCCAAATATCAGAAAGCATCATTATCTCGTGTGTTGGTTGCGGACAGGATAGGAAATTAAATGAACACAAAACAAAATTTAAGATAAACCCAAAGGGATGAAAGACGAGCAAGGTAGTCCAGAAAATAGTAAAGAGGCAATAAAAGAAATATGGAAAAACCATTTCCAAAAATTTTTTTCGATTAACACCCTAACATAGACTATAAAAATTGTATAAAATTTTTTTCTCTAAATTACAAGTTTACCTCTTGTAAACTGATGTAGATAAGTTTTAATTTTACAAATGTAAAAATAAAACCTTGGCATTAATTATTAAATAAATCTTGACAATACTATATACTAGGTACGTACGTAATATGTTTGTACAAGTTAAAAGTAATGAAATATTATTTGGACTCCTTCATTATGATTCCACCAATAGTAATAATCATCACCCTCTAGTTACGGTTCTAAGCACCACCCCATTATTACGGTGCAATCAATATCAAGATAAGCTACCCCTAATATTATAATATTGATATAAACCTTTAAGCTATTTTTTGGGGAAATTTAAATTTTGATTTGCAAAGTAAAAGCAATTAATAGAATCAATAAAATCTATTACAAAATATATTAAAAAAAGGTGAAGAATTTACAAAATAAATTTTTGATTTCTTGAAACAACTTCGAAATGGTATGATGAAAATTTTGGGTTAACATTTTAAGACTGTTAAGTCGTAGTCTGCATATCAAAATTACTCGTTACCAAGAGCACTAATTTCAAAATTGGGTTAGAAATTCAATAAAAGCAGAAGATTTAAAATTGTAGTGAATAATTTATTAGTGATAAAATTATATATTATTAACCTTTGAAATTAATTTTTGATTCAAATTTTTTTTAAATTAATAATAGACGTTGGGGGAAAGAATGTCGTTAACGACCCCTTAATTGAACGAGAGAACATCATCTTTTCTTCACTGCATATTAAGCTTGGGCCTTATGAAATAGTTTGTAAAGGTTCTTGATGGGAGTGGTTCATGCTTTGCATATATAGGGGCAAAAATGGCTAAGTTGAGTACCGAAAAAATTAAAGCAGGAATATTTGACGGCCCACAAATAAGACAATTTATTAAGGATTCTGCCTTTGTAAATTTCATTATTTTTAACTTCTACAATTTGTATTTAAGATGCAAATATACTACTCTTAAACGAACTTACAAAGATTTTTGAATCACCTGCGCTTTCGAGCTGTTTCAAAAAGAAAGTAGCTTCACCACCTTAATAGCAAAGGCGTAAGAGCCAGCCTTGTCGCAATCAACGGAAAGTTGTTATTTAGTTTTGAGGTAGAGCGCACACAAAATTAGACCACAGATACATACACACACACACACACATACAAGCGTAGGGTGGCACTTAGTGTACTCTGAGGTGCTCCTGGCAACGTAACACGATGGCGAACAATGCAAACAAATGCAAGACCACGAATTAAAATAAACTAAACCAGTAGACAATTGTTTTCAAACCCAAATGTTTTAATTGCCCAAAATTTACCCGCGCAAATTGTTGTTAAACCCAACCGACCACCTGACTTAATTATTTACTCCACCCAGCTGTTTTATTTACCCAAAACATTTATCTGGCCCAACCAAGTTACTACACCAAAAAACCCGACCTAGCTGCTTAATTATTTTCCACCCAGTTGTTTTATTTAACCACAACCCCTACCCCAAAAGGTAAACCAAGCAAGCTCCAGGTGGAGCAGAATAGAGAAACAAACAAACCGAAGTGACAATAAAGGCACCCAGCCACAAAATAAAATATCCCCCCCCCCATAAGCTAATACAAATGTTCACAGAAACGACGACGCCGAACCACGAAGGAAGGCCAAACCACTACCAGGGCCACCAATACAAACAAAGCCGAGCCAAAGCAAAGAGGGGCAATCCAGGAAACGAACGAGGACCCGAGGAGAAAGCAACCCTCTCCCAAACTAACATCCTTCCAAACAAATCACGATTCCCCCCCCTCCTTCCGCCTCCAGGTTCTACGAGTGCCATTTTTTGGTTTGCAAAGTAAAAATCCGTTCCGAGCCCGTCAAAACTACGAAACTTCGAAACATCAGAACGATGTTAGCTTCTTCGTCTCAACGATGCACCTTAAACTCCGCTTCGCCACGTCGATACCAATAAACTACGCTGACACCGAGTTTCTTGCGTATTAACAACAAACAACTCTTCGCTTCGCTTCGAAATACCTACTCTAATAACAAAAACTTCGCTTCGACACACCGATACGAATAATCTCCGCCGACGCCGCGTTCCTACACACGTATAAACAAACAAACGCTCCGCTTCGATTATTATTACTAACAAACGAAAACTTCGCTTCGACACGTCGATACCAACAAACCTCGCTGACCCCGAGTTTCTTGCGTACTCGACGACAACAAATCAAAATCAAACAAACGCGCCGCTTCGAAATATTATTACTAACAAACGAAAACTTCGCTTCGACACGCCGACACGAATAATCTTCGCCGACGCCGCGTTCCTGCTCACGTATAAACAAACAAACGCTCCGCTTCGAAAGATCACTACTAACAAACGAAAACTTCGCTCCGACACGTCGATACCAACAAACCTCGCTGACCCCGAGTTTCTTGCGTACTCGACGTCAACAAATCAAAATTCAAAATTCAATTCAAAATTTCAAAACTCAAAAAACTCAAAAATTCAAAAATTCAAAAACTCAAAAATTCACAAATTCAAATTCATTTCCGACTCCGCAGACGAGACCGCAAAACCATCAGTCGAGCGGACCTCTCTGCGCCAACACGGGACTTTTCCAACAGCCCGGCTCCCCGGAAACATGCAGCTGTGATTCTCAGTTCGAACCGGCAAGGCCTGCAGGCTAGCGGGAAACGACTCGACCCTCCCTGATACAGTCACGAACGTTGGACTAGAGTAACCAACGAGCTGGCACATATCTCTCTCAGTCACCTTTCCCTTCAAATCGAAATTTATTTTGTTTAACCTTTAGGTTTGGCCCAACTTCCCCCACTTTCGGTATATTTAAATTCTAAATTTAGAACCCCAAGTCCACACGTAACAGGCCCGTTACGTTATCCCAACTCTAAAACTCAAAGCCATGACTTCAAACGCCAGATGAAGGAGACTAGAGCGGCTCTGCTGCTAGTGCGCTCCGCATTGTCACTAATGATGCTGATGCTGATGCTGCAAACAGATAGATATAAATAAGATTTTTGATATATTTTTGAATTAAAAAAAGTAGCATTTTACAAGTAAATCAAGTAAATAATATCTGAAGAAAATATGAAAAAAGTCAATTTTATTTTTTTCACCAAATGGATCAAGTTGAAAATTTTATCGTATAATGAAGAGCAAGAAAGGAGTTTTCTGCGAAAAAATTCGTGAGTAACATATAAAAGGAACATATTTAATTATAACGACAAAAACATTTTTATTTTTTAAAAAAAGGAGGTGATTATAAAATTATAAAAAATTACTTTTTCACGTCCCTTATTGACAATTCTTACCAATACAATTTTTGTTAAAAAATATTCAGTAGCATAGCTACAATAAAATAATGACTGAAAAACACATTTTTTTTAATTACGTCGTAACCCTTGGGGTTTAAAAGGTAAAATTTTTAGAAAAAATTTTTTTTTAATAAATAATTTATAAATAACTCATATTCATAACTTTTATGTTCTTGCTTTGTAGTCATCAACGATGGATAAACAATTCAAATGATTTTGAACCCCCTGTAGTAGAGTTCTAGTGTTATAACTTTATGTATTAAATTAGCAAGCTTAAAATCGATAATTTTATTGTTATGGTTACTACTACTATTGAACACGAAAAACCTATAAATAATATAAAATATTAATTTAATATTAATGATATTTGCCCACTTTTTCAAATTTTAAATCAACAAATTCAATACAACAATAAAAAGTAAGTCAACATAATTATCCAATTTACAAGTACAGAAGTTTTAGACAAATTATCAAGATTAGGGTTTATTTTTCAAATTTTAGCCACTGTAATGTCACAATAGTTTAAAAGTTGTGTATTGTCTTCAGTAACAGAAATGGTTCATCAGGTGTCACAAAACTGTGTATATTGTGCTATTGGTGTATTTTTTAAATTTACTTCTTTAATAGGAGGTTCGACTATAATTTTCGAGTGTAATCATGAAGACAACGTAATAGTTCCTACAAGGCAACCAATTTTTTTCAAATGGAGTTCATTACCAGCGATGTTTTCTTTAACTTTACTTTGTATATCTATGTTACTATGGCGCAATAAGAACCTACGAGGAAATGGAAAGCAATCATGAGTTGTTTGATCTGTTACCCAAAGTTGCAGATTTATTAATGTATGGAACCATATTTTTTGTAATTCTTTACTCGTTTGTTAAGTTTCCTAAAATTGATAGCTCATTGGCATTTTTTGACTCTCTAATAAAAAATTTTAGCGCTTTGACGTCACATAATTTGTTATCGACTGTTGATATCAAATATTTTCGATCATATGTTTACCTGAATTTAATATTTTTGTGCACTTTCTCTTCCTTTTTGGCTGTGGTGATCTTCTGCTTCGAAATTGATCCTGGCCGGAGTATAATAGAAAAAGTTATGATAACATTTTCTCTATCTATGCTGTCCCTACTTTTCTCTGCAATCTTGTCAATTCTTAAACTTATCTACTACATTCGTAATTCATTTAATAATTTGTTAAAAATTGATTTGGATAATTTTGTTTATGGGGAAACTAATCCTACTGTAACAAATGAAAATAACTGCATTGTGTTCATTCCACGAGAAAATATAAAAAACTTGCTGAAAGCATATAATGACATGTATATTGTATTCATCAAGATATTGAAAGCAATCAACGATTCTTGCAATCCCATTATTTTAATTGGAATTATCCTTGGTATATATTTCTCTGTTGCTGCTAGTTTTTTTGGTAGTCATTCTTGTAGTATTTATATCAACATCCAGTCTTTTCGTACTTTATAGCAGTTGAGGTTTCATTAGACGTTGTAGTATGTATAGCAGGTTACATAATAGTACAATTTGATAAAACTAACTCAATTGTAAGTAAACAAGTTCGTTAAAATGTATATTTTCTAAATATACTTATACTTTATGGGTTGCCTTTTGTATTTCGGGATTAAAGAACAAAAACACATATTTATCATCAAAAATGGCTTTATTGTTTTTCGAAATATTCTCCATGAAGATCAATACACTTTTGCATGCGTTTAAACCAAAATGCAAAACAATCGCATCAACCGTTCCTCAACTATCGAAAAACTTTGACCTCACAATATATTTTTGATGTGTGGGAATAAAAAAAATCGTTGGGTGCCAAATCAGGACTATACGGCGGATTGGGTGATTGGGTGTTCTAAAAGTCGCTTGTTCGAGCTGATGTGGGAGAGCTCGCATTGTCGTGGTGGATGATGACCCGTCTTTGGCGGTTGGTTTTACTTTTTTTTCCGATAAATTTTGCCAAACAAATGGTGATGTATCATTTAGAATCGACCATTTTACGTTACACAAAAAAACAGTTCATTGCTGTTTATTTTCGGACTCATACGCGTAGATCTACGATTCGTCACCTGTCACGATGTCATAAACATTTTGTTCTACCAATTGTCATGAGCTTTTTTTGTGCGATTGTGAAATTATGTGCGAATCAACGCGAACAAATTTTTTTGACGACTAAAAGTGCATGTAATATTGATTGTATGCTGGTCCTACTAATGACCAAGAATGGTTCAATATCGTGATTTTAAAGCATATGACTATCTTCCAGTATCAGTTCACGCACTGCATCAAAATTTCCCGGAACAACAACCGATCTAGGACGACCTTAATAGAATTCGTTGTTGAACAAACTACGGTCACGATTTAATTGGGTAAACCATCGATAAACACAGGTTCTTAATGGTGCTTCTGTCAATCTTTACGATTTAGAAATATGAAAGGCAACCATGACAACCAATTAATGGCTACAATGAATAATTATTAATATAAATATTTTGTTTAAGAGCAAAGATATCCTACCGGACTTGGAAAAATTTCCATTCAGTAAATTAAATGCTGCTGAGAAACTCCACGTTTGTTATATTTGTATAACTATAGATTATTAATCTAATAGAAAACAAAGTGGCATTCTCCATGTCAACTCTACGTTAGGTAAAATCTGCGCAACCTTGAAAAATGTATGTAAGAACGGTTTTTCCTACAGGAATCCTTCCGTTATTCCTGTAGAACGATATATTAAAATTATTTTCTGGTAGCTTAAATTTTCAGGTAAAAACCTGGAGTAAAGACGTTTTGTTTAAACGCTTCTTAAAGGTTTGGACAAGGATATTACGATTCGTCGACGATATAGGACGATAAAGCCTGGATGAAAAACTTTTAAGGATAAGATTATCAAAATTAGTCAATCGTGAAGACACTCTTGATCGGTAGTGCTACCAGTTATGTTAGCTAACTGTTCTTACTCGACTGCTAAATTGACTATTTTGGGTTTGGATTACATGCCATTGCTTTAATATTTATCAAACGTACGAAATTTTTAACAACACTTTTCTAAAGATGCCTCTAGAGTGCATGCTCAGTTTTAAAATTTTGTAACTTTTAAATGCTCAAAAATATTATGAAAGTACCAATATCGTACCAATATGGTACCAATATAGTACCAATATGATACCAATATGGTACTTTTCATAATATTTTTTGGGCATTAAAAGTTACAAAATTTTAAAACTGAGCATGCACTCTAGAGGCATTTTTAGAAAAGTGTTGTTAAAATTTCGTAGCGTTTTGATAAATATTAAAGCAATGGCATGTAAATCGCCAAACCTTAAAATAGTCAATTTAGCAGTCGAGTAAGAACAGCCTTAACTCTAAAACAACCACGATTAGCAACAGTTGATTCTTATGCAGGTTTACTTTTAAAAGCCAAATAAATCAGTGTTTTTAGTTTTCACAAAAACTCTATAAAATATTTATTTATAAAGTATATAAATATATTGTAATGTTGAGTATTATATAATTAAAATTTATATTGTTATTGAAATGAATCGAGCCCCACGTTGGTGAAGCCAAATTTGTTACGCTCCACTTTTTTACGTAACACGAAATAGCAATTTAAAGCTATAAAGTCGAATTTTCTATAAATTCATACCTAAAATTAATATACTTTGTATAAACATATTGCAGCAAAATAATAATTAATCTCTAGCGACGCCAAGAAAGCGCGACTCGTCTCAGCATAAGATAAGATAAATTCTAGCGTAAATGCAGAAAAATATAAAGAGTTGCAATTAAAGTGTAGACCAGACATTACCTGAGTATAAGTTAAAGCTATAATGCTAAAATAAAATGCAATCTTTGGTTGACTGAGTGACACGTGCCGTCCGACACCTACGTGCAATTAAACTGCAGAAGTAATAACCGTGATAAACAAAGACCAAGGCAGTAAAGGAATATAAGTAGAAGTTAGAGAAAAGAATGTACCGACCACCACGAAAGTAAGGTCGAGACCTCGAAAGAAAGAAGATGTAGTTTTCTAACTTAGCGTACGCGCTACTCGGTTTTAAAATAAGTTCTACAATTTGGGAAACTTATAAAAATTACCGGAAGCCGCTAATTATTATCGTCTCGAAAAACCCAAAGTTTAAAATGGGGAAATTATTACGTAACTTAATAATAAAGATCGGTGCCGTCTAAATTATCGAAATAACATAAATAGTTTAGTGCAAATAAATTATAAATATCGATTAACATAATAATGTGCCGTTTAAATTTAAAGAACTCAAGTTTTCTAATAAAGGAATTACCTTAATAGCAATTAATAACCAAAACGTATTAATAAAATAACGTGCCGTTTAAATTTAAAGAAATCAAATTTTCGACTAAATAATTACCTTACAAATAATTAAATAAACTTTTCGTGAAAGTTAATGAATAATAAAGTAAATATCGTGTTCGATCCGGTAGTAACCATCGATGGCTTGTACAGCAAAATATGAAATGTTAGTACTACCGCAAAATTGGTTAACAAAACCAAAATAACGCAACGACAACTTAGCGAGGGTTAGCGCTAGCAATTAATGCGCCTCATAACCTATCTAAATCAAAGTAAGAATAAAAATCCGAATAACAATTAATCCACGCACTCAATGGACCACGTTATTGGGAAATCCACAATTACCGTTCAGGGGGTGTCATCTCCAATTTGTCGGAGAAGTATCGTTACTACAACTTACCACCTATCGATGTCACCTAAAGGTAACAATTTTTGTATTAGATTTAAGAAAGTGCGTCTGTGTAAAGTGCCGCGCAAATGACGATTAGACCAATGGTCTCTAAATTCGACAACTCTTTAGTAATCCTAGTAATTGTACAGGATCATTTTTGTTTCGCAAAGAGCCAACCTAATAACTTTTATAGCTTGAATAATATAAAGCTTAATTAGATAATGTGTATTGCTTAAGCCCTAGGCAAATTTAAGTATTTAATATTGAATAAAGTAATATCAATGTCACTTAACGATAAAGAACAATTGTGAGTAAATATGAATATCGTTGATTTAAAGTAAATGTAAAGAAATACTAAGGTGACTAAATTTAAGATAGTTTTGTGATTAATGTGTTTATATTTTTATGATTCAATTATACGACTTTTATAATGTATTCTGTGTTTTTAATGACAAGCTGCCCAGATCAAAGTAAATTTTCGAACCTGGCCTCCCTCGAATACTTGTATTTGAAGTGGAGGACCGCTGACTACTCGAGGCATAATATGTTTGTAAGTTTACAAGGTAGGTAAACCGAAGACCTAAGAACAATCTAACAAATTGTAATGTTCTATGTTATGTTAAAATTAAAATTATGTTGAAATGAATCGAGCCCCACGTTGGGCGCCAAATTGTAATGTTGATTATTATTTTATTTTATTATTTATTATGCAAATTATTTTTATGTTGAACTGAATCGTACTTACGTGATGGTTGTAAATGGTGTTTTTAAAATTGTATCCTTGATGGTGATCCTGCTTATGTTGTAAATTTATTTTTTTAAATTTTTACCACAAATTTAGTTTATATTTGAATCGTTGATTACAAAAAAGAAAGACATCAGTTGGTATCTCTGGTTTCTATTGTACAAAGAAGGTCAAATCTACAACGATCATCGTCTTTTAAAACCAAAGTGTGTTGTTGTACAGTGTAATTGTAATTAAAAACTAAATTATCAAGTGCATAAGTGAAATTAAACTATTTAAATTAATTATAATTAAAATTGGTACACCACATTTTGTTCAAATCTTATTTTACTAACTTGTATCGGTAAATCAGCTGTGCCTATGTAGGTCATTAACATTCCACTTTGAAACTCAGC
Source organism: Lycocerus yunnanus (assembly GCA_036346125.1). Taxonomy (NCBI): domain Eukaryota; kingdom Metazoa; phylum Arthropoda; class Insecta; order Coleoptera; family Cantharidae; genus Lycocerus; species Lycocerus yunnanus. Next base: position 741,954 of record JARFIX010000106.1, read on the forward strand.
AGTTCCGAAACATAACCACGTTCCAATTTTTCGTTAACATATCGAATCACTAGTAAGTACGAAAAATTTTATTGTTTAATTTAATTCCAACGTACTTCTTTCAATTCACTTTAAATTGCTTTACTTTTTCATAATGTTGCTTTATTTTTACCTATATTTACTGCTAGTGTAAACTCAACTAAATTGCATTTTCGCATCGATGTACATAAAATCGGAAAATTTCAATTGTTTATAGCAAATTTCCCAAAATGCTGGCACGTGATTGGTTGAAAATTTATCAACTTGGATTTCCATGAATTTTCACCAAAATTAAAGACTTCAAAGCCGTTTTCCACAAAATTATTATAAAATTCTAGCTGCACGGTTGCTTCACAATCGAACTTCAAAGTATAATTCTTTCGTTACCCCATGTTAATTTTCCGATTCCTTATCCATTTTAACCACTTGCATAACACTCTGCTTTTAATTCCTCTTCTTTAACACTAATTTAACTCACTTTCTTAGACTAATAACTTAATCACTAAATTTACAATTTTGACATATTTTTAGGTTAAAATTACATATTTCTTAATGGTGAAGATTATTTACATTCTACTACTCTTACTTGGATTGCAAATCGTTCTACAAATTATTACGCTTCTTTTGGTATACATCTTAATCCAATTACAATTTTTTTTATTACTGAAATCTTTCTTTTTTAGGTTTTCCGAAAGATGAAAATTTACTTTGCTGTTATTGGCATTATTTTAATCTTTTTGAATTTGGATTTATATGCAAAGGTGACAAGAAATGTGCACGCTAATATTTAATATGCAAAATTTTTCCAATTTTTATTCGTGACACCCGTATCAGTGAATTTAACTTCCTGAACGCTACTGCTTCCGACAACTTATTAAATGACGTTTGGTACTTTAACTGGCTCTAATGGTATTCCATGAACCTTTTACAACTGCTAAATGACAAATATTATCAAACCGTCACATAAGGTTTCCACCCGAAGATACAATTTTATTTACCGAGGTTAGCGTAATGACCAACTCATATTCTACACTGCAAATACAGTTCATAACACAGCATTTTACCTCTTGACTACAAAATTTTGATCTTATTATCTTTTTTTTAGGCTTTCGGTGTACCCACCTTTGTCATGAAGTGACCAAATTGGAAGTTATGCATCGTAACATTGCAATATGTAGGTAATACAAAACTCAAAAGCATTAAATTTTTATCTATGGGCCCGTGTGAATCATATGCTGCTTATCAACTGAAATAATAATAATATAAAAAAAATATGATTTGTAATTTACTATCCTAGTGCTAGACTATTTAATTTTAAATTTGTTTCGGCCAGAATAGGCAGACTTTTAGTGCCTATTGTGGCAGTCAACGTGTTAAGGTAACCGCGAAAGAAAGAAATATTTTGAAAAGGCATACGGCTTCAAGTTTAGTGAGTAGTAATGTGTAAGTTTCTTACATATGTAGTTTAGTTCTAGATTTCAATTTTTATTTTAAGTTAAATTGATTTTTATCTAAAATTTTTAAAACTCTGATTTTCATGTCAACATGAAACGACTTTTTTAACACCGACATGCTGATGTTTATTGATATGAACTGGCAAATTTTTACTAATCACACCAATCTAACAATATTGATTGACAATATTTAATATTTTATAAACTTTTTGTTTTTAGTTTGAATGCTTTCTCTATACCGTTAAGAAATATCCAATAACTATGGAAGCATCGCAAATGATAGAGATAGATATTCAACTGTTTTCAAGTGTAAGTAAAAATTTACTATTTTAAGAGAAAGTAGAAGTGTGCAAAAATAAAATTTTGTTACAGATACTATCTACAGTGTTGACCTATGTCCTAGTTGCAGTACAATTTGAATTTTTGGAGCGTACAGTACTGTAGTTTAAATATTTATCTCAACAAATTACTTACTATTAGATGTGTAATTTAAATGCTTTCTATATATCGTTAAGAAATATCAAACAACTTTAGAACAATCGGACATAATTTCGATACATATTCAACTATTTTTAATTAAGTATTTTTAAGACCAACTAAAGGTGTGCAAAAATATATTTTCTTTTAGATACTATTCACAGTATTGACCTACTACGTCTTAATCGCAGTACAATTTGAAGTTTGGGAGCATACAGTATTGCAGTTTAAATATTTAATTTAACAAATTGCTTATTACTAGATGTTGAATTTGAATTGATAACACTTATAGATTTATAAGCACCCTGTATGTACGAGTATTTTATAATTAAATTTTACACGACACAATTGAAGTATTACAAATAATTTTATTAACTTAAACAAACCTACAGAAGTTACAACTTTAAGCATAAAGAACTAATGACATTGATAGGTAGGTTATCCCTGCTTTTATACTAAATGAGGGATGAACACGTGCGCTCTATGATTCATTACAAAAGAATATTTTTAAATTAAAAGCAAAATTTGTATAGATAATTTTTGAGGACATGGTCCATCATTTTTTGAAATGATGCAGGTGCGTTTTTTAGGCCAAAGGGCATTCTAAGGTATTCGTAGTGACCGTTGTTTACAGTAAAGGCTGTCTTTTCTTTGGATTCCGGGTCCATTTCTATCTGGTGGAATCCTTGGGTTAAGTCTAGTGTGGTAAAATATACATACATTTGCCAAGGTTGTCTAATATTTCTTCTACTCGTGGAAGTGGATATTTGTCTTCTACTGTTTTTTCATTCAATTTTCGATAGTCTATTACCATTCTGAATTTTCTTTCTCCGCTATTGTCCAATTTTTTTGGTACTATCCATACAGGTGCACTATAAGGTGAAATAGAAGGTCTAATGATTTTGTTGTCTAATAATTTTTGTATTTGCCGTTGGATTTCAGTTTGCATGGCTTTAGGGTGTCGGAAGGACTTGACGAAAATTGGATTTTCATCTGAGACACGAATTTTATGTTTTACATGGTTAGTAAAACTGAGGTCAGCATTTTCGTAGTAGAAAATGTCTTTGAAATTTGCACATAAATTGGAAATTTTTTTCTTTTCTTCCTCATTGAGGTGATTGGTTCTAATTAATTTGTGAATTTTTTGAGGATGTTCGTAAGTCTCATTTCTAGTAGTTTGTTTGATATTGAAATATTCTGTAGGTAATACGTTTATTCTTTCTGTAAAGTTGATTTCTATTGATTCGGTTGGTTTTGGGATTTTACAAATGCCGTTTTTGCTGTGGCTATACATTCAGGTATTTCTAAGGTATCATTTATTCTAGTATAAGGTATAAGGACTTCGCCTTCGTCAATTGTTACAGGTACATCAATGTATTCCTTATTGGTAGTTTTTGTGTTGACTTGATTATTGCTGTATTCTAGAAAAAATGGTACTTGGGTATCGCGTAAAGTGAGAATTTTATTTTTGTAATCTACGTTTGCTTCAAATTTACTGAGGTCTTTAGATCCTATAAGAACGTCAAATTTCTTGTGCCAATCGATTATTCTAATTTTAAAAGGGGTGTTTATTCCTAGTTCTGATAATAATGGAAAATATAAATTTTGATCTGCATTAACTGTCTGATTAAGACTTGAAACTGAAAATGGTTGAGTAAAAAAGTGATTTTAAATATTAAAGCAGCGTTTGGGTTGATAATTGAATCTGTAGCTCCGGAATCTATTAAGATTTTTAAATTTAAGTTAGGTAGATAGAAAAATGGTAATTTAAGTTTAGAATAAATTGAGTTTAGGTCTATAGTTGTTGTGGGTCTTCCGAGGCTGTTACACAAAAATTTTCTTCTTGCGTTTCTTCATTTTCGTTGTAATATTCATAAGTATTGTCTTCAAGTGATTCATTTTCATAAACATTATTTTCGAAATAGTCTTCGCTTCCTATTTCTGTATTAAACAATTCTTCCGAGATAAAATTCGGTCTACTTGTGGGTTGAGGGGGATTAAATTTTGGTTTGTTGGAATATGCCGAAGTTTGAACTGACATTGGTGTAGGTTTGTATGGGGCTCGTTGGATTTGATTCCCGGGTCTTGTTCCAAACACTTATTTGTTGGTTGTTGTTGGATCGGCTCGTTGATCGGTCCCAAAAATGGTATTGGTTGGAATGGTTTTGGATGGGGTTGAAATTGTGTTGGATAGGATTGAGATTGTTTTGGATTTGGTTGAAATTGTTTTGGATTGAGTTGAAATTGTTTTGGATTCGGTTGAAATTGTTTTGGTTAGAATTGAAAAGATTTTGACTGAAATTGAGTTGGGTTATTGGTAGGCCGATAAGTTTGTGGGGTAGGTCTTTGAGATTTGCTGTCTTGAAGTCGGCGTACATAGTCAGTATAATTATTTACTTGGATTTTATTATCGTAAACCCTACATTTGTTTAGTGCGTCTTCTAGGTTAATCAAATCAAAATTCATCAAATAGGTCCTATAAGGCTCTAATAATCCCGAACAAAATATTTGCAACGATTGTTTTGATATAATATTTTTTAGTGTGAACATATTACCGTCATGTTCATGCAATTGTACGTATTGCAGCAAATCGTTTTGAGCGAGTAAGATCTTATCATAATAATTAATATAATTTTCATTTTTTGATTGTATGGTGTTAAGAAGGGCAGAGATGAGTATTTCCTCATTTCTTTGGTCTCCGTATTTTCTTAATAGTGCGTTACGTATACCGGGTCATTCGGTTTCATTATGGAAATTTAGATAATCTCTAGCCTCGTTTTTTATTTTTGATAAAATAGAAATGTTAAATAAATATGTTTGAGTGGGTGTTAATTTTGATGCTAAAAGGTTGCTAAGTTATCTACACTAGTTATGAAGGTAGATAAATTACTTTCTGGATAAAAGTCAGGTAATGACTTAGTTAACGCGCATAATTCGTTAGTTTGAAATGGAATTAATAAAGGGGTTTAGTAATTAGTAAAGACAGACATGCCTACATGGCGACTGAGGCCCAAGTGTCCCCACGCTATTAACTTATATTACGAAATTTTTATATTTTTATAAAATGTCCGAATTTTGATTTATTGCTTTTTTAATTGTTAGGCCACTTTTGATATAAATTTAATTAATATTTTGATTAGCGTTTAAGGTGGCAAATACCAATGTTATTTGGCCATAAAAACAAATCACGATTAAAAACCGAGTACATATGTATAACGTACCGTGCTCAAATTTGGAACATGATATATTTGAACATTTGTCGATAATATATTATAACTACAAGTACAAAACATTTATAGTTAATGAATAAATAAATAAACAAAACAGGCCTGCAGAACGGTTCAGTTTTTTTATTTATTGTAGTGAAAATAGTAAAGTAATAAAATAAACGTGGGAGTAAAATTCTCATGATGGAGTTTGGAAACTTACGGTTCATTGATTCTCGGAATTATTTTCATTTGGCTCTCACCGACCTTCCGAAGGTTTTTGGACTATCAGGATTAAAGGGATATTTTCCTCATTTATTTAATACTATGGAAAATGCTAGTTACATTGGTTCTCTACCCGCCAATGAATATTATTCTCCAGATACCATGAAACTGGAAGCCCGTGCGGAGTTTTTAAAGTGGTATGAAGAAAACAAAAATCAGGATTTCGATATGCAAAGAGATATTGTAGAGTACTGTAAAACAGATGTGAATATCTTAAAGAAGGCATGTATTCACTTTAGAAACCTGTTTCTAAAGGAATGTTCTGTGGATCTCTTTGCCGAAAGCCTTACAATTGCATCAGCCTGCAATTTGATGTTCAGACGTAAATTTTTACAACCTGAAACATTAGGAATTATCCCTAAGGGTGGTTATAGAAGAGCAGATATTCATTCAAAAATTGCTCTTCAGTGGTTACTAAGTGAGGAAATTACAAGAGATATAACTATTAAACACGCAGGTCGTCAAAATAAAGAAAAGGTTGCAGGGTCGAAGGTAGACGGTATCCATGAAAACCTCATATTTTAGTTTCATGGTTGTTATTATCACGGGTGCTCATCATGTTTTATAATTAGACGCGATGAACAACTACATGACGATCCCACCGACACCATAAATATGAGGTACGAAAAAACAAAAGACCGTACAGAAAAGTTACGAACCATGGGATACGAAGTAATTGAAAAATGGGAGTGCGATTTTGTGCGGGAATTAAAAAACAATTTAGAATTGAAAAACCTGAAAGATCATCCAATTTTACAAAATTTACCTTTTACCCTTGATTTTGTTTATATAAAAATTTCATAATATAAAATATAAGTTAGTAGCGTGGGGACACTTGGGCTTCAGTCGCCATGCGTAGGCATGTCTGTCTGGCTGGCTTTTCTCGCCTGTTTGTCATAGTTTCGTATTCCGTTTTGTAGCTATCTAGTTTATTGGACACGGGTCCAGAGCGCCTGTTCTTCTTTCCACCAGTTTTCTTCTATGGTGATCCCAGGTTATTGTACTTTCTGGCATAATGAGTTTTAGATGGCCTACTTTCACCTTTTGTCCTTTCTCACGTTCATCTCTTGCTCTGGCTCTGATGTCCTTCATGATTTTTCTCTCCATAGTTGTAGGATCACTGCCCATAAATATTTCGCTTCCGTCCAACTTAAATTTATTTTATAGTACATTGGTCTTATCGTTCCATCTATTCAGTTCTACTTCGCAGCGTTTCGTACCTATTTTATACGCCTTTTTATCTCCAAGGAAATTCTCAATTTTTCCTCAATAATATTTTTTACCGTATTTTATCGGATTCACTTCAATTCTTTGTTATTCCGGTCATAATTTCCGGTATTCTAGTTCCATATTTTCTGTTGCAGCTTTTCCATTTCTTTTATGTTTCTTCTGCATTTTGGTCGTTTTTTCAAAAATGTGTGAGCCGTCCGCAAATTTTATATTTTTTAAACGCTAATTAGACCATCATCTTTCACAATCCACTTTAGAAATGGTCAAAATCGAATGACGGGTTTCTTATCCGTCCCCTCTTTATGTATACAAGATTTGCAGAATATGGTAGAAAACTACGGAAGCTGATAAAATCAGCAAATGCTGAGAAATTTGTTCCTTCGTGTGGAGCCCTAGTTTGATTTATTTTGCAACCGTTGGACCCGCGCCCATGTGTTACGATATTGTGTACTAAAAATACAAAGCTAGCTTCTCACAGTATACTGTGAGAATACCAAATACTGAATTTACTCAGAAATTTTGATTTTTCAAAGTTAACTAGATAATTTATTATTGAATCGTTCGGTGGAACGATTTTAGACGAATTAGCTATTTTCGTTTGCTGCTAAAATCGGAGGGTAAAAAAGACACCCAAAGGTTTTTCTACAATTTAGTTCTTTAATCAAAGTAACTACGTAATTTAAGAAACAATTAAGATTTTCAAAAATTAAGTTATTGGGGTCTTCTTTTTAATTTATTATATGTAGTATAATATGTAATATTGCTTCTTGCAATTTTGATGGATTTACACTTTTTGAGGTCTCATGAACAAAATAAGACTATTTTCAAAAATGTCTATATGAGTGTCTGTGGTCAAATTTTGTATGCGCCCTACATCAGAAACTAACAGAAATTTTGGGATTTTGTATCCTTGTATTGAGACTTAGAGCTGATTCGATTATGGTTAAAATTGCTTCATGGAAACTATTTTTTTTATTTTTACAAATCTTTATTTAGCATTTTAAAAACGAATAGGAATTTCAAAACCAAATTTGGTATTTCGTATCTTTGTAGGGCGGTTTAGAGCTAATTAAATTTTTGTTCAAATTGGTAAATGCAAAATATTATTTTTAATATTTGTGTTTTCTTTTTATTATTAAAAATTGTAATTTTAATAATTAATATTTAGTAAAAGTATGATCAAGTCATGGGCATGGCTATTTTTTCTGTATTGTTAATATCACTGTTCCTAGAATGTTATACTAAACTATTTCAAGTTTTCTTGCATATAAAATTTCTAAAAATTCGTAAGATGGATAAAAGCGGATTATAGGATCTAAAATAAAATTGAAGATGGTCTATTGTGTGGATAACTGAAGAAATAATGAACTACATCGAAGATGGTCATGATGCCCCATATATTTCATTACTTAAAACTCATAAGTGAGTGATACAAGTTTCCCTCTTAGGGTATAAGTTCTAATTAAAATGTACTCTACAAAAATTTGATATAATCACACATCTACAGTAATTTAAGTGCTTAATGCAAATTTTACATTTTGTATAACATCACTTCTACAAAAATGTGTTAATTTGTGTTCACAATTTTTCAACTACAAAACTACAGGGTCTAGGAATTCAAATTGCACTGCGACTAAGACGTAGGTTAACACTGTAGCCAACATCTAAATGGAAAAAATATTACATTTGATAGTTGCAGTTTGATTTTAGTTTTAATTAAGATTTTTTTAAATACTTACACTTGCAAATAATTTAATATCTGTTGTTAATATGTCCGATGCATAGAAAGTCGTCGAATATTTTGAAGTGACGTACAGAGAGCAATCAAACTAAAAAAAAAATAATTAATAATTATTTTATCGCTAACACCATAGCAACAAGGCATAATACCTACTAATATGCAAAAAATAGCTATTTATGGTACTAGTGTGTTATGTAACTTAACACACGAGTGCCATACAAGATTTTATCCAATACCTCATATAACGATTTCAAAAATTTTAAATTTGACGTTTTAAATTGTCAAATTTAAATTTATGTAGTATGTAAATCAAATTTAAAAAAAAATTTAATAAGTAGTCTGCCGTGTAGTAGAATGCCGTGTGAAGTTACTATGGTAAACGAATTAAAACAAATCAATATTGTCAACAAATTCATTAGAAATGGTTGAATTACAACAAAATATTTATATTCCTCAAGAAGTTGAGAAAGAAGCGCAAGCAGCATGTAAGGATTTAATTCCAAAAAGTCAAAATTTACTACGATAAAGAATTTCATCAATTTAATGAATGGAGTAAGCAGCGACATGTAATTGGAGTTAATGAAGATATCATGCTGGCCTATTTCTATAATTGCAGAAAAAAATTAGCACCTTCATCAATGTGGACGAAATATTCCATGCTAAGAAGTACTTTGAAAATATATAAAAATATTGACATATCAAAATACGGAAAACTGATTGCCTATTTGAAAAGTGTAGCAAAACCTTACAAGCCTAAAAAAGCGAAAATCTTGGAAAGAGAACACGTTGAAAAGTTTCTGACTGAGGCACCTAACAGTGAATACCTGATGATGAAGGTATTACATATTTATTATTGTTTTACTGAAGTATTTACTTGTTATTATTTTTTAGGTTGCATTAATAATAGGAATATCAGGGGCTTGTCGATGTGACGAAATTACAAAGATGACGGTTGATGATGTAGAAGATAAGGGAGGATATCTGTATGTTATGTTACTGGATACAAAACAAACGTATCGAGAAGCTTCACGATTGTTACTGAAGGGTTTTCGTTAAATGTTCTTGAACTTTACAGAAAATACGTATCTTTAAGACCCCAAATTATATCACATCGAAGATTCTTTCTGAATTACAAGAATGAAAAATGTACTAGCCAACCAGTTGGCATTAACACCTTATCTAAGATACCTCAAAAAGTGGCGTCTTTCTTGAACCTGCCTGAAGCTCAATTATATACAGGACATAGTATGAGACGCACTTCAGCTACTCTTCTGGCAAACGCAGGGGCTGATATTTTAACATTGAAACGTCACGGTGGTTGGAAATCATCCACGGTGGCGGAAGGTTATGTACAAGATTCAGTTTCCAACAAGATTGATATAGCCAAGAAGATACAGGGCCCGGTTAAACAAACAACAAATTATTCTTCACCCTCGACTACTGTTGATCAAACGGTTGGATCTGTTCATGATTCGTCAAATATGCTTTCTAGTACTACAACAACTATAACGTCCAATAACCCAAATCAGCCTGAAACCAATAACAGAACGATGTCCTTTAACTTCCAGATTAATGTAAATATTAATTAATCACGTTGATCTGTTTAATATAAATTAATAAAATGTATTAGTACGCGAGTGTTTTATTTTTAACTTTGAGTGAGCTAAAGCATTTTAGCGTGAGTTTTAATGTTTTAGCTCACTCCGTGACTTATACGTTAGTTTATTGGTTTAAAATCGCCATAGTTATGAGCCTATTATCATGAGGTATTGGATAAAATAATTAAAATGACTATTCAATTCGCATGTCATCTGTTAAAAGTGAACTAATCAAAAGCAACATTCGCAATTTCAGAGCCAACCGAAATGAATTATAGTGACAATTGCACTAGTGGTTCAAGTGACAATTTTATATATAAATACAAAACTTTGCAAATGACAAAAGTTTGTTTACTGGTTGTAATGGAAATGAAATCATGTGCAGCTCAATTTTTAAATTATAATTTTTGAAAAATGAAATTTGTGAATTGAATAGTCTTTCGAATACCATTCTTAGTGATAGTTTAAGTAAACTATTTTTGAGGTGGTATCACTCATGTTCATTGCGCTTGTGAATAGCACTGTGCTAACGCACTCGTGCTATTTGTACACAAGCGCAATAAATATTCGTACCACCTCAAAATAATCGACATAACTTTGACTACTTGTGGTATTATATGTGATTATTTAATTTTAAATTTTTGGCTGCTATTAAGGTAAACGTTATATATACCATGGTTCGGAAGTTCCTTTTGAGATTTCGAATAGCAAAAAAATACCACTTACGGCTCTTGGTGCATTAATAGCTATTCTTCAATAGTTATTTCTGTCTTTTTTCATTTCAAAAAGAGTAAACCTTTTTGTAAATATAGTTATCAATATGGCATGCATTATACTGTCTCCTTACTAACTTTAAAATGGTAATATACTAAATGGTACAAACCTGGAATTTATCAGTAGGATTTAATTTACTCATTGGGAATCTTTCTAATTGATTTAATATTTTGAGTTTCTGAAACAAAATAGTTAAGTTGCATCATAATACCTGAACTACTTTATCTAAAATTTGTTTCACTTGAATTCATATCATGCTGTCTAAACTCAACGGTAACTCTTTACATCCTGGCTCTATAAACAGTCCCCAATAATTCCAAGAGTTATTGCGTGATAAGATTAAATGGCAAAAATAAATATAAGCTTTCAACATTATATCACCGTTATCGCAAAAGACATTACACTCTACGGCACACCTCTTCTGGCTTTTATAACTTGATGATTTAATAAAAAAAAAAAAAACCTGACAAGAACGCTTTATTTGATGTATCGTATAATAATATCATATATAGCAGCAGCGTAGCGTAAAGCATACACCGGTCGACTGGAAAGCGGTAGACCGCGGTTCGAGTCCTAGTCGAGTCGGATACACTGCTGTGATCAAAGGTCCAATATCAATCTGTGGACCATAAGGAAGGCAACGGGAAACCACCCCAGGAGTTATACTCCCATGAAAATTGATCTTGGCTTCGGCCAAGCTGGGTCACGACGCTTCTGTCAAGAAGCAAAAAACGACCAAGAAGATAAAATCATATAAAAAATATTCTCTCCTTTGGATGAGCTCTAGGAATGAATTCTTATTTCAAATGCTAGCTACGTTCATACGAGGTACCTTAATGACTGAATTGAATATTAAAATAACTAATTCTTGCAGTGTGAAAAAATTTGTTCATTTACTTACTATTGAATTAGACTGATCAAGTAGTGATATTGTATAAGCAGCTACCGATAATGTAATTATCAGTCCAAATTCAATACTTATGAACTTAATAGATATTGTAAGTTGATATACTACTAGCAGTACTACTAAAAATGCCGAAAGAATGAAATACATAATAGCAAATAAGCCTATAATCACTATAGCAGGATTGAAGCAATTGTTCATTAGTTTTAGTAACTTGACCATGTCAATATATGTATTAGTATAAATTCTAAATAAATTTTGTATGTTTTCTCTTGGTATATCTATGACGCAATCATTTTCATTTCTTAAAGTGCAATTAGTTGCTTCAGAAAGTAAATGTTCCAGATCCCTTTTTAAAAATTATCGAAATTATTATGAATGCAGTAGAATATATAAAGATATTCCAAGACCATGACAAAAGAGACAAGAAACACAGTTAGAGAAGTCACTATTCCTAGTCGTTCAATTATATTCCAGTCGGGAACAATATCGAAACAAACTATGGTTACAGAATAAAAAGCGACAGCTATAAATATCATCATTAATAATATGTAGATACGTCCTCGAAATTTAGTAATATCGTCAATCGATAACAAATAACGTGAAGTCAGCGTTTCAAAATTTTCAACGTATAGCTAAAATAATTCAACACAGCTTTTATTTTTACTTTATCATATGTAATATGAGAAAGTATTGTTTTCGTCAGAAAAAAATTTGAGATTTTGATGGATTTACACTTTTGAGGTCCCTGAGTAAAATAAGACAATTTCAAAAATGTCTGTGTGTGTGTGTGTGTCTGTGTGTAGTGTGTGTGTGTTGTGTGTGTATGTGTGTATGTGTGGTCAAATTTTGTGTGCGACCTACAGCAAAACTAATAGGAATTTTCAAACAAAATTTTGGATTTTGTATCCTTATGTTGAGACTTAGAGCTGATTAGATTTTGGCTAAAATTGATTCACGGAACTATTTTTTAAATTTTATTATTTAATATTAGTTTTAATTAATATTTCAAAACTAATAAGAATTTCAAAACGAAATTTAGGATTTGGCATACTTATGTCGAGATTTAGAACTGATTAAATTTTAGTTAAAATTGTTTTATGAAAACTATTGTTTTTTATTTTTAAGTTTTATTATTTAATATTAGTTTTTAATTAATATTTCGAAAAGTAATACGAATTACTAAACTAAATTTAGGTTTTCGCATATTTTAATCGATATTTAGAACTCATTAAATTTTAGTTAAAATTTGTTTATAAAAACTATTGTTTTTATTATTTTACGAGCTTAACGAATTCGTTAAGATAACGAAACAGTCAGAGAATAGGGGTGTTAGAGCTGATTAGTTTTTAAGTCACATTGGTTAATGGAAAATATTTTTCTTTTATTATTAAAATTATTTTTTAATATTTAATAAAAGTATGATAAAGTCATGGGCATGGCCACATCCGATTTTTTTATGAAGACAGCAGTGAAGAATTACATAAAATGCCATTGTATATAATGATAAATCTGAAACTGTAAGCAATATATCAAATAATAAAGCTTTGTTTTGGATTAACTGGTGGGTTCTTAATGTGCCATAGTATGCGGATAGACAAATTATAGCCGAAAAAAAACGGGCAAACGCCTTCAATTTGGAACAGACAGATCTTTTCGGTCGAGTAGCTACATTGTTTGAATGATTACATGGACTGCTTATATTTTTGATATTCCAATTAGAAAAGTAATATTTAAATATACACACACAACACAATTTACACAATTATGTGCCACTTGATGAGCCATTTTTATTCGATACTGGGGTCGAGGTAATAAACCTGAACTCAAAGTACACTTTTCCTATAAAAATGGGTATACCAAACGAAAGAGCATAAAATACAAGCTCTTTAAGGTGAGGATCATTGTTGTCGGACTTGTAATAAGGCCACAATTTAATTTTGAAAATTGCAATTTTCCCATAAGAAATACATGTAAGTGTATTTTGTGTAGTAAAATTCAATATGGCGTTCATTCTGTCGGCGGTACTGTGCTGTGCCTGGGTCGACAGTGACTAGTGGTGGGAGATACCAGTCGCTCTCTGAGATCTGCCGCGTCAACTTTCAAAATTTTCGAGTTGGAGCCGCTTAAGGGATGTTTTAATGAGTTTAGCACGTGTCAAACCGCTCGAAGCCGCACGAGCCCCGGAGGCGAGGGCGGGTTGAAAATTTTTGACAGTGCAATACCATCAGAACACGAATTCAAACAAAAAGTGATTTTTTCGAAAATTTTTGTCCGATCACAAATTTACTTTTTTATTAGCTAATTACACCATTATCTATCATAATTTGTCGGAAAACCAAGATTCTGGTATATTTACTGTCGCCACATCCTCTTTTAACTTTGGGGCGGGTTACAGTTCAAAAAGCCAATGAGTAAATTGCATTGTTAATAAATTTATAAAGCCGTTTTTTCAAAATTGTGTAAATTCGCAAATTTTATTTTTTATATGCTATTTAGACCCTCATCTTCATAATCCACTTCAAAAATGGTCAAATTCGAAGTTCGGTTTTATTACCGTCCCCGATACTGTACTAAAGGAGAACGACAATGAAGTACTACTTTTATGATATTGTTTATTTACTACAAACAGAAACTTTAAACCTAATTACGGTGATTTGTAAAACTACTATTCTCCTCAAAATTGGATATTATCGAAAGTTTTTATAGTTTTGTATTTGATTATTGATATGTGATTTATTTCTAAATTACAGTGTACATATTCTATATTTACAGGTTATTTATCGGAGAGTAATGATAAAAATCAAATTATTGATTTTAAATATAAATTTAATATTAAAAGTAATTAATCGAATCAATGTCGTCGTGAACAGACGTTATGTTAGGTGTGATGCTCGCGCGAAAAAAGTATAATCAATAATCAATTTAAATTAGGAGAATTAACGGGTTTTTCAATAGCTGTGTGCGAAGTAAGTGCGAGGAAATTATTTTTTAATTGAAAGTCTCATGTATGCCATTATGTATGGAATATAACATCGTTCAAATATCCACTGCGGCTTGTCACAGTGGCACGAATTGAGTGGTCCAATTTTCCATGACACTGCCGTATAATTCTGATTGACTTTGAGCGATGGCATTGGTTATCTTGGCTTTCAGGACATTGGTCGATTGCGGCTTGTTGGAATTGACCTGCGACTTCAGGAAACCCCTCATGAGAAGGACCAGCGGGATTAAATCGCGCGATCTTGGTGGCCTATTGATGTCACCTCTGTGAGAGATAACCATACCCTCAAATCGTTCATGCAAAATGTCGTTCGTGACGTCTGTTGTGTGTCACGTAGCCCCGTCCTGCTGGAATCGCATGTCGTCTACTTTCATATCGTTTAATTTTGCGCCAAAAGAAATGTAATTTCTTTCCAAACAGAATTTTTTGTGGATGCTGGTTAATTTCGTGTGGGTTAGTGTCGTCCCATATTTCTTCTATGGCTTCTAATAAGGCTCTTGAGTGCATTGTCCTATTTGATAATGTATTTTTAATTTTTTCCCCAAATTCAAGATTTCGCCCTTCTGTGTCTTTTATACAATCATGTGAAATTACGATTGTTGTTTACTTGACACTTACATATCATTAAACTGCCTTCTAGAGCTTGCAGAATATCTTTTGCAATTCTGCAGCGAAATACTATCATTTCATACACATTACATGGCATTGAAAGCGGCTTGTTTTCTGCACGTAACAGATTACTCATGTTATTTGATCTTTGTCGTAATCTTATCTTTCGCGAGATGACTTCACCTTCACTTTTCGGCACTAGTGCGAGTTATTTTCATTTCAGCATTGTCCAGTTTGAGCAACTTTGTTAAAATATTCTTTATTTACCGAATTGCAGATTTGCAAAAATATTGTTCGCAACACGTACTTCAATAGGCTTCAATAGGTAGAGATGAACCCACAAGACTTACCCAAAACTGCCTTTGAAACTCAACGAGGCCACTACGAATTTTTACGAATGCCCTTTGGTCTAAAAACGGCACTTTCAACTTTTCAACGTGTATTAGACAACATAATGAGGGGCATTTAAAATGAAAAATGTCTCGTAGTATATCTAGATGACATAATCGTGTTTTCCACGTTGCTCCAAGAACACATCCAAATGTTAAAAGACGTATTCGATCGACTTAGAAAATCAAATTTTAAAGATTAATTGGATAAATGTTCTATCATGCAAACAGAAGTTTCTTATTTAGAACATTTGATTACACCAAACGGAGTTAAACCAAATTCCTACAGGGTTAAGGCTGTAAAAAAACCTCGCATCAGCAACAACTCAAAAAGAAATTTAAAATTTCTTGAGACTATTAGGATACTTCCCAAAACTTTGCAAAACTGACTCAACTATTAACTAAATACTTACAAAGGGAGCACGGGTAGAACACAAGCAGGAGTTCATGGTTTCATTTGAAAATAGTAAACAAATGTTAATAAACGAAACAATACTTCAGTGCCCAGATTTGGATAAAAAAATTCATTTTGACTACAGATTCATCCAATGTAGCTATTGACGTTGTACTATCACAAGGTATTGTAGGCAGTGACCGATCAGTTGCATATGCTTCAAGAACACTAAGCAAAACGGAACAAAAATACTCTATCATCGAGAAGGAGCTATTAGGCATTGCTTACGCGACTAAATACTTCCGTTTTTATTTATACGGTAGAATCTTCACAATTTACACCGACCATCGTCCACTATCTTGGTTGATAAATTTTAAAGAGCTAAATTTGAAATTGGCAAGATGGAATCTCAGATTAGAGGAATTTAACTATAAAATTGTTTATAAAAAAGTGCAAACTAAACACTAACGCGGATGCATTGTCACATATCCAAATTAATGCCATAGAAGAGAAAAGTGATGACATCGTGTCTATGATTGTAAATTGTCCCGACCTTTATTCAGAAGTTGAAGCATCAGAAGCACCATCTCCCACACATAGAGATCTTAGATCAATAATGCTGGAAGCAGTAAACGACTAAGGCAATAAAAACTTACCAGAACGAGCACGAAAAGTTATCGAAAATAAAAACGAAAATCAAACAATTCACTCTGAACTAGACGACAAACCAAGAGATGTTATACCAATTTTGAAAGATGCAGTGGATGATTACAGACTGCAATTCATAATCAAAACTATCCACCAAGGCAAATTTTTGGTAAAAATTACAAAAACTAAATAAGAAAATAATTAAATATGTAAACATCCCAACTACAGGAAGCGAAAACGAAACTTTCGGAGAAGAGACTAAACAATATCAAATCAAAAATATTATTTATGGTTTGTGTTGAGATAAAAACAATTTGCAAATAAAAGAAAAACGTAGTAGCAATAGATAACAAAAAAAACATAAGTCGATTGTTACATTAAAATTTTGTATATTTAAATTTTAGTTTTATTAGGTTTTTTAGCGGGATTTTTAAATTTGCTCGAGGTTAGGAAAAATGTGGGAGATTAGATTGATAGCGCATGGATTGCACGAGTAACGCGTAACTTTGTAAATTCTCGAAGTTTTAAATTTTGATCACCTACAAGAAAACTGCTGTAATACTTTTTATGTCCTATTTGGAGTTATGTTGGAATATTCGATTTTGGACTCGCGCTATTTGCGGAATTAAATTGGACAGCAGAATAATTGGTTTTTTTTCTTTGCGCTGTATGGCTTTGCTAGTCTGGCAAGGGAAACCAGATCACGTCGTTTGTGGATATAAATTTTCTGGAAAAGTGGTTGAATTTGATGCAAGAGAAGAAATTCACGTAGTTACGTTTAACACCCACGCAATCAATGATATTTTGGAATTGGATGTTGCTTTTTGGTTTTCTTTTTTTTTTGGATTATTGACAATGATTGGTTTACTGTAAGATATCCTGGAAGTTTTTTGGTACTAGTCTCACTCCATCGTGTTCGAGCTTAATTTCGTTTTCCATGGGAAGCCCTTCCACCAGCTTATACGGGTATTTTGGATTTTGGTTTGGCTATCGTTCTACCTACCCCATCAGGAATCAGCAGAAAGATAAGTGGGTTTTAATTTAAATTTTGGTTTTGGATTTGACGAGTTTGCGCGAATAACGGCTATATTTTGTGCGAAACATTTGATAACTTTTAGGGCGCATTATTATGTAATTGTTTTTTTGAATTGGCAAATTCTAATTTACCGATATTTTGAATTCCACCGTTGTAAGCGTATTATACGGTGCACTGTACATTACGAGCTCGAGTATACATAGTATTGTATACAAATTGGTAAAAATATTTGTTATTCTTTTACTTGATACCATTACGATCGATTTGCGTCCGATTGATTATATAATTGTGGATGAACCGCACAAAATTAGTGTTCGTATAAGATTTTTATTAAGATTGTCGGCCCTTCTGGCTTCTTGGAGACAAGTTTATAATTTAAAAATTAAAACCTTACTGTTTGGAAAACTGGTGCCTCTGTCGGGGATATTGTTCTACGAGTGGTCCAGTAATCTGTAAATAATTAAAAGTAGGAAGAAAAAAAGAAAACAAGAAAAATTAAGCAATTTAATTTTTTTGTTAAAATTAAACAATTTTATTATTTTCGTGCTTATATTTTATAAACTTTTAAATAATGAACTACATTGAAGTTGGTCATAATGCCCCATTTATTTCATTACTTAAAACGTATAAGTGAGTGATACAAGTTTTCTTCTTAGAGAACTATTTCTAATTAAGATACACAGAAAATGTAATATAAATACACATCTACGGTAATTCAATTATTTTAAATGTAAGCTTAAATTTTGTTAAAATTTTTCCAATTTTAACTAAAAAATTAAAAGAATTAAATTGTTAATTTTTTTCAAAGTATTTATTTGAATCTTAAAAAAATTTTGATTTTTATTTTCAAAATATAAAAAAAAAACAAAAATTTAATAAATTTTTTAAAACTTTTTTAAAAAATTTTTTTCTGAAAAAAATACGTCCGATGCATAGAATGTCGTCGAATATTTTGAAGTAGTACAGAAAACAATCAAACTAAAATAAAAATAATTAAAAATACATTAAAATAATTTGATCGTAAAAGTAAAAAAATTTAAATTTGGTTAAGATCAAAAATGTTGTTTTACACAGATGCAACAATTTTAATCAGGAAAAGCATGAACAAGAATAATTATTTTGTTGTTTTAAAAATAGCTATTTATGGTACAGTTTTATATTGCAAATAAGTCACCCAAAAAAAATTTAGAGCAAATCTATAGTGCGAGTTTACAATAATTTTAAAGATATTGTAAAAGTATTTAAATTTTAACCTGTTAGGAAAAACGTTGAATATCTACGATTCGTAAGTGCTTTTGCGATCTCAAATAGCTTTGTTAGGAACTGATTAAAATTTGTATAATAAGATTTAGAAACTTTTATACCGCAAAATGTTGCACTTAAAACCCCCTTGTGCATAAATAATATTCTTAATACATATGTTCATTTTTTTTTATCATTTAAAAAAAAGTAAACTTTTTTTTTTAAAAAAACTGTTACAATAAATAATTTAAAAGAAAATTTTTTTTTTTGTAAAATTTATAAACTTGAATTATTTAAAAGTTTTTAACCTAAAATTATTTTTAAAAATTTTCAAAAAAAAAATTTTTAAAAAGGTTAAAACATTTAATTTAAATTTTTAAAGAAAAAAAATTTTTTAAAACCCTTATTAAACATCCTTATAATTAAGGTTTTTAAACTTTTTATAATTTATTGAAATTTATAAAATTTTTAAACCGTTTTTTAAAAAAATTTAAATTTTTTAATTTTAATCCGTTTTTCCAATTTAAACTTTTTAAAATTTAAAAATAAAGATTTTTAAAGGGAAATTTTTTAATTTTTTTTATTTAAATTTTTTTTTAAAATTTTTAAAATAAATTTAAAAAAAAAAAATTTTTTAAACCCTTTTTTTTATAAATTGTTTTTAACGGTTTGTTTTAAAAATTTTAAAATTTTTAAAAAAAAATTTAAATTAAATTTTTTTTAAAATTTTTTAAAATTAAAATTTAAAGGGGAAAATTTAATGTTTTTTTTAAAATTTAAAAAATTACCTTTAGGGGGTTGGAAAATTTTTTTAAATTTTGTTTAAAAGGCAAGGAAATTCAAAATTTATTTTTTTTAAAAAAAAATTTTTTAAATATGAACCAAAAAATTAAGCCCTCCTTTTGTTAAGGGTTTAAATTTTTTAAAAATTGAAAAAAAATTTTAAAAAAACCCCGGGCCGGGAAAAAAATTTTTTTAATTTTAATTTAAATTTTTAAAAAATAAATTTATTTAAAAAAAATAAAAAAGGTTTTTTTAATTCAAAAAAGGGCAAATTTTAAAATTTTTATTTTAAAATTTTAAAAATTTCGGGAACCTTATTTAAAGTCCGGAACCGACTTTTTAAAATTTAAAATTTAAAAAAAGAAAATTTTTTTTTTTTAAAATTTTAAATTTGAAAATTTTTAAAATTTGGGAAAAATTAAATTATTCATGAAAAAAGAAAAAAGGTTTTAAAATTTTTTCTTAATTTTGAAATTTAAAATAAAATAAAAAACCAAAAAATTTTTTTAAAAAAAATTTTTTTCAGGAATTAAAATTCCTTCTTTAATTCTTACAAAATTGGGGAAAAATTAAATTCCTTTTTTTTAATTTTTTTATTTATGGGAAAAAAAAACCTTTTTTTCAGTTTATTTTTTATCTTATTTTAAAAAGTTGGGGATTTAAAAAAAAATTTTAAATTTAAAAAATAAATTTAAAAAAAAAAAAAGAATTTTTTTAAAAATTTTAAAATTTAATTTTAAAAATTTTAAAAAAACTTAAAAGTTTTGGAATTTTAAAATAAAATGAAACCCGTAGAATAAAAAATTTTCATGTAATAATTTTTTCAAAACAAAAAAAATTTAAAAAGCCTTTTTTTCGGGTTAATTTTTGAAAAGGGGAATTTTTAAAAAGTAGGGTTTGGGTGTTTGAATTTTATTTTTAATTTTAAATTGGGACTAAAAAAAATTTAATTTAAAATTTTAACTTTAATAAATTTAAAAAAAAAAAATTTTTTTTTTTAAATAATTTTAAATAAATTTAAAAATTTCGGGCGGGCCCTTAAAAATGAAAAAAGGTTTTGGGGCAATTTATTATTTAAATTTTTTTAAAATAAAAGAAAAAATTTTTTAAATAAAAAAAAACTTTAACCCTAAAAAATTTTTTTATTTAAAAATTAAATTTCCCTTTTAACCCTTTTAAAGGGCTTTAAAAAAAAAAATTTTTGGCCCTTTATTTTTAAAATTTGATGGTGGAAAATATTTTTAAGGAAAATTTTTTCAATTTTTTAAAAAAAAAATTTTTTTAAAAAAAATTTTTAAATTAAAAAATTTAAAAAAATTTAAAAAACCTTTGGGTTGTCCCAACCTGTGGTATGGGAAGGAACAAGAAACCAACCCTAGCCTATTTCCAAATTTATTTCTACAATAATAAATTATGGACTTTAGAAAACATTTTAATGGAAAGTTTTATTATAATTTTAATAAAAAAAAAATAATTTTTAAAAATAAAAATTAATTAAAATAGAAAAACTTAAAATTTATTATAACCATCCGGTGATGAAACAGTAATAATCCGCCATGAGTATTTAAATTTTTAAAAACATAATTATAAAAATTGATTTTTAAAACTCTTTTAAATTATTGCAAAATTTATTAGGTTTATAAAAATTTATCTTGTAAAAATTGACTGAGCCAAAATAATTTTTAAATATTTTACGTTTGATTATTTAATTTAAGAAAGAGTGCTAATTAATAATTTTTTATAACTTATTGGGGGCCAAAGAAACCAAGTCCGTGATCAAATGATTATTTAAATTCTTAATAAATGTATTTGAAAAAAACAATGATTTTAATCCTAAATTTTTTAATATTATAATAAATAATTATAAAATTTTAAACTTTAATAACAATATTTTATGCATTGTACCAAAAAATAGCTATTCAATATTAACTATATTTTGAGTTGTTTTTTTAAATTTTAAAAGTAAGGGACCAAAAATTGGAAATTTCCGAATTTAATGGGGGAAATTATTATAAATAATTAATAATTTTATTTGAAAGAGAATAAAATTTGGTGGCCTTTTAATAACGGACAAATTTTTAAATTCATTATTGAATAAAAAATTATGAGTTTTAAAATTTAAAAATTTAAATTTTGAATTAAAAAATTTCTTTGGCCTAAACCTGATTTTAAAAAACGAAATATCTTAAATATTTAATTCATTTTTAAAAATAAATTATTAAAATTTTTTTAAAAATAATTTAAAATTTTTAAATTTAAAGCTTTCTCAAAATTTTACATTTTAAAAAAAATTTAGTTTAAAAAATTTTTTATTTTTAAAATTTTAAATACTGATCCGGGGGTTCTACGTTTTGCAATGTTTCCAAACTTTTGGAAAATGGAAGGTGTTCCACCCCCAGGACCCCCCGGATTTAAATAATTTTATTTTTAAACAGAAGTAAACTGAAGAAAACTCCGTTGGGAGAGGCACTGGAGGGTGTTTCCAAAGACCCTCAAAGGGTTAGTAGTTTATTTTAATTTTCAGAAGTTTTTTAAATAAAGTTTCCGTTCAGAAATTTTAAAATTTTTAAATTTTAAATTTATTTAAGTAATTATAAATTAAACCTTTTTTCCCAACTAAAAAAACTTAAAAAAGTAAATTTTAATTACTTTTAAAAAAAATAAATTAGTTCTTGGGGGTTTTGGGGTTCCCCCCTTAATTTTCTAAAAAAAATTTAAAAAAAAAGCCCCGAAAATAAAAAAATTTTTTTAAATTAAAATTGAAGAAGGGGGCTGAGGACGTTATCCCAACCCTCAATCAACCACAACGAATAACCAAAAACACAACAAAACAAAAACAAATCAAACACCTGATTGGTTATTTTCAATTTAACTTTAATGTTTTTAACTGATGGTAACAGTAACAGAGAACAGATAGATAATCGATTTTTCAACTTTAGTAAATCGGGCAAAGAAGATAGTTTAAATTAATTATCACATTCTGGAGCCGTCTCTGTAAAAGGGGCGGGTTATTTTCGCTTAATGTAATTAATTAATCACGATGAAACAATGAATTCCAAAGTTTTTATTGAGCTTCAACCTCCATGATATTCAAGCAAATTAACTAAAAAAATTACAAAATTAACTAAAAAATCTAAGTTTAATTTAAGTAATTGATTACTATTAAACCCCTACCAAAACTTTAATTAGTAAAATTATGACCAAAGCTATTCAACGTTTAAGATAAAAAATGTTAAGCAAATCCACTGATGTAAGGTAATTTGCTATAAAATAATTTATTATTATTAAAAAGTCTTAGCTATGATTCACATTGACCGTAGCCATGCGCATGCAGGTTCAACTTCATTAATTCACCAAAAATTTACTAACTTCATGAACTTACAGTACTGCAATATCTTCAATTTTTACCATTTACACTACTATATGCTTTTACCAGTATTTCATGTCTTCCCCAAATATTTCATGTAAAACAAACTTAAAGAGATGTGTACAAAACTTCACCAGCGGTTAACCCCTTTAAAAACTAAAAGGGGAAAATTTAATATTAATTAAATGACATGTTTTGACAAATTTATCGTCATACTTTTTTTAAAAGAACAGAATTTTTTAAAAATTTCAAAGTCCAGGGTCTTGAACCAAAAAGAAATAATAGGTTAGTATGTCTTTTCAAAATTTATCAACAAAAAACTATGAAACATAATTATTGTTCCGAAAGATAACAAATTTAAAGGGCCACAAGAATAACGATCTCAATTTTTTTTAAAAAAAAACTAAATTTAAAGCCATCTGTAGATGGTAAAATATCTTTAGTAGTCAACAGTTTGACTAAAAAAAAAAAAATTTTCGACCATAAAGAATTTTGACTCGCTTATTAAAAATTTTACAAAATTTGAAGACAAATTTAGAACCCAGATGAGAAAACGGAATTCCAATTTTAAATATATCCCAAAGTACAGTTGTTAATTTTAACTTTTGGTTCATTGGGCAAAAAAATTGAGAGCCAATTGATTATGTCGACACCTAAATAATTAACTTGAATATCAACCGATTAATTGAAGGTCGAAGGTTTTAAAGTCTATTATTAATCAAATTTAAATTTTTTTAAAAAATATTCCAAATTTTTTTTGAGTTTTTGTTTTGAGGAAACTTTTTTTGGAAAAGAAATTTTTAAAATTTTGCTTTTTTTAAAATTTAAAAATTTTTTTAAAAAAAGTACCAAGAAAATAAAAAGAAAAAAAAATTAAAATAATAAGTTTTAATTTTTTAAAGGGAATTTTTCAAAATTAATTCCAAAAAAAAAAAACCAAAAAATTGGAATTTTTTAAAATAAAGCGTCCCAAATGTTTGGGAGTTTTAAAATTTTCCCCAAATAAAAAATTAAAAAATTTTTTTGGAAAAGGAAAATTTATAAAATGCCCAAAAAATATAAACCCTTTGAAAAGGAATAAAATAATAAATTTTTTTAAACCAATACCATATAGCTGAAAAATTTGGAAAAAAATGTTCAATTTTTAGTAACTTTTTTTTAAAAATTTTTTAAAATTACCATTTTTTTAAATTCCTAAAAAAAATTTTTAAAATCCCTTCCCTTTAAAAAATTATGGAGAAATTTTATTTTAAACAATAAATCTAAAATAAATTTTTGTTTTTTTTTAAATTTTTTTAATGAATATTTTGGGGGAAAAAAAAATTATTTTCCCCAAAAAAATGGGGAAAAAGAAAAAAAAGTTTTTTTTGAAATAACCCAGTTTTAATTATTCCGTGGGTTTTTAAAAAAGAATTAAAAAAAAAAAAAAAATATTTTAAAAACTTTAAGGTTAAATTTAAAAATTTTGTAACCCAAATTTAGGCCATTAAAATTTTTAAAATTAAAATAATAATGGGTTTCTTTTATGAAAATGAAGTTTTCCCAAAAATACAAATAAATTTAAAGGGTTTAATATTTCGATAGTAAAGCTTTGTTTTGGATTATTGGGTCTGACCTTTTGGGTAAATTATCCCAAAAAAAGGGCCCAAAATTTTTAAAGGGAAAAAACGGGTTGTTTGAAAAAATGGGAAATTTGGATTATTTAAAAAGAAAATGATTTTAAAAATTAAAAACACTTTCATTAATGGGGCTTTTTTTTTAAAAAAGGTTATGAAAGAACAAAAATTAAAAGGCGGCCAAAAAAAAGAAAATTTAAACAAAGGAAAAAAAATTAAAGGGGGGAAACCTTTTGGTGGAAAAAATTGGCCCCAAAAAAAAAAAATTTTAAAGGCCCTAAAAACCCCTTTTTTTTTTTAAATATTGACAGCCCAGAACAAAAAAAGGAAAAGGGGGTTCCAGGGGAACTTGGTTTTAAATTTTGGGACCCGGGGCCGAAAGGGGCAAGTAAAACCACAATTTGTGGGGAATCCCCGGGGCCCTTGGGGTTTTTGGGAAACCTCCAGGGGCAAAAAACCAAAAAACAAAAATTCCTTATGGAAGAACCCCGGAAAACGGAAACCGGGAAAGAGGTCTTAAAATTTTGGGGGGGGAATTTATTTTTAGCCATAAGTTAGAAATAATTAATAGGGGCGATGAGCCTACCTTTGCCAATGTGGCTAGGAGGGAGGTCATCGACCTGACGCTGGGCACCCCCTTCATGGGTCGGGTGGTTGAGGAGTGGCATGTCTCTCAGGAGGAGTCACTCTCTGACCATAAATACATTAGATTTAATATAGGAACCCCTCCTTGGTTGGGGATGACGTACAGGAACCCAAGAACCTGTGACTGGGCTCTCTTTAGGGAGAGACTAAAACAGGGTGTGGGGGAATGTCCGTCGAGACCCACCAACACGGCTGAGCTAGATCAGATGAACGACATGGTGACGTCGGCCATCTTGACAGCTTATGAAGGAAGCTGCCCGACCAGAGAGAGGAGAGTTAAGCGGGACACCATCTGGTGGAACCGCGAGCTCGAATCTCTCAGGGCGAGCACACGTAGGTCATTTAATAGGGCCAAGAGGACAGGTGATTGGGAAGCTTACAAGAGCTCCCGCCTGATATACATGCTTGCTATACGCAAGGCTAAAGAAGACTCGTGGAGGAAGTACTGTGGGGAGGTTGAAAGAACTCCTGAATGTGCTAGACTCCAAAGAGCGCTACTAAAAGGCAACCACGGAAAAGTGGGTACGCTTATAAAACCACAGGGCGGGTTTACATCATCGGGGGAGGAGACTCTGGGGCTACTGCTTCGGACACACTTCCCGGGATGTACTCCGAAACCTGACAACTTTGCTGCCAACCACTGCCTCCATGCTACACCAACTCGTTGGGCCGGCAGGCGGCACTGGAAGGTGGCTAACAAAATCATTAACACCTCGAGAGTTGCTTGGGCGATTGGAACATTCAAACCATACAAATCTCAAGGTGAGGACGGAATTATGTCCTGCTCTACTACAACAGGGGTTGGAGACCTTGGCCTCCCCCCTGTGCGCGTTATTCAGAGCAAGCTTAGCTCTTAATTATGTGCCTCAAAATTGGCGAAAGGTCAGAGTGGTATTTATACCCAAGCCAGGGCGTGCCTCTTACGCCCAAGCTAAGTCATTTCGACCAATAAGCTTAATGTCATTCCTCCTGAAGACCTTGGAGAAACTGATTGACAGGCATATAAGGGACGATGTATTGGCAAACTTGCCTCTACATAGACACCAGTATGCCTATCAACCTGGTAAATCGTGCGAGCTAAGTCTACACGAACTGACTTGCAGGATTGAAAAGGCTCTCGGAGGTCAAGAAATTGCCCTGGGAGCCTTTCTGGATATAGAGGGGGCGTTCGATAACACCTCCTTCGAATCTATCGAAAGAGCTGTCGATGGAAGGGGCGTTGACCCGACCATCACGGGGTGGATTAGTTCCACCCTGAGAGACAGAAGCATTAGAGCCAGCCTTGGGCAGGCGACGGCGGAGGTCTCTGCTGCGCGAGGTGTCCTCAGGGGGGGCCTCTCACCCTTACTGTGGTGCCTTGTGGTGGATGGCCTCCTGCTTGAGCTGGAACAGGCGGGGGTACATGGTCAAGGATTTGCTGATGATATCACTATCCTTGTTATTGGTAAATTTGGGGGAACTGTGTCATCATTGATGCAAAGAGCCCTGAGAACTGTCGAAAGATGGTGCACTAAGGAGGGACTTTCGGTTAATCCGAGCAAAACCTCCGTTGTAGCGTTTACAAGACGCACAAATTTAAATGATGTGGGAACTCTAAGGATGTGGGGGGAGGAGCTACCTCTAAGGAGGGAGGTCAAATATCTGGGTCTAACCTTGGACAACAGGCTGACCTTCACATCTCATATTCATAACTCCACAATCAGAGCGACTAGGGCCCTTTGGGCCTGTAGGAGCATGATTGGCAAAACATGGGGACTCAGACCGAAAATGGTGCTCTGGTTGTACACCAGAGTAGTGATACCCACGATAACTTACTCGGCCCTGATCTGGTGGCATAAAGCCAAGAACAGGGTAAACTTAAACAGGCTCAACAAGCTGCAAAGATTGGCGTGCCTGGGAATAACGGGGGCAATGACATCTACGCCCACCGCTTCCATGGAGGCCCTCTTGGGACTCCGTCCGCTGCACTTGGTCGTGGAGACTGAGGCTCTTCTTGCAGCGTATAGGTTGTATATCAACGGACATGGTGGGATTAACCCTATGGGGGGATATCACACCACGATCATCAACTCAATAACGAGTAACAGCATGCTAAGCATGCCGTCTGACAGAACCAGCATTGTGAGGGACTTCCGAAAACCTCTCAGGGTTGTAGTACCTGGGAGGGGCGAGGTAGAAACTTCACAAAAGCTGTGTCGGCGATACAATACCATCTGGTACACAGATGGGTCGAAAACAGAGTCAAGTACTGGAGTTGGAGTGCGTGGAAGTAGAACGGGTGAGGCGTTCAGCATCAACCTGGGAACTCACGCCACCATATTTCAGGCGGAGGTTATCGCGATAACTGTCTGTGCTGAGGAACTGTTGCGGAGGAACTGTGAAAACAGGAGCATCTGCATCATGTCGGACAGCCAGGCGGCGCTAAAGGCCTTGGAAGGAGTTGAAACAAACTCCAAGGTTGTCAAACAATGCAAGGACGCCCTGATGAAACTGGACACCGGCAACAGCGTCACGCTGATGTGGGTGCCGGGACATCAGGGCATCAAAGGAAATGAAGAAGCGGACTCCCTAGCTAGGAGAGCCGCTAGTACAAGCCTCATGGGCCCAGAACCCTCATGCGGAATCTCATATAAGACCGCAAAGAGGAGAATCAGAGACAATCTGAAAGAAAAACACCTTGCTTACTGGGCGGGCCTAGCTGGACTGAGGCAATCGCGGATGTTCATAAGGGCCCCCCTAAGCGAAGCTAGAGGAACAAACTTCTCATACTGAGCAAGAACCAATTAAGAAGGATAGTAGGACTTTTCACAGGACACTGCTGCCTTAACAGACACCTCAAGAATATGGGGTTGGTGGAAGACTCCACTTGTAGGAAGTGTGGCGAAGAGGAGGAAACATCTTATGTGAATGTCCGGCCTTAGCTAGCAAAAGGCTACGACACCTTGGTGTTCCTTTCCCGGAAGCTGAGGAGATTGCGCAAGCACCCTTCAAATGCATACTCGACTTTGTTGAGGAGACGCACTTGTTGGAGTAAAAACTTGGAACGTGGGGTACAATAAGCTAAGCTTCAGTGCAGTGGGTCCCAAACCACAACCCGTTAATAATAATAATAATAATAGGGTGAATCCCAGTCTTAACGTAGTTGCGTTTGTAAAAACCCACTGTTCGCAGTCTCTGCTCCGCTCCACTAAGACCATTACAAGCACTTTACTTATTAAAAATATCTCCCTAGAACGGCCCAACTTGAAATAGTGTGGATGTCGACCCGACGGATCTCAGGAAGCGACTGACTCCCTCCTAACGCTGTTCTAGTTAGCTCTGTACTATCAGTATCAGTATTATTAATGACAATGCGGAACGTATTGGCAGCTGAACCGCCCTAATCTCCTTCATCTGTCGTTTGAATAACATAGCTTTGAGTTTTTGAGTTGGGATAACCTGAGCCAAACCTGTCATGGGGCCAACCTAGACGTTAAACAAAATAATTTCAAAATAACCGGACTGCTGACTGAGAGATTTGTACTGTTGTTGAGTGCAGATCGGGGCGTTGAGTCATTCTTTGGCGGCTTGCCGGCCTTCCCGGTAGGAGCTGAATAGATAGCTTCATGTTTCCGGGTAGCTCGGCGTTCCTTAGAATTCCCGTAATGGCAGGACTGAATATAAAATTGCTGCGCTTGTTCGTTTGTCTTTGACGATTTGTGGTGATAATTGCGTTGTTTTGCGTAGTGATAAGAAACGGTAAGAATAATTGCCAGTGCGGTTGTTGTCCGGCACTTAGTGTGTGTTTAATAACGATTTGGCGTGGCGTGTCGCAGAACGCACCCATTCGCTGCTTGGAACTAGTTCGACGAAAGAATGAAAATTACTTTACTGGTTTGTTTCTTTAGTAATAAGGTCGTAGCGTAGCGGCAGTTCCTCGACATAGGAGGTTTTGTTTGTTATCGTACTTCCTAGGAGTAAGTCTTGGGAGCGGATTCGCCTCCTCTAGCTGGGCTCGCATCCTGGCGTTGACATTGTTGTTTCTGTGCTCTGTAAACATTTGGGTTAACATTTTTTAGGGGGTTGGGATTTTGTTGAATGAAACAACTCACCCTGTGTTTAAATATTTTAATTGGTTGCTCCGAATTGTTTGTTTCTCTATTCTGCGCTCGGAACCTCACCCCACTTGGTTTAACTTTTGGGATGGGGGCTTTGGTTAAATAAAACAACCGGGTTAAATCAAAACGATTGGGTTAAATAAAACAACTGAGCTAAATAAAACAATTGATCCTTTGTGCAATTTATTTTAATTTTGGCACTCGTGTTTGTTAGTATTTCTATTCGATGCTTTACCTCGCCTGGTCTACCATTTTGGGTTAAGCGATTGGTTAGGTGAGCAATTAATAAGTAAATAGTAAATAAATGGTAATAAATAAATAAATAATTAAGCGGCTAGATAAGCGCTTAAATAAATAGTTAAACGAGGCAATGTAGGCTAGCCTGTTAGTGAGCTAACGAGCTAAACACAGCAGTCAATTAGAGCAACTATTGTACTGTATTGTACTTAGGGGTCAATTAGCTACGGGGGCCTTCCAGAACCGCGACCAATATTAATCTTTTGTTCATAATCCTTCTAATTAGATATTCAGGAATTTAATTTTGCTACCAAAACATAGAATAATCTTAAGAGGCTTATCTTTCACCTTCCTCGGTGTCAGTAGTATCTGTCCCAAATATTTTTGCCTAACCGAGCTAGGCAGCACAGCTGCAGAGGATGTGTTCGGCCGATTCAATTTCCAATTCACATAATAGTCTGCACCTGTTGTCTTCTTCTAGTCCCATTTTTTTGAGGTAATATTTTACTTGTCAGTGTCCAATGGGCATCCCAATAATGAGTCTAATTTCATTCGTTGATAAAAAAATAAGCTTTTTAGCCTCTGCAGTTGAATACTTTATAAATTTCTTTGCCTGTTTATCTTTTGGGGTATTTTGCCAGAGGGTTTTTTGCTTTCCTCCTGTGTGTTTTGGATAACCCACAGAATGGTTCGGGTCCAATTGGGGTAGGATTTGAGCCTGATCTAGCTAACTTGTTAGCTATTTTATTACTCTCGATTCCTCATGACCTGGTACCCAGCGAAGGGCAATTTTGTTGCCATGGCAAGTTTCTTGAGAGATTGTCTGCATTCCCATGTGGATAAGGACTTAAAACTGTTAGCTTTGAGTGCCTTTATCGCAGCTTGGCTATCAGACATTATATCTATTTATTTGCCCTTTACCTTCCTTTTTAGGATTCATGAACGCACAGTGCAATTGCAAGTATTTCTTACGTTTACGCAATTACATTTTAAGTATATAAGGTCATAGATGCTTCATATCTTGGTCCATGTATGTCTATGCCTGTTCACTCTTCAGTTTTTGATCTATCTGTATAGATCAAAGATCTGTTTGACTTTTTGCCATAAATCGGTTCCAAATAACAACTTCAAACGGTGTCTCAAAGTCAAAAGTTTTCGGAATAATATCCGAAGGTTTTTTAAACAGATCTGGCTGTATGAAGTGCAGCGATGCATAAATGACAATGGGTCTTATTATTAATGTGTATGACCAATGGATCATTTTTGGTCTTAATCCCTGGTTCCTTCCAAAGAGTTTGCGACATGCCCAGAAAGCTCCCGTTACCTTACCTCTGCTATTGGTGTCTGTGTTGCCCAAGATCTTGTTATGAGCGTTTGCATCGCAGCTCAGAATAAGGTGTTTGATTCCCTTTCGACACCAGCTTATGAGGTGTTGCACTTCCTCTGGTGGAACTTCGGTCTCATCACCTGAAAAGTAGGCCGAGGCTATTACTATACCTCTCTTGCCCCCTCGCTTGGCAGAATTCTGAAATGGGAGCAAAGTTAATATCTTTTCTGAGCATTAGTGCTGCTCTTGGATTACCATACCTGTAGTCGGCAATGACGTTAGCCGTCCTTTTAGGAAGTCCTCTGATTTTATCTCTATTTGCACTTGTGGTTTGGGCCGCCTTTTTCGGACGGAACTGTATCTGCCCAAATCTGTTGCCGATCTTAAAATTCAGACTTTTTAAATTCTCAGCTAACTGAGTGTCAACTGAGAGAGTTATTTTTAAACTTGGGCCGTTTACTACTTTACGTATGATGCGCCAACTTGAGATGTTAAGTAATGTCATTCTGAGCTTCTATGAGTCCCAGGATCTTTTCATTAGAGTATTCTTGACTCCCTGGTATATATGCCACAAATATCTTTATGTGAGGCATTTTTCATTTGACACGACCTTCAGTGTGGCATCGTCTCAGAGTTTAAGCTCTGCCTCTTCCATTCAGCTGTAGCTGCATTGGTACATGTAATACCAATCTAGCCTGGTCTTTTGTGGATTTGATGGAATTGTGGCTTTATCTCAGCCATTTTTCTTTTTTTCAATATTTTATTTAGAATTGCTTCTTAAATGGCTTCAAGTTGTTCCATAATCATGAGCTCTTTTGGATATAAGGAATAAAGTATTCCTATTTTTACCCCGGTTAAGGCTTGGCTGAAAGTTGGCTTCGTACCTTTGCCAGTGCAGCCGCTATCTCATCAGTCTTTGCCCGCTTTTTGTCACGGGTTTCCAGAGTACTCCGATCAGATCTATTTTTTGACAGATTTGTTGGTGTTGTAACCTACGAGGGTACGTTTCCTGGCTTTGTCAGCCGGTTGATTCCTTTCGGATGAAGTATTTCATCCTTTTGCGGGCAGCTCCACTTAGTCTGACCCTTGTAGCTTTCAGTTGAAGGTTTTGTAGAGCCTTATTGACGTCATCGTCGCTGCTGGCAAGGAGTACCTCCTCTGTTTTTTGGTCTGGACTTTCATCCACTGCCATATGCTCTGTATCCTTAGCCTTTTGGTTAGAATTTTTATCCTAAAATATAGGTTCTTGGATGAGTAGATTGAAGCTATAAGGAGCCTATGTTGTTGACTCTGTTAAAGGAGAGTCTCTTTTTGTGTTATCATTTTTCTTCTTGTTGTTCCCACGAAAAGCTAGGGAACAAGGTCACTTGCAGTAGAGCCCCGCATTCCACAAGAAGGCTATTGAAACCAGAGATTGCCGTGTATCTGGAGTTCGCATATTATTGACTGGGATTACCTTCTCATGTGCGTGAAGTTAGATCCCCTTTTTTTAAAAAATCAGTTTTTTTTTGTTGTTCTCGATTGTTCTCCATTTGTTCTCAAGTGTTCTGTTATTTTTTTTTTGATTTTGCAATAAATCATCAAAAAAATCGAAAAAAACTTTTTTTTTGCCAGTTCCCCTTTTATCGAAATTTAAATTTTTTTAGTTGTTCTCAATTGTTCTCCATTTGTTCTCAGTTGTTCTGTAAAAATAAATCCTTTAAATCTAATATTAACCGCGAAAACCGCGAAATTTAAAAAACCAAAGTTGACCTTCAAATGACCTTGAAAAGGTTAATAAATTAACAATTATCCCATATTCTGTCCCCCTCGCTATCATACAACTTTCGTTCGAAACATTTTTTCAACTGACTTTTGGTTTTTTGAGATATTAATTGCTGGAAGTTTTAAAATGAACACCCTATAGTGTTTTTCAGAAAAATTGGATTTCTCTTCTCTTCTTTATTTTGATGTCAAATATTTTATCAAAAATGTATAAAAATTCTTACATAAAAATAAAATATGATGGAGTTATAACATTCTGTAATATAAATAGAGCATTAAAATACATTCTTGCGAGAAGATCACGTTAACTAAAGATAAAACCATAATTCAGAAGATAACTTTCATCTTGAAACCGAAAACTTTTATTTATAAAATAAAGATGTGGTGTAGCAAACTACTGGATTACTAAAATACAAATAGAAAATATACTATACAAGCTTGGATTTATAGTATTTATACTTATTTGTTACATATTATGCCTATATAGCATATCTAATTTATTTTTACATATTTAATATTTCATAATTTTTAATATTTGTATTAGTTAATAATACTTAAGTAGATTGTAGGTCGGTGTACGTTAAATCGTCAAATTATTAAAATCAAAGACAATTTTGGCAAAAATTATTGAAAACTGATAACTTCAAGGTTTACCATAACTATGAAAAACAAAGTCGTAAATTACAAAAAATAAAAATATAAATATTGATTTAATGTTATGATAACAATGTAACTTTTTAAATGGGGCTGAATTACATGCCCAAAAATGAAATGCTCCATTCATATAATTTAAGCTATCTAAATTAATATTATATACAGGGTGTCCCCGTGACCGTGGAGAACCTCTTAGGTGGTGATAGAGAACACTTTTCTAAGACATATTTTCAAATAAAATTTTTGTCCAAGTCCAAACCCTTGGGGGGTACCTCACTTTAAAGCAATTTTTTCAATTTATGATTTCAAGCGGCCATTGCACCGATATTTTTGATTTTTTGGGTTTAATGGATTAAAGCTTTTCTATAGAGCATTTAAATATCTACAAATTATGTTATAACCCCTTATCGCCTAGAATCAACAGATTTCGAGTTATGAATTAAATTAAGGGAAAAAATGTCAAAAAATTCCGAGTTTTATTTTTTTTACTTTTCTTGCCAACTCCGTATCTTTTAAACGAAACGTCTTAGAAAAAAACTAATAGCCCAAACCGGATAGGAAATTTAACGGGCTACAACGTTGGTCTAATAATTTTTTTTGGGAAACTAACTGTTTTTACATAAATTACGAAAATAATGAACAAGGTGTAGGTTAAAAAAGTAAATAAATTCAAAAAATTTATTTTAATAAATTTTCAAAATGGCCTCCCTCATTTTTAGCACACATACGTGACATTGTTAAAAGAGACATTGTTTGAAAAGAGCATAAAGCAACTTTTTGAAAAGCAACTAAAATGATACTAGTTTTGTTATACAACATTCCTCACCGTACAATAGTAATATCATCATTGCTCACTCTGTATTGGGCAATGACGTCATTGCCCGGACAATGATGTAAAAACTACATATGAAATTTTAAATGTCATCATTGCCCAAAATGCTTGATCATTATCGTCATTGCCCGGACAATGATGTAAAAACTACATATGAAATTTTAAATGTCATCATTGCCCAAAATGCTTGATCATTGCCCGGGCATTAACGTCAATGGCCAACGTAAGTGGGCATTGACGTCATTGACCGGCCATTGACGTTAATGGCCAAATTGTCGTCATTGACCGTAACATAGTCATAATATAATTTCTTTTAGAAAAATCGGATTTCTTATTTTTATATTGTCAGTCGGTGTAGGTTAAATTGTCAAATTATTAAAATTAAAGGACATAAAGCAAATTATTAGCAAAAATTACTAAAAATTGATAACTTGAAGGTTTACTGCGTGAAAAACAAAGTCGTAAATGTGAAATCTAAATTTTAAATTTAATATAATGCTTGACAGCAATGAAAATTTTAAAATATAGGAATTAATATATAGGATTGAGCTGGACGCCTAGAAATCAAATGCACAAGATTGTTACTTTATGAAACAGTTTTGATTATTTAAATTTACCTACTAATATTTTTGGTGACTTTAATTATTTATCGTGTTAGATATGTTTTTGTATTTTAGCTAAATAAATCCATAGTTAATTTTTTATATAAAGAGTTTATATAATTTAAAACGTTCGTTGTCATTTTACATTTATACCTTCATGATTGATTTTCCCTCGTGATGATTTTTTATCGATAATAGCTGTTCGTCTTTTTCTCTCATTAGATTTAATTTTTTTGTACATCGAATTAATTTTGGGCTTCTTTCTGAAAATTTTTTTAAATAAACTTGACAAAAGTCCTGATCCAATTTTTCAATTGAGGATAAAATATTTGTTTAGTTCTTAGGGATATGAAAAGTTTGAATTTTTAAATTTTCATAATAGGGATGTTGCATGATTTTTGAAGTATTTTTTTTTATAAACTTTAGGTGCTCGTAAGCAGCACTGCATAGATAAAAAGTTCAGGAGACCTTCAGTTTTCTCAAAAAAAATTTATAGAAAATGAATTTTGAAATCGTGTTTTTAGCGCGAATAACGTCACAAACTATTTTTTTTAACAACTGGCAACACAGCAAATGCAGTTTGTGTTGATAATGTAACCTATAAATAGTTTGTGTAAAAATTGAAAAATAAATTTTAATAAAACCACAGAAAACTCGGAATAAACCATTTTTCCTATAATTTTCTGTGACTACAGTTTGTATTAAAATAAATATTATATTAATAAAAAATACAATCTAAATGGTAAACGTTATATTGTTTGCAACTGTCAAATACAAGTCGAATATTTAACTGTCAGGTCTTTGCGACGTTGTAAAATTTCTATAAAAACGTTCGGGATCAAAGTAATTTCTCTTAGCATTTCCAGAAGATTTTCGTCGACGTCTCCGGGATGGTTGATAATAGATTCGTTGTCAAAAGTTTTTAGAGCATTTAATTTCTTTTTTATAAATTACATCGTAATGGAACTCTTCTAGTCGTAAACGCCATCTCACTAATTTAGAATTTGGTTTTTTTAATCTGAAAAGCCACGTAAGAGGACGGTGGTCTGTAATGATAGTAAATTTTTGTCCAAAAAGATAAGGTCTGTAATATTTGGTTGCCCAAATAATTGCTAGTAATACCTTTTCTATGGTAGAATAATTTTGTTTGGGCTAATTCAAGGTTCTTGAGGCATAGTCTATGGGGTGATCAGATCCAATTAGACTTTGTGATAAATTACACATGACATTAAAATAAATGAGCTAAAAAAATTTAAAAATTAACTAAAAAACCCTACGTTTAATTTAAATTAATTTATTACAATTGATTAGTAATGACCACCAAAGAACCAATCCATTTTTAAAATAAAAAAATTAAATAAATCCACTGTTATATTTTTTATTGTCTGTATTATTAATTGTTTTAATATTTGCTTCTGAATGAAATAATAATTTGGATAACTAAAATGTCATTGAACTTAGCTCAACCCCATTTAAAAATATAGATTGTTGTAACACATTAAATCAATATTTAAATTTTCGACTTTGTTTTGCATAGTTACAGTAAACCTCAAAGTTATCAGTTTTTAATGATTTTTGAAGAAAATTGTCTTCGATTTAAATAATTTGACAATTTAATGTACGACCTGCAATATAATAGTTATTATCTGACACAAATATTAGAAATTATAAAATTTTACGTAAGCGTATCATTAGTGGATATATAAAAATAAATTAGAAAGATATGTATGTAAATATAACAAATAAGTATAAATACTATTTCTAAGCCGAAGTTTGCAGAGTATATATTTTTTCTGTGTTTTAGTAATTCAGTGGTTTACTACTCCACATTTTTATTTTATAAATAAAAGGTTTTAGTTTCAAGATGAAAGTTATCTTCTACATTGTCGTTTTAATTTTAGTTAACGTGGTCTTCTCGCAAGAACGTAAGTATTTTAATGCTTTTTATTTATATGCATTTATGTACATAACTATTTTTATACATTTTTGATGGAAAATGTAAAAGAAAATAAAAATTTACCTTTTATAGAAGATACCATATTTTAAAAATATTATATTTTTTTATAAAAGGGGAGCAGTGCAAAATAATGGATATGTCAACCCCTGGAACACTATGTGAAGATGTCTGTACTGTTGCTGAAATACCTACGGGAAAATGCAATGCTGGATTGAAATGCTGCCTCAATACAATGCCAAAACTTCCAAACGTAAATCCTACTTTTGGCTGAAGAGGTTTTGGTTATAACCAATTTACAGCATAATGAAGTAGCCGTTTCAATAACATGTTTTCTATATAAATAACCGCGCGTGGTAAAATTTCTTCATTTTTAAATATTAAATAAAGCTTCTTTCATTGAATCATTGCTTTGGTTATTTTTTATGGATAAATGAAAGACGGTAGTAGTGACCATGACTCCCTCATAACCACCTGTTTTACCATCAATATATTTTATGTATTTTAATTGTAGTATAAATTACGGAAAGAGTGCGTTAATCGTGTTTCGAAAATACATACACTTTTTCCTGTAAAAATGGCTCTACCAATCGAAAGAACAGCAAAATACAAGCTTTTTAAGTTCAGATAGTACTTTGTCGGACTTCTAATAAGGCCACAATTTAATTTTGAAAGTTACAAATTTCTCATAAGAAATATTGCGCAATATTGCACACTTTTCCAAGATTCACCTTAAAAGTGAATTTTTTCTAAAATTTGTTGACCAACTATAAATTTTATTTGTTATATTGTAATGTCAAAATTACATGACTTAATTTTTGTCACTTCATGACAGATTTGTGTACCAAAAAAGCCTAAAAAAATGTAAATATAAAATTTTTGTAGTCAAACAATAACATAACTTACCAGGGATTGTATCAGGTCAGTTCCATTACAGAATTTATTAGTAAAAACAATTTATTTAATCAAAGGACAACCAAAATAGCATAGTTTCATGTGTTTCCGAAAAGCAACCAATGAACCCTCATAGCATGAATTTTCCATTGTTCAAAAAAAATATAAAATAAAAATTTAAGTGTTTAGCCATAAGATTTTGTTAATATTTAGTTGTAAGTAAAAATAAGTAAGTTGGGTTCGCAAAAACGATTATTAGTTCTTCATAAATAAACAATATGTCGGGTTAGTTAAAGTGCCACGATTCGGTTAAAACAATTTCGACGTATTTATGCTGGACTCAAAATAAAGAAATAATTTTAACAAAATTATAAACAATTATAAAAAAAGCAACAATTAAATACATAAAAGTTCGAAAAAAATAACAAGCTAAAAACATATTTAATTCTTTAACTTCTTAGTGTGGATTAAACAAAATATAAAAATTCTAGTTGGTAAACAAGAAAAATGTTATTATGGGTACAATTACTTATACACGCAAGTGATAAACACATTTAAAATACACGGAGTGATCATAAAACTACAGTGATTTTTCATTTTAAATACAAGGCTTGAACATTTTTAAACTACAAAACGGTAAGTTCCAAGAACTGAAATTGTACAGCAACTAAGACGTAGGTCAACACTGTAGATAACATCTACAAAGAGATTTAATTTTTCACTTCTAGGGCTTGGTAAAATTACTTACACTTGCAAATAGCTGTATATCTATCAATATCATTTCCGACGCAGTCAAAAGTCTTGGATATTTCTTAACGACATATAGAAAGCTTTCAAACTGCAAATAAAATAGCTTTTAGAATTTAAAATATTAAAAGCAGCCTAGGAGGCTGCGTTTGACTACTGTTGACTACTTAAGTACTACAAACCTGAAGTTTTTCAGCAGGAGTTAGTTT
The DNA here is from genome assembly GCA_036346125.1 of Lycocerus yunnanus. Lineage (NCBI taxonomy): Eukaryota > Metazoa > Arthropoda > Insecta > Coleoptera > Cantharidae > Lycocerus > Lycocerus yunnanus. The sequence goes on from JARFIX010000106.1 coordinate 780,691, forward strand.
ACTTAAAGTAAATCTTAGTAAATCTGGCAGAATGTCACTGCTCTAAAACAAAATAATACATTCGTTAATTTAAGCTATTAATTTGTTGTCGAAGTAGCTCAAAATTTTAAATCAACGGTTTTTGGATAATATAATGGATCATTTGGAAGAGATTGCAGTTAAGCCGGTGTATTTGCAAGTTACTACAATAAATTTAGCGCACTAATAAATTTAATTAAAATTTTATTAAGTCTAAAATATTTTTATTTACTAATTTATTATTAGTTGCTAAAAAATTCAAATGCATCATTATAATCAGCCCATATTTGTTCACTGCTAGACATACGCCTTTCCCATTCCCGCCAAACCTTTCTTTAAAGGATTGGTTTGGTTCTGAGACGATTTGGCAGTTACACGCTGCGGTTTCCGAATGTGATGGCGTGGAAGACGGTCAGAACACAATTCTTATTAAACTGACGAGCTCGGCTTAGTAATTGCAACGACCGTCTTCTTTGTCTTCGCCCTATTATGTAATCTTAAAATTTGTTTACTTACTATCGAGTTACATTTATCAACTTGTACTACTATGAAACCTGCTGCGCATATGACGCAGGACATTCCAATTTCAATGTTCAGAAAGTTCAGAGACACTGGATGTTCATATGCAACAAGAATTACAGCTAAAAATATAATAGCAACACAAAAAACCACACTAATTAAAATTAAAATCAACACAGTAGGATTGCAAGTGTCCACTAGTGCTTTTAATATTTTGATGAACTCAATATACATATCACTGTATGCTTTCAGCAAGTTTTTTATGTCTTCTCGTGGTATGGGCACAATGCAATTAATTTTGTCGGTTACCATGCAAGTGCTTTCTTCGTAAATTAAGTTATCCAAATCCATTTTGAGAAAATTATTGTATTTCGCATGGACGTAGTACACAAGATAAAGAAATATCATTATGAATGAGTAAAGGAAAATATATGTAGTTAAGGAATACAATATTGCAATTTTTTCAATCATGTTCCTATTAGAAAAAGCTTCCAAATAAAATATCACTACGGACATACCAAAAGAGGCAATGCACAATAATATAAAGTTCAGGTAAATATATGATCGAATGCGATTAACATCATCAACCGATAACAAATTATGTGACGTGGTGGCGCTAAAAGTTTTTATTGCAGAGTCAAAAAATGTCAAGCAGTTATTGATTGTTGGATACTTAAGTAGACATTGAAAATTATTAAAATACGGCTCCATACAACGTTAGGTCTGATGTGTAAGTTATAAAATCGAACAGTTCATAATTCATTTTTATTGTCCTGTAAATTCTGATTCCAGCATAGTAGGTAGATATAGAAAGTAAAGTTAAAGACAAAACCACTGGTAATAATTTCCATTTGGTAAACATAGGTTGCGCTGTGCGATCTACTACGTTGTTGTCATGATTACAAGCAAAATTGTTTTAAAAATCCAATAAGGTAAGTAAATTTGAATAACACACCAATACTACAATATACGCAATTGTGGGATACCGAAACTGCCATTTCTAATACTCGAGTGGTTTGAATTGTAATTATTATTAATGTTTGTATTGTTTATATCGATTCAGAAATTTTAAAAGAAAACCAACATCACTTATATTAAATTATGGGGTACATATAAAAATTTTTAAAGTGATGATAGTAATAAATAATAATACTATAGTCGATTACAAATACAAATTTTATAACGAGTAGTTATAGGGAAAACTAGTAGATCCAATCTAATCCAATAATTATTATAATAATATACACGTGGTCAAAGTTATTTATTTATAATATTCAAAATTTACAGTCGCCCAGATAAAGATAATTAAAAAAGAAGTAAATAAATAAATTTTAATTTTAAACCAAGTGATTTAGAAATATTTTACAAAATCGCAAAAGTAACGTTTCTAAAAACCCTCGCTTTAAATTAATATTTTATTTGTTTCAAATAATATATTTTCTACCTTTTAATGATCTTCAATTGAAGGGTTTTTAAAAATTGTATTTATACCTTTTCTTATTTTCAAATTTTTTAGTTAGTTTTTTAATTATTGAATCATGGTAGATTCCTAATATACTATAGTTATTGATTTTTTATCAAGATTCTCGATTATTTTACATACAGAGGATTTTGGTTTGACTTTGTTTCGTTCATTTGTTTTAATATATCTAAGTTTCCTGGTTGTTACGAAGTGGATATTTTTTGCTTTTCATGCAGTTTTTCAATGATTTTTTTTTTAGTTGTTGCGGTTTTTATTTGAATGCTATCGTATAGTGTTTTCACTTTTCCTTTATGATTTTGAATATAATTGTAAATGCTTTTTTCATAAGGTAATTCGTAAGAATTGTTAATTTTTATATTAATTAAAGAACAAAAACAAAACTAAATTAAAAAGTTATACAATGGGGAGTTTAGTGGGTAATTAATTTTTAAAATAATATATGAATATGAAAGTCCAATAAAAATGATCCATATTTATACAATTGGTTGATCTGAAAACCCCCTGCAGAATTAAAAAAAAAATTTAAATTGTTAAAAATTATTTAAATTACACGCTACAGCTAACCAATGATAATTAATCACAGCTCTGCAACGTTGTCAGCTATCATGTCAGTAATGTTTCATTATGACCAGTGATTTGTTTTCAAATTTAATTATGAAACGGTCTTTTTATTTGGTCTTAAATTTAAAATTATTCTTGAAATTTTGAATAATCTGTTAATCAAATTAATATAATTTTAAAGTGGTAAGTATAAAATATTAATAATTGTTTTTATTTAGAATTTTATTTTTGCTGTGTTTTTAGAGGTTATATGAAGCAATCGAAAACGTCAGGTGTTGTTTTGTACCATTTTGCCATAACGACAGTTTAAAAAATCCTCTAAAACTTTTTATGTACGTTCCAGAACTACCTGAAAAAATTAAAAAATGGTTTGCTGCTGTTGGAAAAGAAAACGTGCTAAAAGGTCATCATTATTATTGTTGTGAAGATCATTTTAATTTGAAAGAAGATTTAAAAAATTGGTTACAATATAGTTTGATACCCAAAAGCACTAGGTTATTGTTAAAAAAAAATGGTATACTACACAAAGATTTAATTCGGGTAACTGAAACGATTAGTACTGCAGTTCTTACCATCGAGGTTTTACCTTTGACTTCTAAAGAAGAAATTCAACAACCTTTTAAAAATAGAAAGATTAAAGAACACGAAAATATATCGGATAAAATTATATCGTCTCAATTTCAAGATAAAAGTTTTGAATCAGCCACAATTTCATCTGGAACAGAATCATATAACTACAATTTAACAATTGAGAAGATTTTTGAAACGAGGCCAAAAACAACCGTAGGATTAATCGAAATAGACAATCAATTTTACTTGGGACTCTCCAAGGATACTTACAAAATCATACGAGTATTTAATTAATCACACTCAACTTTCATATAGGAATTACCCTTAAAAAAATTAGATCCAATGACCCGTACCATCGTTTGGGTCATGATTTTGGAATTAGTGTTAGTACAGTATCAAATGTGTTTACCAAATCGATTCCTATAATTGCTAATTGTTTTAAAACTTTGGTATTTTGACCAACAACAGAACAAGTAAAGAAATTACTACCAATACAAATTTCAATTTACAAGTAACGTGTATTGTATTATAGACTGTTATGAAATTGGGTAGGGTCAAGAATCCCGAACTCAAAAGTACACTTTTCCCTATAAAAATGGCTTAACCAAACGAAAGAACGCAAAAATACAAGCTCTTTAAGGTGAGGATCAATCTTGTCGGAGTTGTAATAAGGCCACAATTTAATTTTGAAAATTGCAATTTTCCCATAAGAAATACATGTAAGTGTATTATTGCGTAACATTACGCAATAATTTTATGCATTTTAGTAACAGTACGTGCAGATTTAACTACCGGATCTACCTAAAGGCGTGGCTAACTAGAGCAGCGTAAGGTAGGTGTTAATCGCTCCCTGAAATCCGTCGCGTCAACTTTCAAACTTTTCGAGTTGGAGCCGCTTAAGGGATGTTTTTAATGAGTTTAGCGCGTGTCAAAACCGCTCGAAGCCCCGCACGAGCCCCGGAGGGCGAGGGCGGTGCGGAGAGTAGGTTTTGACAGCGCAACCACCTCCGAAACGAATTCACACAAAAAGTGATTTTTTTTCGGAAATTTGTTGTCCGATCACAAATTTAATTCTTTTTATTAGCTAATTACACCATTATCTTTCATAATTCGTTGTAAAAAACGAGATTCTGGTATATTTACAGTCGCCACATCCTCTTTCAATTTTGGGGGCGGGGTTAAAGTTCAAAAGAGCCAATGATAAAATTGCATTCCAAATTAACTTTAAAGCCGTTTTTTTCAAAATTGTGTGAACCGACCGCAAATTTTATTTTTTTTATACGCTAATTAGACCCTCATCTTTCATAATTCACTTCAAAAATCATGAAATTCCAAATTCGGGATTATTGACCGTCCCTGAAATTGAAATTGATAAACCATCTAATGGTTTGGAATCTGATGGAAGACGTAAACCTAAGAAAACATAGAAGAAGTAGCCCCAAAAGTAGCGATCGAAATGAGAGGCAAAAAAGGATGCCTGACTATTATACTCGAGGAAGCAATCAAACTAAACTAAAAAACAGTTTTAAAGCATTGGAAGACGAAAACCAAGAAACTGAGCAGGCATAAGATACCCAAGAAGAACCAAAACTTAAAAAACCGCCACCAATATTTATTCCCAATGTTCAGGACATAACGGGATTGAAAGACACGCTCGACGAAGCAGCTAAAGATTCTTATTTTATAAAATTAATTGGTGGGGAGCAAGTCAAGGTTCAAACGCATGAGGGAGAAATATATTCAAAAATTATAAGACAGCTGACAGAAAAGAACGTAAACCTTCATACTTACCAACTCAAACAGAAAAGAAGTTTCAGAGTGGTCATCAAGAGTCTACACTCAACCATCGGTATTAAAGGCATAACTGCCGATCTTGAAAAGTATGGACACAAGGTAAAAAATGTTTTTAACATTAGACATCAAATTTCCAAAACAGCCCTAAATTTGTTTCAAGTTGAAATCGCACAAAATGTCAACAACAAAGAAATATACTAAATCGACCGCCTCCAAAATCAAGTTGCTACTGTAGAACCACCGCATGTGAAACGAGAAGTTGTACAATGTACTAGATGTCAAAGATATAATCACACAAAATCACTGAACCAAAATTTCCTCCATTAAGTCCAAAATAAAACGTGCAAGCGATTGGAATAAATAGTAATCAACAACAACTAGCAAGCAAATGCAAGAACCAACGTGTGGTATGCAAGAGCGACAAGCGGAAACAACTGACCAACAACAGAGAAACACTACACACTGACATTAGTCAGGCAGGAAAACACAAACTAAGACGATAACCATGGGGATCAACTCTCACTGCAGATCAACAGAAGACTAAAATCAAAAGAGAACAAAATCAACAACACAAATAATGAAAATCAGGTTTAAAGGGGTTAATAACACAGAATGATGGAAAATATTTGACATTGAAAAATGAGAGAATGGATAAAATCATCAACCTCCTTAGGTTTCGCCATGTCAAGAAACAATTAATGCACTGTAGGTAAAAATTTCGATATGGGAATGCCTATTGGCTTGTCTGGACGTAAACAAGAGTTAACAATTTGTGATCCTAAATCACCAAATTGAACTGCATTATTCTAAACGCATTTTACATATAGTTATTTCAAAATTCCAGGTTACATGGTGTACCACACCCAACACCCTGATGGTACTGCCCATGGAGGAGCTGCAGTTATTGTCCGGTCATCTTTGAAACATTTTGAGAACGTAAAATTCCAAAAAGAACACATACAGGCTGCAAGCATAACAATCGAGGATTGCAATGGACCACTGACACTGGCTGCAATATATTTCCCGCCAAAGCACACCGTGAAGGAAGACAAATTTGAGGAGTTCTTTGAAACACTGGGAAATAGGTTTATTGCTGGTGGCGATTACAACGCCAAACATCAAGAATGGGGCTCACGATTGGCAAACCCAGAGGCAGAGAGCTAATGAAAACCATCAATAAAAATAGCTTTGGCTACTTATCCACCGGTGAGGCTACTTATTGGCCTACTGATAACAATAAAATCTCAGATGTTATCGACTTTTGTGTCACAAAAAGAATAAATTCAAACAAAACCACAAACTGGAGTTATTTTAAATCACTGGTGGATGAAAATACAAACACCAAATTATCTTTAAAACAGAAGAAGAAGTATCACACACAGTCGAACACCTGAATCACATAATCCAGAGAGCAGCTTGGGATTCCACCTATGCTGAAGAAATGACAGAAGAACCAGTAAACGACTGCCCGACCTATATAAAAAAAGTAGTGGCAGAAAGAAGAAGACTCAGAAGAACATGAACGGAAGACAAGACCAAACTAAACATAAAGACTAGAGCGCTGAAAAACCTGCTCCAAAATCACAAAAACCAAATTACACAGCAATACTTATCAAACCTCACACCAACTGAAAATACCAATTACTCGTTATGGAAGGCGACAAAGAATCTGAAGCGAGCATGTACAAAAAGCATGTGCAAAAGGCAGACACGTTTACATCCCATCTAGCAAATGTTTTTCAGCCGTTTCCTGCTGAATCAACAGAAGGGGAAAAAGACGAAATCAATCGAGTGCTAGAATCACCACTCCAACCGGAATTCGAAACCAAACCTTTCAAAATTAAGAAAGTACGTGCCATTATAAAGCATTTCAATCCAAAAAGGCTCCTGGATACGATCTTATAAATGGAAAAGTTCTTCAACAGCTACCATTAAAAGGTATTAAACTAATTACGTTCATTGCTAACGCTTTGCTCCGTCTAGTGGTCGTCCCAATGCAGTGGAAGACAGCCCAGGTAGTCCTCATCCATAAAGCTGGCAAGCCATCAGTGAAGTGACTTCTTATCGACCTATCAACCTGCTACCAACCATGTCTAAGGTTTTCAAAAGACTACTCCTGAAGCGATTGAGTTCATACATAATGCAAGAAGACGTAATTCCGAAACCCCAATTCGGCTTTAGAAAACATCATGCTACCATCAAACAGGTGCGCCGACTTATCCAAATAATAAATCAAGACCTGGAAGAAAAAAGATACTACTCAATCGCATATTTGGACAAGGCGCAGGCTTTTGATAAGGTTTGGCATACCGGATGGCCGTTTAAAATCAAGACCAAACTACCACACTCCTGTTGGGAGATTTTAAAATCTTATTTATTGGGCAGAATGTTTCAGGTCAAGTACCAGGGCGCGGAGACGAGTTTCTTCCTCATAGAATCTGGTATTCCACAAGGTAACGTACTGGTCCGGTCCTGTACCTGCTGTATATGTCAGATTTACCTACTACGCCAAAAACATCATTAGCAACCTTTGGGGACGATACAGCGGTGATTGCATCACATTCTAATCAAACTAAAGTTTCGGAAAACCTACAAAACCACCTCAATAAAATAGAACACTGGTTAAAAACTTAAATGTTAATGTTAATGTTAATGTTAATGTTAATGTTAATGTTAATGTTAATGTTAATGTTAATGTTAATGTTAATGTTAATGTTAATGTTAATGTTAATGTTAATGTTAATAATGTTAGTGTTAATGTTAATGTTAATGTTAATGTTAATGTTAATGTTAATGTTAGTGTTGATGTTGATGTTAATGTTATTGTTAATGTTAATGTTAATGTTAATAATAGTTAATGTTAATAGTGAATGTTAATGTTAATGTTAATGTTAATGTTTTAATTGTTAAATAGGTTAATGTAATAATGTTAAGACTTAAATTTGAGCTAAGTTAATTTAGATTTATGCTTCCTAAACGTGGATCTAAATTTGTGTTTACAATTAAACGTTAAATGCGTCAAAAGTACAATTAATAATTGTAATGTAGCGAACTCCGATGCGCATTGCAAAAGAATGATAAAATTATGTTATTGTTTATTGTAGTTAATTATAAATCTAATAATAGATTTGTCAAGAATTTTAGAATTTTAATTTTAATTAAAACGAAAGTAGCAAATAAATTATAAAAAGTAGCAATCAAGTAAACCACTTGTGAGCTTGCGCAAGCATTGATCCGGTCTAAAAACTGGAACTTAAAAGATGGGTCATTTTATATTTAAAATAAATTAATAGGCCAGTCAGTAGAGAATCGAAATAAGGTGGTATGTTGCAAACGGTGGTGTAGAAGATTTTATTTTTTAACTTGTATAAATAGGTACAAGCATGTGAAAACAAAATGCTAACACGGGCGACCTCGGGAGAACTTTTGGCAGCCAAAGAACTTCAAAATTTTAGGACTTTTTTTAGTTTTTTGCATATAACTCCTAAACCGTGGATCCTATCAAAACATTTGTGGTTTAACAAATTAAAGAGCGTTAAATTCTGCGTCGAATAAGTACCACAACTTAATAATTTGGTCAAGTGGTATGGTCGAAAACTACGGCCAAAAACGATGATTTTTCTAATTTTGTCAAAACTGAGATTTAGTAATACGTAAGTGTGCGTCCGGCATCGATCGCGTTGCACTAAATTCGTTGTAACTTTTAAACTAATTAATGAAATTGAGCATTCAAAAGCTCAAATGAAAGAAGAAACATGTAGCTATTGGACTATTATATTTTCTAATATAAAATGAATGTATATAAAAGTAGTAAATGTATATAGTTGGAACATACGGAGATATCCGATAAAATCGCTAAGAGCTCTACCATTTCTACAATTCTTAAAATAAAGATCTGAAATTTTCATAAATTACTCTAGAAGTAATGTATAAAAATATCCGATAAGTAAAAAATCTCAAAAATTTAGTATTGAAGATGTATACTTCAAAATTTCAAAATTTTGGGTAAGTAATAAAATCTTAAATGTATACCTAACTTTAACCACATATTACTCTTGCTTAAATCGCGTTATTGGATTTCTGCAGATGCGATTTTTAAAGCTTGAAATGTGTACTTTAAGATGCTATAAGAGGATTTAGGTTAAAAAGGAAATCAACCCTTTTATTTTACAGAAATAAAAATAAATTTTTTGCTCCAAAATTCGTTAAATTAGAGGTACGTTAAACGTTAATAACTTTTATAAAAAATTTATTTAATCTACCTAACTAGCATTATATTATTAATAGGACTTAAAAATAAGTGAATTTAGTGTAAAAAAAATTTTAGAATATATAATAATAGCTCTTAGCGATTTTATCGGATATCTCCGTATGTTCCAATTATATACATATACTACTCTTATATACATTCATTTTTTATTTTAAAATATAATAATCTAATAGCTACATGTTTCTTCTTTCATTTGAGCTTTTGAATGCTCAATTTCATGAATTAGTTTAAAAGTTACAACGAATTTAGTGCAGCGCGATCGATGCCGGACGCGCACTCACGTATACGTATATCTCAGTTTTTTACAAAATTAGAAAAAATCGTCGTTTTTTGACCGTAGTTTTCGACCATACCACTTGACCAAATTATTAAGTTGTGGTACTCATTCGACGCAGAATTTAATGCTCTTTAATTAGTTAAACCACAAATGTTTTGCTAAGATCCACGGTTTAGGAGTTATATGCAAAAAACTAAAAAAAGTCCTAAAATTTTGAAGTTCTTTGGCTGCCAAAAGTTCTCCCGAGGTCGCCCGTGTTAGCATTTTTGTTTTTCACATGCTTGTACCTATTTATACAAGATAAAAAAATAAAATCTTCTACACCACCGTTTGCAACATACAATTCCTTTACTGACTGGCCTATAAAGCAAATTGAGTTTTTATTACTTAATATTTTATTGACAATGTATAATATTATTCTATAGGTAAATTATGAAAAACTAAAATTTTTTACAAACGGCAATAAAAATTTCGCGTCTTTCCTCTTTCCTATACCTATACATTTTTTTTACAAAAATTAACTTCAATGGAAAACAATAAAGTTGCTATTGAGCTTAAAAGGCTACTCAAAGAAGAATTAATCGAGTTATTAATTAGTGGTCGGTTGGTGGACAAATGGCATGAGAATGCAATTTTGTTCGAATTCGCTAATTCAAGAAATGTAAATGCACGTGTTACCGGTGGCGACCGGGAACATAACGCGATTATAGGATGTTTAAAGGAGCAAATAAATGTGATGCAGGAACTTATATCCGAAAAATCATTGTGTAACAAATTACTACTAGAAAAAATCGATGCACTTGAGGCAAATAAATCGAACGCGCATAAAAGCAATATGAGTGGAGATTCTGCCTTAATTGATGAACGTGTAATACATCAGCAACCTGTATTACCGACGTACAAAAACAACCTACTTAACCTTAAAAATAAGAAAATCATCCGTACTAACGCAAAACCTGCCGCTTTACCTAAGAACAACATCGTAACGAAAGAATACGTCGCCAATTGCATAAGTGAAGCTCAAGCTCAATCCACTATAAATATGTTATCGAAAGGTATCGTTGTCGATCATGGTAATCAGAATGCATTGATGTCCGTAGTTGGTAATTCAGGTGATATATTAACTAACGATACTAATAACGATGGTACTCATAATGTTAATGTTAACGAATTTAAGGTTGTAAATTATGGAAGGCGTAAGGGTCAAGCTCGAGCGCAACCTACTATAAATATGTCGACGAAAGGCGTCGATATCGTCCAAGGTAATCCCAAAGGGTTGGTGTCTGACGTTAACAATCGAGGTGACTATCTAATGTTGCAAATAACGTTATTGCTGATGGTGCTGACAAATTTAAGGTTGTGGATTATAGGCGACGTAAGGATCGTAATAAGAAGGCGATAGTTGGCTCCTCGGATGGTACAGCTGATTTCTGTAGTGTGAGAAAGAAATATTGGTTACATATCAGTCGCGTTTCATCCCAAGCAACTTTACTTGTCAGAAATTAAATTCATATGATGAAGTTGCATCGTTTAAAGTGAGTGCTGACTTTGTTCTATATGAAATGTTGCTCAAACCGGAATTTTGGCCCAGGGGCATAATGGTAAGACGTTTTGATTTTTTTCGTGGACCAAAATGTTCCCAAATCCACAATTAATAACGACTTGGCATCTGCGGTAGATACTAGTTTATCTATCTCATGTAACAAGGAGAATGTTCTCAAAATCTATTTTCAAAACTGTGGTGGATTAAGAACTAAATTGAGTGAAATTAGTAACAATATCAACGCATGTTTGTATGATATAATTATATTTATTGAAACTTTCCTGGACGATAGCATATCATCCAGTGAACTACAGCTATTTAATTACAACATATTTCGTTGTGATAGATCTGCTAATTCTAGTGGTAAATCTAGAGGTGGGGTGTACTCATAGCAACTAGAAAAGCTTGAAAACTGTATTCCCGTAGCAACAGCTAATACCACTGAAGCGGTCTTTGTGCGGATTGGGGATATTATTCTGGAGCTGTTTATCTGCCTCCTGATTCGAATGTTCAGGCATGTGACGATTACTGCGATAGTATTGATAATATCACTAACCATTTTCCCTCTTCTAAGTTAATAATTTGTGGCGATTTTAATCTTCCAAGAGCTAAATGGTCCAACGAAGGCTTCGCCATCTTCAATTCTATGAATTCTTGCCCTAAAACTCAGTCAGTCGCCGATTGTATGACGGAGCATAACCTGGCTCAACGTAATCCAATACCCAATAATCGTGGTATTTTTCTGGATTTAATTTTTTCAAACATTGATAATACTCTAGTGAACATCTCTGAAGACTTATTATCTAACACATCGTTACAACATATAGCCTACACTATAAATGTTCCATCCGTTGCTCCCTTGGAATCTACATTACATTTTGACAATTTAGTGTTTGACTTTAATTTAGCCAATTACGATGCAATCAGTGATCACTTGCTGAAAATAGACTGGTCAGTTATCTTAAATTCGGCCGACATTGATGTAATCATCGATCATTTTTATCAGGAATTGTGGAACATTATTAATCTACACGTTCCGTGTAAAAAAATATTAGCATCTAATTATCCTGTTTGGTTCTCCAAGGAACTAATCCGGTTAATTACTAACAAGAAACGGAGTCACAAGAAATTCAAGAAAACTCGATGTTTGCTCGATTATCAAACGTTTTGTGTGCTACGGGATCAGGCCAAACATCTAACTGCTATACTTCATCGCGAGTATATCATGAGAACCGAAGAAGCTATTGTTAAGAACCCTAAAGTGTTTTGGCGATACATGGACGATTGCAAAAGAGTTAAGGATTATCCAGCTTGCATGTTTCTTGATGATGAATTTTCCAACTCTGGTCAAGAAATTTTGTTGACTTGTTTGCGAAGCATTTTTCAACAGTTTATTGTAACGCACATGATTGCGATGTTCATTATGAAGCAGTTGATGGGATCAATTGCAACAACTTGAACGTAACTATTAACGACGTATTTGAGGCAATTGGAAACTTGCCTAATAGTGTGTGTGCTGGGCCCGATGGCATTCCACCCCAGTTTATAAAAAGATGTCAGTACTCTCTCTCATCTCCAATTTATAATATCTTTCTTTTATCCTTGTCGACTGGCCAATTTCCTAGCATTTGGAAAAAGAGTTTCATACTCCCATTTTAAGAAAGGAAATCGCTGTGATATCAGGAACTATAGGGGTATTTCGATTCAGTCGTCAATTCCCAAATTATTGGATAAATTAGTAGCAGTACAACTTATGTCAGCTAGTAAGACGCACATTGTGGTTAATCAGCATGGATTCTATCCTGGTCGCTCGACAACTACAAACTTGTTGTCATTCGTCACAGATGTTGTCGAATCATTTGAAAATCATATGCATGTCGACACCGTGTATACAGACTTTTCTAAAGCATTTGATCGAGTATCCCACTCTGCTCTCCTATCAAAAATTGCCGCCTTGGGATTTGGTCCGTTGGTAACTAAGTGGCTCGGTAGTTATCTCTTAGGCAGGAAACAAAAGGTGCGTATTAAAAATTACCATTCCACGGATATTTTAGTGTCATCTGGCGTTCCGCAAGGTTCCCATTGTGCTCCGATTTTATTTTTGCTGTTTATAAATGACATTGGCCAGTATATCAATAACAGTCGGTATCTCCTGTTTGCCGACGACTTCAAAATATACAGATCAATTAAATCTACCCAGGATTGTTTATTATTACAGCATGATCTTGATAGTCTTCACCAGTGGTGTCTCTACAATAAGCTGAATTTAAATTTTGATAAATGTTCTGTGATCTCGTACTCCAAACATTGTTCTAACGTATATGAATACTGCATTAACAGGGAACCTCTTAATCGTGTCACGGAGATTGACGACTTGGGTGTCCGTTTGGACTCTGGATTGTCCTTCAAAAGTCACATTGCGAAAATAAGCAGCAAGGCCCGTCGTACGTTGGGTTTTATTCGCAGACAAAGTAAGCATTTTTCTGCCAACACAGTCAAACTGCTTTACTTCGCTCATGTAAGATCGCAACTGGAATATGCCTCAAGTGTTTGGTCTCCTTTACCAAACTTACAACAGCAGATTGGAAGCGGTGGAACGCAAGTTCCTTAAATACCTAAATTACAAATTAGGACATACCCCAGAAGAATTTTCCAGTACCATTTGCCTGAATATATGTAATACCAGACCATTGGAATACAGGCGTATAGTCACCGACTTATGTTTTATTTATCGATTGGTTAATGGCAAACTGGACTGCGATCGCCTTCGGAAGTGCTTCCAGCCATTTGTGCCTTTCATAATACCAGGCATCCAAATTCATTTAAACCTTCGCAGCATGTGACTAATTATGGTCTAAACAGCCCAATTCCCCGAATGATTCGGCTGGCGAACAGACTGAATGGGACCCAAGGTTTCGATATGTCCCAATCATCATTTCTTAATTTCAAAAGGAAAATCATGTGGGACATAAATGTCATGCTGTTCAAGTAATTTCAGTTGTGTTATTCTATTGTAATATATATTTATGTAAATTGGTTTACCCGTTAAATAAATAAATAAATAAATAAAAATAAATAAATAAATAAATAAATAAATAAATAAATACCTCTCATAAGCGTTTATACATCAGTAACGTTATGAAATCGGCAGCTTTTCTATATTTATTTTAAATATTTTAAGATTTCCTGCCTTGGTTTTTAGTTTTTTTAATGTTCTTTTAATTTGTGCCCAATATTATTCAATTCGGCAACGTTCTGGGTAATTTGGAAGATTTCCATTCTTAGGTACGAAGTTTATCAAATTCTCATTGTTAAATTCAATACTCGAACTACTGTAGTGGCAGGTAGCTAGGTCGGACCAAAATAATGGTGGAGTATCATGAACTGCCTAAAAGGGCACTAAGTGACTTTTATTGCTCTCTTTTAAATATATTTATGCACGGATATATCATAAATTGACAATTATACCCAAATTTATATGTCATAAACGTCTTTTTATAGCCCACGGATCTCTTTATGCCCACGGGCTATAATGAAACATCAAACAAATATTTCATAGGTACCTTATAGAAATTAATACTTGAAAAATGAAAAGTTTTCATTAGAAATCGAAAATTGTACATTTTATTGAAAATTTCTTGTGGGTAATTTATGTTAACAAAACAATTAGAACAATTAACCAAATTCGTTCATTTTCCCCTTTTTGAAGATCGCACGATTTATTACCAAACACAAAATGAAATTAAGATTTTAGACAATATGGCTACCGCTGTTTACTCGCTACCATAGTTACGTTTCAAAACTAAAATTTAATCAAAGCAACACTAGATTTGTGTCAATATTCAATTTATTTTAGAAATATTTTTAAATTAAAAAATCTTCATCCGTGCATAAAGTTTTAGTACTACGGGTAACTGGCTTTTATGGCCTTCGACGTATTCTTAGCCCTCGGCTACCGCCTCGGGCTAAAAATTACGTCTTACGCCATAAAAGCCTCTTTACGCCCTAAATCCATAAATAACTATTACTGCCCATTATAATGAAAAGTACTGATTTGTGACCACATGAGCAGATGGTAATTTTTCGGGAAAATTTTAACAGTTTTTTTGATTTTAAATTTTTTGTCAACTTGTTCTCAACGTATTAAAAGATAATATTCTTGAACTGGGAGCTGTTTTAAATCAGCTTTGCAGTAACGTTTATCGTCCAGTACCACACATGAACATTTGCATAAAAAATTTTCATATAATTTACGAGCTCTGGTTTCAGCCGTCAATTCTTGCTCGGCTGAACGATTTTCGACTGCTTGTACTTTAAAACTTCGTAGTCCAGCACGAATTTTTATACGTTGCACGCAGTACTGTGTGAGGTAAATCCTGTGTGATATGCCCCGTTTGTGTACAGGACTTGTAAGCTAATTTTTTTATTGTCCAATTTGGGCCTGCGAACATACACCCCATCTTTCTGTAAAATTGATATTTTAAAATATTTTTGAAATAATTACAGATTTCTTTAATTTTATTTTAATAATTTTGCAAATGTGGCGTACAATTCGAGTTTTAAATTTTACTACTTTTAACACAAGTGTTATCAGCAATGACGAAACGCACATTTTTCCAATTGCGTCTTGCCATTCGACAGAGTAACTTGTCACAAAATTTTTAAGTAAAGTAGTGTTATTTCAGATGTTGTAGTTAGCCAACTTATTGTGAAACATACTGTTATTTTCATCCAAGTTTTTTTGGGATTAATATAGATTACCACTTTCCGGATTTCTTACCTCGACCTACCTGAACTCAAAAGTAGACTTTTTCTTATAAAAATGGCTATATCAAACGAAGGAGCATAAAAATGCAAATCGTTTCAGGTGACAATTAATGTAGTCGGAATTCTAATAAGGCTACAATTCAAATTTGAAAATTACCAATTTTTCATAAGAAATACATGTAATTGTATTATTACGAGGTATTACGTCATTAGAGTGGCCATTCTATCAAGTCCGCGTGCTTTGCTTGGGTTGACAGTGAGTAGCGGTAGAGAGATACCAGTCGCTCCCTGACATCCGTCGGGTCAACTTCCACAATTTTTTCAGTTGTATCGTCTTCGGGGATGCTTTTAGTAAGTAAAACGCTTGTCAAAACTGCTTGTAGCGTTCGGACCGGAGCAGAGCGCAGGGTGCGGAAAGTGGGTTTTGACAAACGCAATTACATCAAGACTCGGATTCACACAAAAAGTAAATTTTTTCCAAAATTTGTTGACCAACCACAAATTTTATTTTTTTATTTGTTATTTACACTATTATATTTTATAATTCGTTGTAAAAACCAAGATTCTGGTATTTTTACTGTCGCCACAACATTTTCTATTCTTATTATCGCCACCTTAACTGGTTTTATGGTAAAATATTGGTACCATTTTAGAAGTAATACTGACCAATGATGTACAACTGCTGATTATGCTAAAAGTAACTTTTCAGTGTGGATTAAACAAAATAAAAAATTCAAATTTAACTGTGGTCACAATAATTATTATTTATTCACAAGTGATTATACACATTAAAAATACACAGGGTGATCATAAAACTACAGTGGTTTATACTTTTAAATACAAACTTGAACATTTTTAAACTACAAAACGGTAAGTTCCAAAAACTGAAATTGTACAGCAACTAAGACGTAGGTCAACACTGTGGATAACATCTACAAAAAAATTTAATTTTGTATAACTTTTCTAAATTAGGAATACCAATGATCATACTTACACCTGCAAATAGTTGTATATCAACCAATGATATTTCCTCTGCTGTCAAATCTCTTGGATATTTCTTAACGACATTAAGAAAGCTTTCAAACTGCAAATAAAATAAATTTTATAATTCAAAATATTGAAAAGCAGCGTAGAGGGAGTGGTTAATTTACTGCAAATTTTAAATTGATGCAAAAGAAGATAATCTCATATGTAAAAAGTTTTGAAATTTAAAAAGTTATTGCCAAAAGGTTTAATTATAATTTTGGCTAAAATAAAACGTACCTGAAATTTTTCAGCAGGAGTTAGTTTACTTAATGGAAATCTTAATAAATCTGGCAGTATTTCAGTGCTCTGAAACAAAATAGTACATTAGTTAATTTTAAGCATTAATTTGTTTTTGTAGTAGCTCAAAACTCTACATCCAAAATTTGTCAACTGACCGCAAATTTAGGTTCTCACCTTAAAAGGTCCAGCCGAGTTAAACTTTTTAAATCAAAAATTCAAAATGAGGAGAGGTTGGGGATTCTTATGGCTCACGTGGCTGGTTTGCTATGATAATGTTACAAATTGTTTACTTACTATTGAGTTACAGTTATCAATTTTTACGACAACGAATCCTGCTCCGCATATGACCGTGATCATTCCACTTTCAATCATTATAAATTGTAAAGAGACGTAATATTCATACATAACAAGAATTATTGCTAAAAATATAATACCAACACTGAAAACCATAACCATTATAATTATAAGCAACACAGCAGGATTGCAAGTATCTAGTAGTGTTTTTAATGTTTTGACGAATATAATATACATGTCACTATATGCTTTCAGCAAGTCTTTTATGTCTTCTCGTGGTATACCATACAATGCAATTAAATTCGTTTGTTACAGCGCGATTGGATTCTTCGTAAATTGAATTATCCAAATCCATTTTGAGGAAATTATTGTATCTCTTATGAACGTCATAAATAAGATTTAAAAATATCAATATTATAGAGTACATAAAGAGAATTGTAGACAGAGAATACAATACTGTAACTTTTTCAACTATATTCCGGTCGGAATAAGCTCCAAAACAGAATATCACTATAGACAAAAGAGAAGAGGCGATGCACACAAACATTAAGTACAGGTAAATATATGATCGAAAGCCATTAATATCATCAACCGATAACAAATTATGTGACGTCGTGGTGTTAAAGCTTTTTATTGCAGAATCAAGAAATGCCAAGCAGTTGTTGATTTTTGAATACTTAAGTAAGCATTGAAAAATTAATATAAATATACTTCCATACAACGTTAAGTCTGAAATGTAAAGCAACAAATCGAACAGTTTCAAATTCACTTCGATTCCCCTGTAAGTTCTGATAACGGCATAGTAGCTAGATACAGAAAGTAAAGTTAGAAACAAAATCACTGGTAATGCTTTCCATTTGGAAAAGTAGGTTGCGCTGTACGATCTATTACGTTGTTTTCATGATTACAAACAAAAATTGTTTTGAAAACTCCTATAAGGTAAGAAAATTTAAATATCACACTGACTGTACAATACACGCAATTTTGGGACACTGAATCTGCCATTTCTAATACTCGAGTGGCTTGAATTGGAATTATTATTAATGTTTGTATTGTTTATATCGATTCAAAAAAAAAAAAACAAACATCGTTTGTACTAAATTATAAAGAATATACAAAAGTTTTAACACGAAGATAGTAATAATTATAGTAATACTGTAATCGATTGCAAATACAAATAACGAGTAGTTATAAAAAGTAGTAGTACCAACCTAATCAGAGAGGTATTATACTTAATATACACGTGGTTGAAGTTATTTATTCACATAATCACTAAATTTACAGTCGCCCAGATAAAGAGAAGTTAAGAAAAGTAAATAACAAGTTTTTAAAAAACTTGAATTAAAATCACTAAAAAGTATAAAATAAAATTTTTGGAAAAAATGGAATTTTAATTTTAAACCAAGTGTTTTAGGGATATTTATTTCTGTTCTATTCTGTTTGGTCGTAGTTTTTTCTTCTTGGCAGTTTAGCAGTTCTTGAAAATACTCTTCCCATTTTTCCAATATGGCCTTTTTGAACCGACCAAATTTCTTTCTTTATCCTTACAAAAGGATGTTTCCGATTGGTAACCCTTTCTGATTCTTTTGGTACCCCGGTATAAATTTCTCTATTATCTTTGTTGGCATATTGGTGTCTTTTCACAGCCTTTCCCAACAGTAATTGGGAATTTTAAGTTCAACTGTATTGAGAAAACGTCAATTGTAATTAATATTTTCCAATTGATATTGAGAAGTTGTCAAATGAAAATGAGAAAGCGTCAAATGAAGATGATGAAAGCATCAATTCTGCAACGACATACAGCAAAACTGTAAGTAATATTCAAAACTTTTCATAATATATTTTCCCGCTTTCGTTGATGTTAAATATGCCTTATGCCCATAGTTACAATAGGCGTGTTGATTATAACATTTGTTATTTAATTTTCCTTGACGACGGAACTTAATAATCGCTTACGATCTTGAATATAATAAATATGATAAGAATATCATTAATATTATTTGTAATTGTTTATTACCTAGGGTCCTTCATCCCTAGCAGCTGAAATAACTATTTTTTAAGTTGCGTATGACTTGAAGTGAAAGACGCAAGACACTCGGATATCTTTGTCATATTTCGAAAAAGTAACTGTCAGAAAAGAGACAGATAACAAGAATACGTCGCTACGTGAACTAGCATAAAATAGTTTGTATCTACATCTGCTCTCTGTATGATCTCAATCTTTGATAAAGTTTTGTTTATGGCTTCTACCATCACATGATCAATCTGGTTGATCGTTTTGGCATCTGGGCTTATCCATGTACCCTTATGTATTTCTTTGTGTTGGTAGTTGTTTTGTATTTTCATATTTTTGCCATGCAAACTTCCATTGCAAATTTTCCATTTTCGTTTGTTTTCCTGTATGCAAGCTAAATCTACCTATTGTTGGTTGGTACATTGCTTCCCGCCTATCTTAGCTTCCAATCCCCATCACCAGCTTTTGATATCATATTTTAGGGATTTTTCGTCACTCTATCCAATTGCTCGTAAAATTCTTCCTTGGTTTCTATGTCTTTATCTTCGGTGGGCGCATGCACGTTCACTATACTAATTTTTTAAATTTATCTCTTAATTTAATCTAGCACAATCAACCTTTTCATGCGTAAAATTAATTTTACCTTTTCTCTTTAGCCTTTCCCTTACTACAAATCCTGTACCCATCCTTCCCTCTACTCATGAAAAAGGTCTAACCTTCCGCCTCTATTATATCGTTATTTATCTGTTTTGTTTCCTGTAAGGCAATTGTTTCTAATTTATACTTTCTCATTACATTTATTATTTGCTTTATCCCCCCCCTACAAAATACCCCTTACATTCCATGTTACTAAAAAAATTACATTGCGATTTTCTGTTTTACCGTTTCGTTTTCCGTTATCTCGCCTTGTCGTCTTATTATTTGTTGGGTTGTTTAACTTAATCAGTTTTTTGTGCGCGGTGGCTCCATTGACTTCTTCTGCAGTTCATTCGTTATTTCTTTCCAAACAAACTGTACCCCATCTATCCATAATTTTTGTATCCGATCGTCGCTTGTCTTCCTTTCTCTCGTTTTCTTTGGTTTAATTCTTAGCTGCGCTTGGATCATCCTTTCTTTAATCGTCAGATCATCATTTATGTATGAATACTTTACTTCTTTAACTTTTCTTATTCTTCATAACCTTCATTTTAAATTCATTACTTTTTATTTCGACCTTCTTCTTCTTCTTCATCAGCCCGTAGTCGTCCACTCCTGAACATAGGCCTCTCCATTTCCTCCCAAACCTCTCTATCTTGCGCCTTCCTCAACCACTCCCAACCTGCCACCTTCTTTACATCGTCGAGCCATCTTTTTTGGGGTCTGCCTCTGCTTCTCTTGGTCATTCTCGGCTTCCAGTTTATTATCTTTGGTGTCCACTTGTTGCAGTCCTGCCTCCCGACGTGCCCGGTCCAGCTCCACTTCAGCCGCGCCACACGTTCCATCACATCCGTCACCTTCGTTTTCTTCTTATTTCTTCGTTACGGATGTGGTCTCGCAGACTCACTCGAGCATAGACCTCTCCATTGCTCTCTGTACCACTCTTAGTCTTTCTGCGCTTTTGCTGGTTACAGTCATCGTTTCCAGTCCATATGTTATCACCGGCAATATACAGGAGTCGAACACTTTGCGCTTTAAGTTTATGGGGATTTCGGTATTTGCGAGTACGTGTCGTAGTTTTCGAAGGCTGCCCATGCAAGGCTCTTTCTCCTTGTGATCTCAGCCCCTGATTTTCTTTCCTAACTTAATTTTATGGCCTAAGTAGATGTACTCGTCGACTTTTTCTATCGTGATGCCGTCTATTTTTATTTCCTCGTTTAGTTCTTCTTTTCCTAACCCTGATAGGATTTTAGTTTTGGTTAGGTTCATTTGCAGCCCTATGTTTTGTGATACTATATTGAGATCTTGTAGCATATTTTCAAGTTCTTCGGGCGTGCTGCTCATTAGGACTATATCGTCTGCGAAACGTAGGTGGCTTAGATATGCTCCATCTATATTAATTCCCTTTTGTTCCCAGCGCAACTGCTTGAAAGCGTTCTCAAGGGCAAGAGTGAAGAGTTTTGGTGACATTGGGTCTCCTTGCCTGACTCCTCTTTCCAGATCGATCTTTTCTGTTTTTGTGTCCTCGTTTATCTTGACTTGCATGCTGGCTCCGCTGTATATATTCCTGATGACATTGGAATATCTCGAATCTACTCTCGCGCTATCTAATGCCTGGAGGAATGCCCATTTTTCTATGGAGTCGAAAGCTTTGCTGTAATCGACAAAAGCTAGATATATAGGAACATTATATTCTGTGCATTTTTCTATTAGTAGCCGTATTGTTTGCAAATGGTCAGTGGTGCTAAATCCTCTTCTAAACCCCGCCTGTTCAACTGGTTGGTAGAAATCCAGTTTTTGTGTTAGGCGATTTATGATTACCTTAGCGAAGAGTTTATGTACGTGTGACAGTAGACTTATGGGTCTGTAATTTTCAATGTTGGTTTTATCGCCTTTTTTAAATATCAGCACCACTTCTGCATTTTTCCATATTTCTGGTATGTTTCCCTCGCTTATACATTTGTTTAGAAGCACAACAAGCGTTTCTTCCACAATGTTTTGACCACCCATCTTTATTATCCTATTTTTTGGGTTTTACCTCCATCCCTTTTTGAAAAATTTTAGTAGCGCATTTTGACCTCTTTCTTTCCTGTTAACACTATTACTAATAAGTTATTTCTTCTTACCTTCCTTTCTCTCCTTTTATTTTTATAAGACGCTTTTAAGATTTTTTTCTCTCTCTACCACTCGAATTTTTCATTCCGATAAATTACTGCTTGATCTCTCACTTGTTTCTTTATTTGGTTCATATCCTCTCTATATCTCACTAATTTGGCTTGTAAACTGTTCCTTCCATGCCTCCAACATGGTTTTGTTTCCTGATTTTACCTCTTCCTTTAGACCCTTGTCATCTTCCTCATCTCCTCCAGCACCTGTATATTCAGACTGACTCCAATTTTACTTCCACTTTCCTATTTATTCCAGTTGGTGATCTTTGTATTAGTTTACTCCTTTGAATGGCAGTTTCTCTGTGATTCGTTTTCTGATTCTTTTTTACTTTTGTTGCTATCCCACATTAGTTGATTTTCACTATGTTACGTCACTGGCGTTTGTTTACTTTTATCTTTAGCGCACGCGCCTCTTTGATATTAAATATTAAATGGCCGTTCTTGCTTTTCGCTCGATGTTATAGGATTATTCCGCTCAATTCTCTTGTCTTCCAAGTACTTCTGTTATTCTATGACTTCCTGTTTTACTTATCTTCCGGTTCTATCGCTTTCCACTTTTCTTCTCCCCTATACACGTGTGCCAATACTGCAGAAATTGTGCCGATTTTGGTTTGGGCTAACTGAACCTTTCTCAGGAACAGTCGGAGAACGTGGGTGGCAACTTATTACCGTCGTGGGTTCCGGCTTAGGTATTACTCCGGTATTTTGGATAATTAAAACCAACCAGAATATCCTCAGGGCGCCAAACACAGTAAAATTAACCCAGACAGGGAAGGGATTAACCATTGAATTAATAAACGAAAAAATAATAACTAGTAATCAACGTCCATACAATTTAATGACTTTCAAAAGTTGACAAAGATATTGCTTGATCTGTTGCTACCAAAGATAAATTTTAACCGTTTTTCCTCAATTGGATGGTTTGAAACAGTATAGCATTCAAAAATAAAGGCACACACATGCATATAAAAATATCAACAGTTGTCTTACCTGGTTTTAACGGATGAAAAAAAACCAATACCAGCAATCCAGATCTGTTTTCCTGAAATTGGTAACCAAAACAAATGCTTGAAAATAATCGCTAGAAAAACAACCATGTAAATTATACATACACAGTATGCCTGGCTATAATAGTAATTAGCAAACCGGCTAAAATTGCTTAGCAACAACCTGTATAACAAAATGGTAATATAACTAGGGTCTATTTCCACTAACACTCCAGCATGGGATATGCACCGGAAAAGTATGTCCTGGATTCTACGACCCTAGGGATGATATTTCTCAATTGATATTGACGGATAGGTAAATTTCCTTAAACATCTGTCGAGTACTCAAACTTCACAGATGGGATTTTCCGTGACTGTGCGTTATTCACAAAGAAAACTCGTATACACCATATGACATCCAAAAATTAATTGTTTGAATGGTCGGAAATTTTGATCTATCAACAACAAAGAATTGCATTTGTTAATTTACAAAATCTGCTCAAACACGGGATCAATCTCTTCCAACCAACAGAAGACCAAAAATAGCACTGATAATTTAATCCAATCAAATTTAAATAAAAATATAAAATTTTTCGAAAATTTTCTAAAATAAAATTTCACTGACCTCTCTATCGTACTGTCGCGTAGAAGATTGCCTTATCACACATAACAAATTTATTCTCGAACTTTTATTTTTAATTTTATTTTAGAGCGATCATTACAATAATTTTGACCAATTGAAAATACAAGCAATCTGCTTGTTACACACTCACATAAACACTTTTACTTTTCTATGTAACAGACACGTACTAACGCTTATCTTATCGACACAATAATCCGCTACGTTATTCCAACTTAAAACTTAAACCCATGTTTGTCAAACCCCAGATGAAAGAGATTATAGCGCTCAGCTGCCAATACGCTCCGCATTGTCATTAATGATACTGATACTACTACTGCAATCCTCCCAATTTTGATTAACGCAACGACAGGCGATTTTGAATTTTTAAAGTTGTTTTTCCTAAAATTTATGGACCGACCGCAAATTTTATTTTTTTCTTTCATCTAAGTGTTCTGTACTATAGATAACAAAATTGGGTATTTTTAAATGACTTAGTAAAATACCAAGAAGAATATACCAACTTATATCCAATTCATTCCGGAGTACCACAGGGTAGTGTATTGGGACAGTGCTCTATCTATTATACACAGCTGACCTCCCAACAACAAGACTCACGACAGTAGCCACGTTTGCTAACGACACGGCCATACTAGCATCTCATGTCGATCCAGTGCTCGCGTCTAAAATCTTCAAACTAATCTAATAAAATCCAGGATTGGCTGCAAAATGGAGAATTAAGGCTAATGAATCAAAGTCCACCCATGTAATATTTACAAGGCGTAAAGATTCATGTCCACCGGTAAATTAAACAACTGCCTCTTACCACAAGTTGAGGATGCAAAATATCTTGGATGCATCTTGACAGACGGTTAACATGGCAAACATATCTTCAGCAAACGTAAACAACTGGGAATAAAACTTAGCCAGTTATATTGGTTAATTGGTAGAAAGTCGCAATTGTCTCTAGAAAACAAACTTAGTGTATAAGGCTATCTTAAAGCCCATATGGACGTATGGCTTCCAACTTTGGGGACCGCTAGCATTTCCAACATTAAAATTTTACAAAGATTCCAAAACAAGGTCCTCAGAGTAAATGCCCCATGGTATGTGCAAACCTCACTATTCAACGAGATTTACGTATGACCTCAGTTCAAAAGAAATTCAAAAGTATTACAGTAAATATCAAAACAGACTGGAAATCCATCCTAACGAACTTGCCAAGAACTTGCTGGATACCACAAGCGAGGTGCGAAGGTTGAAAAGGTTTAAAACAACAGATCTGTCGACTCAATTTGCCAAATAGGTTAAGTTATTGTCATAAAAGCATTGTGCTACATTAAAAAAAGAAAATATTCAATGGAATGTTCTCTACATGACTATCATATCATTTACTTATTGTTTGAATAAACAGATTATAAATTATTAATAGAAATAAAAAAAAACTTCAAAGATGGTAAAAATCCCGAACCGGGAATTCGAACCGTCACCCATTTGTTATTTATTTTATTCTTAAATACATGTACCATTTGGTTTTTTTACCCAGTTTGGTGACAATCACAAGAACAAATTCATTACAATAGTTATACACACATAATAATAGTAATACAAAAGTACATTAGAAAACTTCAGTAACAATAAATTAAAAATGTTCAAGATTTGTTTTTATTCTAAATAATTTTTTTATTATTGTAAATAACCACAATAAAGAAGAAAATTAAAATTATAGTTGCAATAGTAGGCCACTTATTACTATAGACGCATGGCTTCGTAGGGAAGGTTTCACCAATACTGCAACATCCTTTTAACACTTACGACTTGCTGATCTGTCTGTTGTGAAAATATATTTTGCGAGTACTATTTACTTAAACTTGCTAGTGCTTTCCGATTCATATAATTTTCCAGACCAGCAGTATAGCGTAAAGTATACACCGACCAACTAGAAAGCGGAGACCAAGATTCAAGCCTTTGTCGTGTCGGATACGCTGCTGGGATCTATGGTCCGATATGAATCTTTGAACTGTGGGGAAACACAAAGAGAAACCACTGTTAAATCGTCGCCTTCACGCTGTGAAGTGTGTGACACTCAAAGAAGAAGATAATTTTCATGCCATTTCTTATCTAGCAAAGATACTATATAAAATTCTACTGTATCTCCTTGCACGAAAATGACCTTTGGAACGCAAATAAGAAATTTTATTAAATGTTGCTGTCATGTTGAGCTTTTTCGAACTAACTTTGTTTAAGGTTATGTTCATATAATCATTTCTGTAGTGCTTATTTGGAACACTAAGAAATATTTTATTAGGTTAGCAAAGATTTTAGAGTTGTACAAAAGTTAATCTTAAGATCACGTTGAACCGTCGATCAAATTCGGTGATTGGTTGAAAATTTAAAACCAACCAATCACCGAACTAGATCTACAGATCAGTGTGATCTTAAGATTAACTTTGTTAGGAAAACCCTTAATGTTTTAATTTAAATTTATTTTTCAATTTTACACAAACTATTTATAGGTTATATTATCAACACTGTTAGATCGGTAGAACCGTTAGATCGAACTAACGTGCATGTAAACAGACAATATTAGATCAATAGTATTAAATTGTTGTAATATTGCAGTGGGTAAAACCTGTAATAGTAACCTGATCGTAATATTATCAAAATTTATCTAAATACTCTGTATTTATACCCAATGGAATAATGGTGTTGACTTACTTTTTATGTCTGTGTTATATTTTTTGTTGATTTAAGAAGTTTTAAAAAGTGGATAAACACCATTAATATTAAATTATATTCTGTATTTATAAATTTTTAGTTTCGAATCCAACCATAATAATAAAATTATTGATTTTAAACTTGATGATTAAATAAATAAAACTCCCACAACTAAAACTACCACAAGGGATTCAAAATCATTATAATTTTTGATACATAGTTGATGACTGCAAAGCAAAGATACAGAAATTGTAAAGATAAATTGAAAATTAAGAATTAACCTCAAAATTTGTCAAGTGTTTTGAAAAATATTTGATTTCTTTCTTATTTAGCACTCCATGTAAATAAATTAATTGTATTCTTACACTATTACATTGTATTAAGTCCACTAACGATTTCTTTTGCACAAAACTTCTTGATTATTGCAAAACTTTAAATCGAAGCACTTGGAAAAAATTTTATATTCGATTAAAGTGTTTTTTGAAAAAACCGTAATTTTTTAAAACTGCATCTTTGAATTTCAAAAAGTAAATAACATTTTTTGTTCTTCGACTTGAATAATAGTATATTAAACTCGCTTCTGTAAATTTACTTGTTTGCTCTCGTATCCTTTACTTTAATTAATGTTCTTTTTAAATAAATTCATTTATTTAGTTGAATAGAAATCTCACGTTACCACTCAGAACGGGTTGGTTCTGTTTTGGAAGAACTTTTCCGCTTTGTAGCGCTAAGTTAGAAATTAAGAATATGCAAATTTGTTGCCCATAAAACCGGAAAGTCAGTATTATTTCAAAATTAGCATGGATTGGAGAATCAATAAATACAAAAACCTCCAAATCAGTTAAACAAGAAATATTTATTTGTAGGTGGTTACAAAATGCACACAGGGTGCTTATATGTGGGTCTATAATACCCGGTTTCACAACTTTGCATAAGTGTATAAGGGTGTAAGTATTTGACATAAGATTTAACAATTTAAACTACACATCTAATAGTAAATAAAATGTTAAAAAATATTAAAACAATACTGTAGGCTCCAAAAACTCAAACTCTACTGCCACTAAGACGTAGGTCAATATTATAGATAGTACCTGAAACAAAATTTTTTTTTACATAACTCTAGTTTTTTAATAATACTAAATTTTTACTTACACTTGGAAATAGTTGAATATCTAATGTTACCATTTCCGATGCTTCCAAAGTTGTTGGATATTTCTTAACGATATAGAGAAAGCATTCAAACTGAAAACAAATACCTTTACAAAATACTAAATATTGTCAATGTTGTTGAATTGGTGTGACTAGCAAAAATTTGTTTGGTCATGTACAAATAAATCAGTATATCGAAATCAGAAAAGTTGGCCTTACATACATCTTTTCAAATGTTCACAGTTTCTACCAACCATACTAGATCCTATCAGATGACATTGCAACTTTCCTTTCTTTCAGCTTAATAATATACTATAGTTACATATGTAAATAGTACAAACCTGGAGTTTTTCAGCAGGATTTAGTTTACTTATTGGAAATTTTTCTAATTCCGGTAGTATATCCGTGCTCTGAAATAAAATATTTGTGTTAATAAATTATAAATATTAATTTTTCTAATTTTATAATTAGAAAACATACACTAAAACAAACTTGTTTACTTACAACTGAGTTACATTTAGCAAATTGTACTACCATGTAACCTGTTATAAATAGTATAACGTCCATTGAAACTTCAACAGTTATAAAGTTTAAAAAAACTGGATGTTCATATACCAAAAGAACTACTACCAAAAAACTACCAACAACACCGAAACAAATACCAAGGATAATTATAATCAACATAATGGGATTGCAGGACTCAGTCAGAACTTTTAATATCTTGACGAATACAATGTACATGTCACAATATGCTTTCAACAAGTCTTTTATGTCTTCTCGTGGTATGGCCACAATGAAATTATTTTCGTTTGTTACAGCAGGATTAGTTTCCCCATTAACGAAATTATCCAAATCCATTTTTATAAAATTATTGAATTTATTACGAATGTAGTAAATAAGTTTAAGAAACGACAAGATCATACTGAAAACTAAGGAAAGCATAGATAGGGAAAATAATACCACAAGTTTTTCAATTGTACTCCGGTCAGGATCAACTTCGAAGCAACAGATCACAACAGCCAAAAACGAAAAGCAAATGCATAGTAATATTAAATTCAAGTAAGCATATGATCGGTAACGATTGATTTCATCAATCGATAACAAATTGTGTGACGTCAAATTGCTAAAATGTTTTAATATGGAGTCCAAAAATCCCAACGTGCTATCGATTTTTGGAAATTTAAACAAGCAGTGAAGAATCATTAAATACATAATTCCATACAATATTAAATCTGAAACTTTGGGTAACAGATCGAACAGCTCATAATTGATTTGGATTGCTCTGTAGGTTCTTATTACGCCGTAGTAACTAGATATAGAAAGTAAAGTTAAAGAAAACATCGCTGGTAATACACTCCATTTGCAAAAAATAGGTTGCTCTGTACGATCGACCATGTTGTTCTCATGATTACATTTAAAAATTACAGTCGAAACTCCCATAAAATAAGTAAATTGTAGTAATACTCCAATAACACAATTTACACAGTTTTGTGACACTTGATGAGCCATATCTGTTGCTCAAACGGACAGAGAATATTAGATCAAAAGTCATAAACTGTTGTAATATCACAGTGGCTGAAACCTGAAAAATAAACTCTAATTGTAATATTATCTAAATTTACTTATCTAAAAATTCTGTATTTTTAATCGAATAATTGTGTTGACTTACTTTTTATTTTTGTATTATATTTGTTGATTTAAAAAATTTTAAGAACTAAGTAAACATCATTAACATTAAATTATGTTCTATGTTTATGATTTTTTAATTTCGAAACTAACCATAATAACAAAATTATTGATTGTAAATTTGTCGATTTAATACATAAAACTTCCACAACTAAAAGTATCACAAGGGGTTCAAAAAACATTTTAATTTTTGTTTCATAGTTGATGACTGCAGAGCAAAGATGTTATAAAATATGTTAAGATATATTATGCCACAAAAACGGAAAAATAATAACTATTTGGGTTCCCAGCTACTTAATACAATACATTGACGCTCGAGAAAGAAGATTGACGCGCGACCGCAGCGATCATGTCGGATCGTGCAGCAATCTTTTGTAGAGTTACGTTGAGGTCTCAAATTACTTCAAAAATAGATGAATTTGAGAACAGAACTTTATTGAAACACACACTTTAAAATGGTAAAACCGGTTCAATTGAACCGCTTCTAGTTATTGATTTCACTATCAGTCCAAGGTCATTGATTAATCCTTTTTCTGTCTCATTGATAGTTCTGGATCCGGGTCGAGGTAAGAAATGCGTCGGTGACAAATTTTTGGCGTTCCCGCTGTCCTCGATGGAGTTGGGCTCATCGAGCGCGTTGGCTTGGCCGAAAATAACTTTGCGCCCCAGAGCACCCAAAGCGCAGGGTCAACTCCTGAGCCAACCATAAAGTTCCAAGCAAAGCCGGCGACAGCTCATGCCGACCTATCAGCACGAGAAAATCGCTCAGGCCCCGCTCACCAGGCCCTGATTGACTCCACGTGACGGAGAGGTAGCGCACCTTAGCGTGCATGGAGAGTCGTCATTGGCGAAGAAAGCCAACAGTTGAAAACTCAAGCCGCCGCACCTATAAAAGCCCCAACTTTGTGTTCTAATTTAAACATAAATGGTAACGCAGCTTCAGAAGACTCCACCTTCTCCTTTAACCACCATTGCCCACAAAAGAGCAAATAAAGCTAAGCTCCCACGGTAACCTTCCCACCTCTCTTATGTCAAAAATTATAACGCCTTCCGTTACTCATCCACTCTCATAAGCCACTTACCTACTTACAGGCCCAATAGCTCAGCTGGAACCACCCCAATATCGGCGGCATCAAACACAAACACGACTAATCACCCAAACCGAAGCCTGACTCGTAGGCAACAAAGCACACCCTCCTAGCAAACTCGCTAATTCAATTAATGTTGTTAATTCTTCGGCTTAGCTCTTTGTAGCATAAACTCCTTTTAAGACATTGTTTGTTAGTTGAGGGAAATAATTAAGTTCTGTACTAAATAATAATTTAACTGTTTAATTTCTGATAAAGTACAAGTTCTACATTCGATTGCAATACAATGTATTATTAATTAATTTCTAGGTAATCTAAGTATCTTAATAAATTTGTCCTCAAACTCGACTTAAGTGTTTTTATATATTTTATTTCAAACAACTTAAATACTACCCCAAAAACGTTTTCAATGTTTAAATTTTCAATAATAAATTGATTGAATTTTGTATGATCACTTTTAGTTTGATTTTTAAATTTATTAAGTTGTAAAATCATTAAGTTCCATTAATGTAATTTTTTTGTCTACTAGTTCCTATCGTTTGTGTTTCATGTGTAGCTTTGCTTTTCTAAATGTTGATTCGGTGTTAAATTTTCCATTAATTTTTTGCTTTTGAGTTTACTTAAATTTAGTATACGGAATGTTCAATTGTTTGAATTTGTTCAGTTAATCATTATTTTAAATCCTTGCATTTACAAGTTAGGGTTTAGCTGTTCAGATTTTGTTTTTGGTACTTAAGACGATCCAACGATCAGTGGTGCATGAAAATCTTGCATGAGAGCAACTACCAAATATATTTGCAGGTGCAATACACACTAGGTTATGCACACGATAAAACGGGGTGATCATAAAACTACGTCAGATAGTTATCCATTTTAAATGTCAACTTGATGGTGAATAAATATTTAGTGTTTGTTATTTAAAGTTTTTAAATTACAAAACGGTAAGCTCCAAAAATTCAAATTGTACTGCGACTAAGACGTAAGTCAAAATTGTAGACAACATCTACAAAGTAATTTAATTTCAAGGTTTTTTATAGCGCAATTGGCAAATACCGAGGTATTTACTTACACTGGGAAATAGTTGAATATCAAGTGATATCATTTCCGATGCTTCCAAATCTCTCGGATATTTTTTAACGACGTATAGAAAGCATTCAAACTAGAAAAAATTTATTGTATAAAATACAAAATTTATTGTCAAGCATTGTCGTTGATTTGACGTTACTACAGATATCACAATCACCAAAAATTTTACATTTTTGTTCTGCTTCGTTGCTGGACAAGTAGAAAAAATTCTAACTTTACACAAATTTACAGTGGGGAACAATACTTTTGTTTTTATTCACTTGAATACAAACAAAAGTATATGTTACAAACCTGGAGTTTTTCAGCAGGATTTAGTTTACTCAATGAGAATTTCTCTAAATCTGGTAATATATCGGTGCTCTAAAACAAAAAATATTTATTATAGGTAATTTTAGGCATAGATTTCTTTTTAGTAGTAAGCATTATTAAATTACTAAAGTGCACATAAGCACTGCCATTTGGTACTAAAACAAAAGTAACTACCGTTATTGGTTAAGTTTAGTAAGCTTTTTTTGAATGTACAAAATTGTTTCATTTAGAATAACCAAGTCGTTTTTATTTCAACAAAATTTTTATCTGGTGCATTTTTTTTAATTATAACTTATTATGTTGTATTATATTGTATTGTGTTTTATCGTAAAAGTTAAATCCTAAAATTAAATTTCGCGCTGCCCCTTTTTTTAAATTAAAATTTTTTTTATTGTATTCAATTTTTTTGGGTTATTGTAAAAATTCAAAGTTTAAATTTAATATTAAATTTTTAAGATTTAAAATTTTTTGTTTTTGTGTGCGTTTAATCATGAAAACTTAAGTCTTAAATTTAATGTTAAGTAAATAAATATCTAAATATAATATTGCGCTGTCTCTTTATTTTTAAATATTGAATTTTTGTTGTTGTATTGTGTTATATTTACTTTATATTAAGTTTTATCGATTTAAACTTAATACAATCTAACCCCAAAATTGTGAATTAAATATGGCAAAACTTTTTATTTTTGGGGTTTTTCACTATTTTGGTATTTAAAAAATTAAACACACATAATATTTTGTATGTATATTTGATGTGAGTGCGAAAAGTGATGCTATTTTTGATTGTAGTTATGTTTTGCTTCATTTAATACTTAATATTTTTGTTTTGCTTTCCGTAATCAATTTTCTAAATTTTTCATGAATTTTCCTGACTTTTCTGATCTTGGTTCAAAACAAAACAAAAATCCAATATGAATCAATAATTAAACTATTAAACTAACAAGTTAAATTATTGAACATAACAGCAGAATTTTTGAACAAAACAGCTGAATTATTTAACAAAACAGTTGCATTTTTAAATAAAGCAGTAGCTTTCTTGCTAAAAACAGTTCAATTGTTAAAAAAAATTTGAATTATTGAAAATCTTGTTCAATTGTGAAAGAAACCGAGTTGAACTGTTGAATCAGGGATATTTGAATTACTGCACCAAAAATAAATGAATTATGACCCCAACCACAATTAAATTTTAAATAAAAATAATTGAATTGTTGAACAACCAATTGAATTATTCGAACCATACAGCTGAATTATTTAACTGAGCAGCTTAATTAATAAATTATTTAAGAATTAATTAAGTTACGTTTTAGTTAAAATGTCATTTCTTGTTTTCCCATTGGCGGAATTGACATTTTAAGTGCGGTTTATAATCTAAATTTATTAAACAAATTATTTTAAAAACAGTTACAGTTTTAATATTTTATTAAAATTTACTATTAGTATTTTTTTTATATTTATTTTTGCATAACACAGTCTATTAGTTGAAAAATATATTAAATTGATAAGCAAATAGTTCAGTTTTTGAATCAAGGATAATGATTGTTGTACAAAAAAATTATTGAACTATTAAACCAAAAATTATTAAATATTAAATTAAAAAATAATTAAATTGTTAAAAAACAAAATAAAACAGCTACATTATTAACCAGCAACAGCATAAATCACGGTTCGAACTCTGCTCGGTTAGATACATTGCTATGGGGAAAGCAACGAAACTACCCCATAAATTATACTCTTTGGTAAATTTATCTTAGTTTCGTCCAAGTTGAATCACCAACGTCCGGGGACCAGATATGGCACATGAAGAAGAAAGAATATTATTATACGAAACAGTTGAATTATTAACAGAAAATAGTTGAATTATTAAACCAAAATTAATTAAATTTTTAAACAAAAAATATTTAAATTGTTGATTAAACAAGTAGAATTATTAAACCAAATTGCTGAATTATTGGCAAAACAGCTGAATTTATTAAACAAACAATTGAATTAATGAACAACGTCGTTAAATAGTTAAACAAATCAGTTGTATTTCAAAAAAATTACATTGTTGAATCAAACAACGACTGACGTAAACTATTAAACGAATTAAATTATAAAACCAAAAATATTTGAAATAAATAAACTGAATTATTATATCAAACATGGAAATTGTTGAACAAAATAATAATTATTTTTTATCATAGCGGAGTACGGAGGTATTTTTTGAAAGATCATGGGTTAAATTATTCAATATAATTATTATTTAATATAACAGTTGCATTTTTGGAAAAGGAGTTACACGGCTTTTCGATATTTTGTAAATTTTAAAAATTAAATTTGGATTGACCAACCGAAAGGCATTTTATAATATAGAAAAAACAATTGAATATAAATCATAATTTGTATATTTTTTTAGCCAGATATATTTTACTTATTTTAATACATCAAAAAATTATCCTTTATCCAAAGTATTAATCTCGCTGACTTTTGCTTAAAAATAAAAAATAATAAATACATAAATTTCAAAATAAAATTTTGCGCTGATCCCTTTTTATTAAATATTTAATTTAAATAGGGTTGTATATATAAATTTATATAGTAGAATAAATTTGTACATATCATAAAAATTTAAATTTCATTTATGTAGTGCATAATATATTGATTAATTGAGCACAAAGCTAACATGTAATTTTGAAAAATAAAATAAGACAAACCTAACGGTCTTATTTGCAAGATATTTTAATAAACTTAATTTCACAATAAAAAATTTCCAAAATTTTTTTTTTAATTTTGGGTTTTCCATAAAAATTGGTTTTGTTTGATTATAACAATAATAAATTTTTTTTACTAAAAATAATCAACAGCAATTCATTTATTTACTTAAAAGTCACAGAATGGTACATCAATTATTTCTTATAAAATGCAATTTATCTAAAAAGGGGAGACCGGTAACTTCCTCTCACTGAATTGATCCATTTTCATTATAGGTGTAGGTCTTGTATTAGAATTTAATTAACCAATCTAGATTTTTCTAGATCGGTTATGCTGATATCTTCATTTTATTACTAATAAAAATAAACTGCACAAACCGGGGGTGTGGAACACCCTCCAGTGCCTCACTACTGGAAGTTAAAACATTTAATGTTTACAGTTTATGAGTAGGGTTTATTACATCGCTTTGATTTTCTTGAGAACGATGATATATTATTCTGGGGAAATTTATAATCCCCCGAATCTTGGTCACTGCTTTATATTTTTGTGTTACAAACTTTACCAATATCGCTTAATACTAATAACCATAAGTTTGAAAATTTGTCTATCACAGTTTGAGGGTTCCTGGGGGGTGGAGCACCCGCAGACCCCGGTCTCTGCAACTTTACTTTATATTATAAGCTAATTGGGATAGTACTTACTTGAGTGTGACTTGTTAAAATTAGGAATTAATTAGTTTCTCTGATCGGTTATGCTGATATTTCAATTTATTACTCATAAAAATAAGCTGCACAAACCGGGGGTCTGGGGGTGTTGAACACCCTCCAGTGCCTCACTGTTGAAAGTTAAAATAATCAATGTTACAGATCATATGTAGGGTTTATTATAGCGCTTTGGTTTTCTTGAGATCGATGACAAATTATATGGGGTAATTAATAATCAAATAAATAAAAGGAATTACAGGAGCTGGATGCGATTCCAGTACCCTTCGCATATGTTTTATTTTTTGCAATCTTACGCAATTTCATTAACAACTTACCAAATTTATGTTAATTTTTATGCAGTTCATCAGTAATATATAATTATTCAAATTCAATTTTCTTGAAATTGTCAAGAAGCGTGTTCTTATACTTAGACGTGTTGAAGTCCAATACAAGACCTACACGTACAATCAAAATGAATCAATTCAGTGAGGGGAAGTTGCCGGTCTCCCCTTGTAAGAAAATTAACAGATTTGAGTTAATAAAAGCTTACTTGATTAACAACAAATAGCAATAACTTTAGCAATTTTCTTGTTGAGAAAACAAAACAAGAAAATACAGAAAATTAAAATGCATTTTAGTTATGTATATATTCGGAAATATTTTTTTGCAGAAATATTAAAGCTTTCGAGCAAATTGTAAAAATCGCTCATTGAAATTTGCCTTTTACACCGAGGATGAAAAAACACCAACTCCCCAGGTACTCGTAGCAGCGTGCCGACATTGGACGACAATTTATGGTAATCGCAAGTCGTCGACGTCTATAACCTGCAAGTAACGTCAATAAGACGTGGTACTTATCCCCAGTTGCTATCACGTGATTTTCACGTCTCTTTCTCGTGTTTTCTTGAATAAAAAGTTCCCGAATCGAAGGTTCTCGAATTGTGAATGAATTCCTTATAAATTAAATTATAATAAAGAGTGAACTATTATACTACTCAGGGTGACCATATTATCTTTATGAAAAAAAAGTACATTTTGGCGAAACAAGTTATGTAAATACCTAAAAAATCAGGTCAACAGCGTAAAAATAAATGTACAAATAATGTTAGTTTTTACGTATGCGGTTAAAATTAATATATTTAAATGTAATTATTGTAATTTAGAAACATTTATTTACAAAATACAGGCTGTCCTCGTGACCGTGGAGAATCTTTAAAGTGGTGATAAAGAACATTTTTCTAAGACAAATTTTTAAATAAAATTTTTGCCCAAGTCCAAACTTTTGGGGGATACCTCTCTTTAAAACAATTTTTTAAATCTCTGATTTCAAAAAGTCATAGCTCCGAAATTATTGATTTTTTGAGATTTAATAGATTATAACTTTTTAAAGATTACTTGCTTATCTACAAATTAGGTTATAACCTCCTATTGTCATTTTTGCATCATTTAATCGTCGATAAATTTGTCAATCGACGTCAGCTGATCACCAAAAAGTGACGTTAGCTTGTCGGCACGGTGCTACCTGGGTCTCAAGTCGGTGAATTTTTAATTTTGCTTAATCTTTCTTCTAAATCGACAAAATCGAGGCATTTTTACTGTACATATGAGATATAATTTAATTTGACTATACTAATACTTAATATACTAAAATAAATAGTGGATAATAAATTAGTTTACTTACAATTGAGTTGCATCTAACAAATTGTATTAACAAGTAACCTGTTGAGAATATTACAACGTCAAATGAAACTTGAACAGTTACAAAGTTCAAATAGATTGGATGTTGGTATACCACAACAACTACAACTAAAAACAGGCAGCGACAAAAAACCTGTACCAACTATAATCACAATCAGGATCAAAGGATTGCAGGAATTGTTGAGTGCTTGTAGTATCTTTACAAATGCGATATACATGTCACTATATGCTCTTAGCAAGTTGACTATGTTTTCTCGTGGTAAGGACACAACGCAATTATTTTCGCTTGCTAATAATGTGCAATTAGTTTCCAATATGTTTTCCAAATCCATTCTAAGGAAACGATTGTATTTATTACGAACATAGTACAGAACCTTAATAAATGCCAATATCATAGAGAAAATTATACCGATCACCCATATGGAAAAAAATATTCCACATTTTTCAATAAATTTTCGATTAGGATCAATTTCTAAACAAAATATCACAACACCCAAGAAAGAATAGAAAAAGACCAGAAATATTAAAGTGATGTTACTTAATAATCGATAGAATACAATATCATCAGTTGATAACAAATTGTGCGATGTCCAAGTGTTAAAAATTTTATTACAGAGTCAAAAAATGCCAGCGCGTTATCGATTTTTGGATACTTTAATAAACAATGAATAATTAACATAATCACACTTGCACACAATATTACATCGGCAATATTAGGTAACAGCTTGAATAGCTCAAATTTGATTTGAATTGCCTTGTAGGTTCTCATTGCGTTGTAGTAGGTAGATATAGTAAGAAAACATATGGAAAAAATCGCAGGATATAATGCGGTTCGTTTGAAAAAAATAGGTTGCCTTATTGGAACCATAGGAATGTTTTCATGATTACACTTAAACATTATTTTGGATCCCATCACGAAATAAGCAAATTTGTATAATAAACCAATAGCACAATAGGCACAATTTGGAGATATCGTATGAGCCATTTTTACTACACAATAAACTTGTTTTAGACAATGAACATAAATAATTTTTGTAATTTGTCTAAATTCGTTTATAATTGTACTTATCCATTTTTGTATCTTATTTGTTCATTATCAAGGTTTAAAAATCTATGTAAATAATTATGTTCGTACATTTGTTAAACATAATATACGGCATTTAATAGTGTTGAAAGTTAATGACTAAAATAAAATTATTGATTTTAAATTTAAAGTACAGTGGTAACAAAAATGGGGGACGGGTAAGAAAATCGAACTGCGATTTTGACCACTTTTAAACTGGATTATGAAATATGAGGGTCTAATTAGCGTATAAAAAAAAATAAAATTTTGCGGATTGTTTGCGAATTTTGGAAATTAACTGTAGTTATTACAAAATTACAATTGGTTTTGGCGACAGTAAAATGCCAGAATCTCCGTTTTTACAACGAATTATGACAGATAGTGGTCTAATTAACAAATAAAAAATTAATATTTGTGGTTGGCCAACATATTTGGGAAAATATTCACTTTTAAGGCAAATCTCAGTCTTGACGTAGTTGCGTTTATCAAAACCGATTTGATGATTTGATACTGGAATCAGTAGTCGAGGGTTAATAGTCGCAAAAGGGTCTCAGGGTCAACTAACTGGACTTTAGATAATCACATTATATTCGAAACTTTTTGCAATTTTCAAGTTTTTCAGCTATACGTAAAATCGAACATGGGGCTTAACACCTTTCGTTCAGAATTACATATCCTTCTCTCTTTGTCACTCCAACTTCTTATGTGCCTCTTTATCTATTGCAACTGTACATTTATTGATTTGTGAATAAATTGATTAGATTGGAACTAGTCATTATAAAATTTGAATTTAAAATCGTATTAGTATAAATATGTTTAGAATGATAGTATTATTATAATAATTACTATCATCGCTCTAAAACTTTTGTTATATACCCCATAATTTGGTATACCCGATGTTTGCTCCGTTTTTTAAACTTTTGTATCGATATCGATTTTATATGGACAAACACAATACAAACATTAATAATAATCTCAATTCTAACCACTCGAGTATTAGAAATGGTACACCAAGTGTCTCAAAATTGCGTACATTGCGCTGTCAGTATGTTATTTAAATTTGCTCACCTATAGGATTTTTCAAAACAACTTTGCATGTAATCATGACAACAACGTGGTAGATCGTACAACGCAACCCAGTTTTAGCAAATGGAAAGCATTACCAGTTGTTACGTCTGCCTTAGTTTAGTATAATCTTAATCGGCTTAATGATTTACCAACACAACAATATTATATTCGATAAACTATATAAGAGTTACATTGCAATAAAATAAACATACATATCATTCAACCCTTCAACAATTACATTTCAATACACATTCAATATTACTACATATTCACATACATAACAAATTGGCGACGAGGATCGATTCGAACTTACAAGAATTTAATTACAGTTTAGAAAATTTTTATAGTGAAACTTTACGATAATGGCAACTACGATGGAACAAATGATGGCACAAATGGCAGCATTATTAATGAATATTCAAACAACACAAGCAGAAAGCATGGCTGTAAATAGGAATATACCGGCATATGGAGATTTTAAAGAAAGTTTGCAACCGTACGAAGAAAATAATGAAACATTTGATTCATATCTTCAAAGATTAGATAATCATCTCGAACTGAAAGGTATTCATGGATCAACAGCCGAATGTGATAAAATTCGGATAAGAATTCTAATCAGTTGTCTAAGTCCCAAGATTTATACAGTATTAACAAAACTTACAGCGCCTGAAAACCCA
The DNA here is from genome assembly GCA_036346125.1 of Lycocerus yunnanus. Taxonomy (NCBI): domain Eukaryota; kingdom Metazoa; phylum Arthropoda; class Insecta; order Coleoptera; family Cantharidae; genus Lycocerus; species Lycocerus yunnanus. The sequence goes on from JARFIX010000106.1 coordinate 820,413, forward strand.
AATACAAAAACATACGAAGAACTTATTACGCTGCTGAAAGATTACCTTTCACCTAGCGGTAGCATAATAGCTGAACAACATAAATTCACACTTCGATTACAGCACGAAGGAAACAATTTCGGATTTTGTGGCTGAACTAAAAAAAATGACAATCAATTGTGAATTCAAGTGCGAAAGCTGCAAGGCATCGACTATTGATACACACTTACGATCACAGTTTATTCGAGGAATTCGAGATACAGGAACACGGGAAAAATTGCTTCAACAGGAGTCAACAGTAAAATTCGAAAAAATGGTGAAGATCGCAAATACAATAGAAATAGCAAAAAAAGAAGCGAGGCAAATGCAGTCAGAAAACTTGACAATCAATGCAGTACGAGCCAGCGCTAGAACAACCACAAACTTTGGAAAGACACAGCCTTTTGGAAGTAAAAATAATTACATGTCGCATCTACACGGAAAGTGTTATCGATGTGGCAAAGAAAACCATAAAGCAGATACCTGTTACGCCAAGCAGAGCACATGCAATGCGTGTGGGAGAATAGGGCACCTACAATCAGTATGTTTAAGGAAGAAAGAAACAAAATTCAAAAGCCAACGTCAAATTGAGAATTGGCGAAATGATAACTCCAGTGGCTCAGAAGAAGAGGATTTATACACAATACGTAAACTTGCAAAAGTTAATTCAATTAGTACGGAAAATGACAAACTAATGATACAGGTAAGACTAAATGATAATCATTGCCAAATGGAACTTGATACGGAGCAGCCGTGTCGACTATGTCCTTTGACCAGTTCAAAAAAATATGCCCGGGGTAAAATTGCAAACGACGACAATCAAACTCAAGACATACACGGGTGAAATTATTCATGCGGTGGGAAAAGCACAAGTATCAATACATTTCAGAAATAAAACGGCGATGGGTGAAATTCATATCGTGGACGAAAATGTTGATGCTATATTTGGTAGAGATTGGATACGTTTAATGGATCAACAAGTCAAATTAGAAGAGATATTACAGATAAAACCCGAAATAGGTGAAAACCAGAACAAAGTACAATTACAGCAATTATTAGAAAGGAATGAGAATATATTTTCAAAGGACGTCGGAGGAATTTCAAATGCCAAGTACAAATTCAAGCTTACAAACCCAAATGTTCAACCAATATTTATGAAGCCAAGACAAGTTCCGTATTCAATGAAAAGTAAAGTGGAAGATGAAATTAAACGCATCAAAAAGTTAGGAATTATCGAACAAGTTATACATTTGTCAAAGGGTACACCAGTTGTTCCAATAATAGGAAAAGAATGTGACAAATCCCTTAACAAAATTCGGAAAGAGTTAACAAGTGCCCAAGTTCTGGTGTCTTCCGATGCAAGGTTGCCACTACTGTTAGCTACAGACTCTTCATCTAATGGTCTGAAAACCGCAATTTCAAATAATATTACGCCTGATAGCCCGGGAAGCCGATGGCTTTTACATCTAGATCGTTAAATTCCGTTGAAACAAATTACAGTCAAATCGACAAGGAAGAAACAGCAATAGCGACACATGAAGGAGCGGAAATATTTCAAATCACTCAAATTGAAAACCTTCCAATAACTCACAAGAAGATTCGAAAACAAAATTAAGTGATACTGAGCTGCTTCAAATCTGTACGGTCGTAGAGAATGGGACAATGATATCGAAAAAGTAACAAAAGAATGTACAGAATGTTGTAAAACTCGCAACAACCCAACGAAGGTTACAGTCCGGTCCTGAGATTACGCTACAACACCTTGGCAATGAATCCACTTGGATTATACAGGTTCATTTTAGGAGGGGGAAATGGGATTATGCATGGAGTTTCGGCACCGTACCATCCAGCAACCAACGGCCAAGCTGAACGATACGTACAAACAATTAAGAGAAGTTGCTAGCAGTCTAACCACGAATGACGATTTAAAATTGAGATCTACAAGAATTCAAAAACCTTCAATTCGATGGAATTACTAATGGGGGAGGAGATATTGTTACGTCTGCCTTAGTTTAGTATAATCTTAATCGGCTTAATGATTTACCAACACAACAATATTATATTCGATAAACTATATAAGAGTTACATTGCAATAAAATAAACATACATATCATTCAACCCTTCAACAATTACATTTCAATACACATTCAATATTACTACATATTTACATACATAACACCAGTGATTTTGTGTTTAACTTTACTTTCTGTATCTAGCTACTATGCCGAAATCAGAACCTACAGGGCAATGCAAATAAGTTTAGAACTGTTCGATTTGTTGCTTTACATGGCAGACATAACGTTGTATGGAAGTATGTTCATACTTATTTTTCAATGCTTACTTAAGCATCCAGAAATCAATAACTGCTTGAATTATTTGGATTCTGCAATAAAAAGTTATAACACCACGACGTCACACAATTTGTTATCCGTTGATGATGTTAACCGCTTTCGATCATATATTTACCTAAACTTAATATTCGTGTGTAAAACAACTATTTGGAAGTGTAAGTATAATCCTTGGTACTCCTACTTTGGCAAGCCCATAAAGTTATACAAAATTAAATTTTTGTAGATGTTATCCACGGTGCTGACCTACGTCTTAGTTGCTGTACAATTTCAGTTTTGGAACTTGCCGTTTTGTAGTTTAAAATTTTCAAGTTTGTATTTAAAACAAGAAATCACTATAGTTTAATAATCATCCCGTATGTTTTAGACGTGTATCACTCACCTAGACCTAAAATAGTTGTTGTAAAAATATTACTAAATGGTTTTGCTTTCGATTAGCCAGCTTAATTATTACTACTGAAAAATATTTTTTAATTTTAAGCTTTTGAAAAATGTAATTTCAATTTAAAATTTTGAGATACATAAATGAATCGCTTGTGGTAATTCGTTTTTTTATTCGGAAAACTTACTTAACCTTTAAGTAGGTAGGTAGATTACAGTAAAGTAGGTAGGTAGATGGGGTGCTCAGAACACTTCAAGTAAAATTTACTTTTCTAGTTACATTGTTTACTTTTATTTTATGTTTTAGTTAAATTTAGATTGGTTACACTTTTACAAAATAGATTAATGTAAAATTATCAGAATTTACAGCTTTTAGGTATACTTTTATTTATATTTTTATATCGCAAAATTAACTTTATTAATCATTTCAAAACGGGCTTAATCCAAAATACTGCCAAATGCACTTTACATTAAAGCAAAGTTTTAACAAAAATTATTGGGAAACATGGATTAACACAGTAAGAAAGTTTTATTTATTCGCGAACAAAATTGTAAATTTAACCTCAAAAATTTTAAACCAAGCGATTAGTACCGAAAATTTATGCCAAGAATTATGCCAAGACATGAGTGAAGAAAACCAACCAAATTTACATTAAAATTAACCAAAGATTAGAAAATTTTAGAAAAACAATAAATTTTTAGTTAAACACAAATTAACTTTTGATACTCGATTACAACAAGTTAACAATAATTTATTTCTGATTAGTATTTTTCTAAATCAATGTTTTCAATAAAATTGTTTGAAGGGACCACTTTAGGTTATCTAAAAATCCCCAGGATATTGAACATTTGGTTGTTACCACTATAACCGAAGAAAATAATATTGATAAACCGCGAAAAGAATCAACTGTCACTTAAGATGATCATAAAATAAATGAATAACTAACAGACACTCAAAAACTCGTTAAAAGTTTGCTTTCACAATAATTTTTTCGCATACTGAACAATAGTAAAGCAATTCGTTTAAAAATAATAAAACAATAGGGTAATAAATATTTTGCGGGTCACTGGAAATTATTTCCAGATGCGAGTAATCCCTTAGTTCGAACGGTTTTAGTTTGGAAATGGGTAGAAAACTTAATAAATTTCAATTGTATCACGTTGAAACTTTCTGAGAATATTTTCCAAAGGTTGTATTTACAGATAATGTAATAAAAAAAAATCTAAAATTTGAAATTCCTAACTGTGCCAAAACCCTTAATTTTTTAATTATCCGTCTCGAATAGATCATAATTGCGTCCTACTCGATTAGTGTTGTAAGCACACCTTTTAATTATACATCCGTGTGCGAAACGAAAAGAATATTGCATGTGCATTATGACAAAAGAAAAGAGCGCGGTGGCATTAACCAAAGAAGAGTTTTAAAACAGCCAATTTTTGAGATGAGAATACACTAAAGGGTTTAAATATTAAATTATTTCTTATTTCTGGTTACGAATTGACTTGATTCATTATTAACTTAATTCATAATGTAATTAATTGATTTATTGTATTTTTAAATTAAAAATAAATAAAAATAAACGGCCGAATTGTCTTGCACAATTTGCACTTGCAATGAATTACCACGTGTCGTTTTTCAAGTTAGAATCGTTCAAGCTTTAGAGTCGGTTACAAAAAGTGGTAAGTAGATTTTGTATTTTTTATCAATCTGGGTCTGAGATCAATTCCACGTTGTGGACAAGTTCAAAACCTAGATCCATTCAGTAAGATTTTGTAGAAATTATAATTTTTGCTTGCTTTTTTTCCTTCGACGATATTGCTGAATGCGGTTTTGCTATTTTGATTGTTTTTGTTGGTAATGTGTTGTGAAGAGATATCTACTAGTTAGGTATACACTGGCCTATCGCCTAAACTATATTTTCTTTTCCAATTTATAATTCAGGCCGACTTGCCGATTTTAAAATTTACTTATAATTTTTTAATTTCTCCAAATTTAAATTTTGGCGCGGCTATCAATATCTTTGCTTTACAGACATCATCAATGTATCAAAGTTTAAAATGATTTTTGAACTTCTTGTGGTAGATCCAGTTGTGGGAGTTTTATGTATTAAATTGACGAGTTTAAAATCGATAATTTTATTATTGTGGTTGGTTTCGAAACTAAAAATTCATAAATATAGAATATAGTTTAATATTAATGATGTTTTCCCACTTTTTAAAACTTTTTAAATCAACAAATATAAAACAAAAATAAAAAGTAAGTCAACATAATTATTCTAGTATATATACCCAGTTTTTAGATAACTTGAGATAATATTACTATTAGGGTTTATTTGTCAGGTTACACCCACTGTAATATTACAACAGTTTATTACTTGCAATATAATATTCTCTGTTCATTTGAGTAACAGAAATGGTTCATCAGGTGTCACAAAACTGTGTAAATTGTGCTATTGGTGCATTATTCAAATTTTCTTATTTTATGGGAATTTCGACAATAATTTTTAAATGTAATCATGAAAACAACTTGGTAGATCGTACAGAACAACCAATTTTTACAAATGGAGTGTATTACCAGCAATGGTTTCTTTAACTTTACTTTCTATATCTAGCTACTACGGCGTAACAAGAACCTACAGGGCAATCCAAATCAATTATGAGCTGTTCGATTTGTTACCCAAAGTTTCAGATTTAATATTGTATGGAATCATGTATTTAATGATTTTCCACTGCTTATTTAAATTTCCAAAAATCGACGGCACCTTGGCATTTTTGGACTCCATAATAAAACATTTTAGGAATTTGACGTCACACAATTTGTTATCGACCGATGAAATCAATCGTTTTCGATCATATACTTACCTGAATTTAATATTATTATGTATTTGCTTTTCTTTTTTGGCTGTGGTGATCTGCTGTTTTGAAGTTGATCCTAATCGGAGTACAATTGAAAAACTTGTGGTATTATTTTCACTATCTATGCTTTCCTTGGTTTTCAGTATAATCTTGTTGTTACTTAAGCTTATTTACTATATTCGTAATAAGTTCAATAATTTTCTAAAAATGGATTTGAATAATTTCGTTAATGGGGAAACAAATCCTGCTGTAATAAACGGAAATGATTGTATCGTGGCCATACCAGGAGAAGACATAAAAGACTTGTTGAAAGCATACAGTGACATGTATATTGTATTCATACAGATATTAAAAGCACTGACCGATTCCTGCAATCCTATTGTGTTGATTATAATTATCCTTGGTATAGGTTTTGGTGTTGTTGCTAGTTTTTTGGTAGTAATTCTTGTGGTATATGAACATCCAGTTTTTTTAAATTTTATAACTGTTGAAGTTACAATGGACGTTATACTGTTTGTAACAGGTTACATGGTGGTACAATTTGCTAAATGTAACTCAGTTGTAAGTAAACAAGTTTGTTTCAGTATATATTTTTGATTATATAATTACATAAAATTAATTGCTAAAATTAATTAATGCAAATATTTTATTTTAGAGCACGGATATATTACCCGAATTAGAAAAATTTCCATTAAGTAAACTAAATTGTGCTGAGAAAATCCAGGTTTGTACTATTTATATGTAATATTATATTATTAAGCTAAATGAAAAGAAAGTGGCATTCCTCATTTTAGTTCTAGTATTTTGTTAAAAGTTTTTTTTTAGTTTGAATGCTTTCTCTATATCGTTAAGAAATATCCAACAACTTTGGAAGCATCCGAAATGGTATCGATAGATATTCAACTATTTCCAAGTGTAAGTAAAAATTTAGTATTCTTAAGAGAACCTAGAGGTGTGCAAAAATAAAATTTTGTTTTAGGGACTATCTATAATATTGACCTACGTCTTAGTAGCAGTACAATTTGAGTTTTTGGAGCTTACAGTATTGTACTAGTTTAAATATTCGATTTAGCAATTTACTTATTATGAAATGTGCAATTTAAATTGATAACACGTAGTTATAGACTTACATATAAGCACCGTGTGTGTATTTTGTAACCACCTTCTAATATACATATCTTACCTATAAATAAATATTTCTTGTTTCACTGATTTGAAAGTTTTTGCGAAAAACTAAAAAGAAATCAAAAGACATGGAAGTGGGAGGCTCATTTGTAACAAAGAAAGATTGCCTACGTGGACGACATTCTGATTGTGGCGAGATCCCGAAAGAAGATGGAAAATATGTTTGTAACAATAGAGAATAAAGCAAGAGAATTGGCACTACTGGTTAACGAAGAAAAACGAAATATATGAAGCGAAACTGAACCTCCTCGCGTGGCAGGAGCAATATCAACATAGAAAGCTATAATTTTGAGGAGGTAAATAACCTTAAATACCTACGAACAAACGTAGATAAGAAAGAAAACGTATTATCCAAACAAAAAGCTACTGAAAGACAAAACACCTAGGAAAGAGAAGAAAAGTTAAAATGTAAATCTCTAATAAGACCTGTGATCACATGCGCGTCGGAAACAATGTGTTTCTCCCAGAGCGAGACTGAACGTCTAAGAGTCTTTGAGAGGAAAGTTGTTTCGCATTCTGTTTGATTAAGAAAATTTTATAATTGTCTTTACATCAACTTTACTCATGTATCTTGGGTTGCCTGCGTGCCCCATTGTTTTAAATGCAGTTTTTTCTCCCCACCATTCTAGTGTTAAAACCTTTTCTTTGTATTCATTACGTAAGTTCGAGTCAAGCATTAAACATCAAATTAACAAAGTCGAGTTTTATTTATGTTATCATGCAACAAGCAAAAAATCAAGTTACAGTCCACTAATCATCAACATACATTTGGTCCTATCGGCCGAATAACATAATTAACTCGAAATCAACAAATAATATCAAAGTGCAACAAAGCATCGACAATTCTTCGCAAGTGCATTCACATCACGTGCATATCACATTCACATCATCGAGGCGTTCAGCGACGCTACAACAGGAAGTTAGTCTTCAAGGTTATCAGGTCAGTCCTTATTTCCTATCATAAATATTACCTTTAATTCAAATTCATAACTGCTTCGTATTTATTTTATTATAAAATTATTTACTATGGCACCATCAAAAACAAATGCGGAAATTAAAATTTTAATTGCCAAAACTACATCAATTGTAACACAATTTAATCATTTCAAAAATTATTTACAACAAATTGAAAATTCAACCAATCCTGAAAATTCATTGCAACAATTACAAATAAGAATTAAACAAATTGAAACACTTTATGAAAAATATGAAGAAGTGTTTACTAAATTACAGTCATTTGAATCGCAAACAATTACCATGGATGTGATTGATTTAAATCAATTCGGTGATCAATTCTTTCCAGTTTTAGCAAATGCTCAAGATGTTATTCAGAACATAGTTGATAGTAAGCGCCAACAAAGTAATCAACAAAATAATCAAATACAGAATTCTGCTGAAGTTGCATCGGCAGACGGTAATTCCGGTGTACAAGTCAAGTTACCGGTAATCAAACTTCCTTCATTTGATGGAAGTTACACAGCATGGTCAGGTTTTAAAGATTCTTTCACTGCTCTTGTCCATAATGTAAATAACATTCCCAATGTACAAAAGTTTTTATATCTTAAATCAGCACTTCAGTCTAATGCCTTAAAATTAACTGAAAACATAATGTGCAGTGATGACAACTATGCCTTATTATGGAATTTATTGAATGAAAGATATGATAACAAAAAATTCATAATTTCAGAACACGTCAAAGCAATTTTTGAGTTACCCAATGTAACAAAAGACTCGGCCACTGCAATTCGAGATTTAACCGATAATTTAAATAAAAATTTACGAGCGTTAAAAAACTTAGGTCAGCCCGTAGATTCTTGGGACACTCTCATAAATCATATTATTATAAACAAATTCGATCTTAACACAAACAAAGCATATTCGGAATTTTTAAAGGATCGTATTCCCACACTAACATACTTAAATTTGTTTTTAAAAGAAAGGTGTGAATTATTAGAACAATTTTCGACGAATAAAGTTATATCGTCTGAAAAATATAAATCAAGAGAAGCCGTAACAATCAAACGTACTTCGTATATATCAACCAATCAAAATGCACCTAATAAAAATGTCCCTTTTGTAATGAAAACATGCATTCACCTTTTATTTGCAATAATTTCAAGATGCTTACACCGCATGAACGTTATTCAAAGGCAAAAGAACTTAAATTATGTGAATTGTTTAAGATCAAATCATGTAATAAAAAATTGTAATTCAAAAAATACTTGCAAAACATGCAATAAAGCTCACCATACGCTTATACATTTTGATGAGCATACAAACAATTATAATATGTCAACTACTTCAGATACGACTAATTCGCAAATTGTAGCTTTTAATCAATCAGCACACATACTTTTGGCAACAGCAGTTGCACAAGCACAAGACAGCACTGGAAAATGGCATTCCTGTCGTTTGTTATTAGACGGAGGTTCGCAAAGTCATTTTATTACCGAATCATATGCGAAATTGCTTAATTTAAAATTCAAAAACACACATATACCAATTACTGGAATTGGTCATGCAACATCTAACATTAATCAACAAACAGACATTGTAATAAAATCAAATTCGAGTAATTATACAACAAAGCTGAATTGCCTAATAATCACAAAGTTAACTGAAAAGGTTCCTCAGGTAATTTTATCAACAAATATCAATATCCCATCAAATGTAACATTAGCTGATCCAAATTATAATATTCCAGGAACTGTTGATATTTTACTTGGATCAGAAATTTTCTGGAGTTTAATAGGTACTCAGAACATAAACTTAGGCAAAAATCAACCCATTATGCACAATACACCATTTGGGTGGATTTTGGCAGGCACTATGCCAATTTATACAATGACGACATCAATTAATGCATTTAGTCTTGATCAAAGTTTAAACAGGTTTTGGGAATTAGAAGAACCACAACTTAATCAGCCACCGCTTTCAAAAGACGAAAAAATGGTGCGAACAACATTATTCCGATACAATAGAGAGAAACAGAGATGGACAATACGTTGTGAGCATACCTTTAAAGGAGAATTACATACATTTAGGAAGTTCTCGGGAACAAGCATTACAAAGATTTTACAATTTAGAAAAGAAATTAGACAAACAGCCAGATATAAAAAACCAATACACAGCATTTATTAAAGAATATCAAGCCTTAAATCACATGACTTTAATAGAAAACTATGATAATAGCAGTCAATCTGAATTTTATCTACCACATCATCCAATCATTAAAAACAGTCTGACAACACAGTTAAGGGTTGTTTTTGATGGCTCAGCAAAAAAGCACTTCTGGACTATCACTCAATGATGTCCAACATATAGGGCCAAAACTTCAAAACGACATGCGAGAAATATTAATTAGATTTCGCCAACATTCTGTTGTCTTATCAGGTGACATAATGAAAATGTATCGCATGATACTTGTAAAGCCTGAGCAACGACCTCTACAGCGCATATTTTGGAGGGACAATCAAACTGACAAAATTCAATGCTTTCAACTAAATACTATTACATATGGAACAGCATCGGCCCCATATTTAGCAGTCAGAACAATACAGCAAATTGCTCTAGAAATTAAAGAAGAATATCCAGAAATTAGTAATATAATTAATGAAGACTTTTACGTTGACGATCTTTTGACTGGAAGTGACTCTATAGCATCAACAAAACGTATCTTGCAAAACTTACTCACAGTATTAACCTCAAGAAAATTTACACTTAGAAAATTAGTTTCAAATAAACCCGTCATTCTTGAAGATATTCCAAGGGATGACAAAAGTCATAATGTTGTTAACTTAGGAGATAACGAAAATACAAAAACATTAGGAGTTGTTTGGAATCCAACTTCGGATACCATCCAATATAATATACAAACCTTAGAACAAAAGCAAACCACCAAAAGAACCATTCTTTCAACTATCTGCCAAGTATTCGATCCACTAAGTTTATTAGGTCCAATAATTATTAATGCAAAAATTATAATCCAAGAATTGTGGATTCTCAAAATAGACTGGGATGATGAAGTTCCAATAGATTTAAGTACCAAATGGTTCAACTTTATAAACGAATTGCAACATTTAAATAAATTGAAAATACCAAGGCAAATCAAAATTAACGATCACATTAGATGCGAATTACACGGATTCTGCGATGCAAGTGAAAAGGCTTACGGTGGATGTATATACCTTAAATCAATTAATTCGGCAGGAAATACACTTGTGCAATTAGTGTGTGCAAAATCCAAAGTTGCCACTGTCCATAAAACAACTTTACCTCGATTAGAACTCTGTGGGGCAGTCGTACTAGCTCAACTGAGTCATCAAGTTATTCGTTCCATAAAATGCAATATCGACAAAACATATTATTGGTGTGATTCTACTATCACCCTCAATTGGTTAAAATCAGCGCCAAGTCGATGGAAAACATTCGTAGCCAACCGAGTGGCTCTCATTCAAGATCTCACAAATGAAAATAACTGGGATCATATTAATACTAAAGATAATCCTGCTGACTTAATCAGTAGAGGAGTAACACCAAAAGATTTGATCAATTCAAAATTGTGGTGGAATGGCCCAAAATGGCTAACTTCTTCTACTACAAATTACCCATGCAGATTTAATACTACTCAACAGTATGCAAATCTACCAGAATATCGGCAACCTAAAGTAAACACATACGTATCTAACGTTCACACAACAAATCATTCTTTTGCATATTCTTTGTTCAATAAATATTCAACTTTTAATAAATTGCAACGAGTCGTATCCTATATTTTTAGATTTGCATTAAATTTGAAAAAACCGTCCTTTGAACGTATTTCAGGATCATTAACAACCACAGAATTAAATCACTCTCTCGAAATCTTGATAAAATTAGTTCAAACACACTCATTTCAGTCGGAAATTGCATCATTACAACAAGGAAAAACTTTAGACTCCAAAAGTAATTTATTACGTTTAACACCGTTTTTAGATAATAAACAAATGAGATGGCTGTACTTATGCAGTTACATTTCAATGCGAATTAACGAAAATATGTAGTGGTTGTACCGAGGGGTTAACCGCTGGTGAAGTTTTTGTACACATCTAATGAAGTACATGAAGTACTGAGGAGGGGGTGTAGAACACCTTCCAGTGCACAAATTTTGGAATAAAGAACATTGCAGAACATGCAGAGCTGCAGACCGAGTAGTTTACTTTTTATCAGAAGTAAACTGAAGATCTCCTGTTGCAGAAGCACTGAGGGTGTTCTACACCCCCAGACCCCCGGTTTAAATAATTTATTTTTATTAAAAGTGAATTAAATATTTAAGCATATCTCAAGTTTATTAAAATTAGCTATGGCCAAGTAAATGTGTTTAATTCGTAATCTGACAATTAATAATTATAAACTACCTAATTATAAATTCCGTACTCCTGGGAGGTAGATCTCTGCAACAGGAAAGTTCAGTTTACTTCTGATAAAAAATAAACTACTTGATCCGGGGGCTAGAGGGGGAGGAAACACCCTCTAGTGCCTCTGCAACGGAGATCTTTAGTTTACTTTTGATAAAAATAATCTACTCAATCCGGGGCCTGGGGGTGTGGAACACCCTCCAGTGCTCAAATTTTGGTATTTCTGTAAGTCTCTTCTGTAAGAAGTATGGATAATTATGATGAAGTACGTGAAGTGTAAGGTTAATTGTACACGATTTCCTCTAGCGGTTGACCCCTTGGGTTGTACCTGTTCCAAATAAAGAAGCAAAAACAATAGCAAGAGCAATTATGAATAATTTTATTTTAAATTATGGTCCTATGAAAGAAATTCGTACGGATATGGGTGCACTGTATAAAATGAGATATAAAGGTAATGTCAGGCGCAATTGCTGCATAAGCTGCATGTAAAGTTCTTACACAGACTGAAAGTAGCCTGCAACATGCAGTTTTCTGGGTTGAGGCTGCCTAAAATTTGCAAGCTGCACAAAAGTAGCAAACCTATTCACACATAAGCTACTTTTACTTCAGCTTACAACCGACACCTTGGCAGTTTTTACTTCAGCTGCAACCGCCAATGAACTTTGAAGCAATTATTCGTGGAGTGTTGCGTTTGGAACAACGAAAATTTCAAAATTCCCATTTTGCGTGGTATATTTTGTTTCCACCTGTTCCAGATTTTTTCACTTTTATTTTTGACGGTTCTTTGAAATGTTGAGCTCGAAAAGTGTAAATTTTTTTTTAAATTTTTTTGCCTGAAATATTCATTGCAGGTGCAATTTGTGCAAGACAATTCGGCCGTTTTATTTAGTTGTGGTAATCTGCGCTCGCAACATTCCAAGACAATTTCGGTCCTCTACTATTTCAATCAGTTTTAAAACGTCTTCACGTTTCCACTTATATTGTGGCATTCTATTAAAAATTGAAATTCAAAATATAACCTTATTTATTTATTGTATGGCATAATACAAAAAAAGAAAGGAAAAGTAACTACATGACACTGTATAATCAGATATTAATAATTAAGGTTTTAATATAACCTTAATAAATGTCAACACACAAATTGCACTTGCAACCGCTGCAAAAGTATCACCCAGATAAAAATTGTTTTATTGCGACTGCAATCCAGAAAATTGTGACTCACATTATGCTACTTTTAAACAGCGTGTGCATTAAAAATGTTGCAAGCAGCATTGCTGCATGTGCTATTTTGTGGGTTGCAGCGCTGTTCACACGAAATTTGCATCTTTCATATCATTGCTTCAGGATAAGTTATTGCGCAGAATATTACTAGCCTGTGACGTCATGTGCAAAAATTACAAAAATAAAACTCGGATATATCATATCTTGTATATTATTGTATGTATCATGGCGCGTTAACCACTTCTAAGGTTAGAATTGTGCTAAAATTTTAAAATTGTCTGCAAGCTAGAAAAAGGGAAATAATAGCTGAGTTAATGTTTCTCATATATAAATATATACCAAACGCACGATTTGGTAGTTTAAAAGGATTTATTGAATTTAAATTTACAAGCTATGAGTAGCGTAAAGAAATCTAAACTGAATTATAATTATGTTAATACCCTTATTTTATACATTTCGTTTCTGATAATTAGTTAATTACATTTAGATAGATAAATTGTTATCCTATGATAACAATTTCAAAGTTTAAAGTTAAACTAATACATAATTGATAACAATTTCAAAATTTAAAGTTAAGCTGATTGTCTGTCACATAATTCTTCCGTATTATGATAATGGTTTAATTAAATATTACAAATTTTTACTTATTCTAAAGGTTAGTGTGATAGACCCTTGTACTTCGATAAGGGTCGTTTAGATATCTTAACCTATGTTAGTTGCTGATGACGTAACTCCTCCCTCCTAAGATAGAATGTCCACATTCGTTTGGTGACCATGGAATTCTTGAACTTCCTGTAGATTGTATTCGTCTATCTTTGTTTTGTTCTTGCTAATTAGTAATTTAATTTTACGTCTAAATAAGAATGATATAATACAAATAATACCTATTAATACTAGAAATAATGTGGTTAAAATATGGGTTACATGTAATACAGGGTGTACATAAAATTTAGTTTCTAAACTTTTTGCTTCTTCCTTCAAATTTGTAAAATCGTCCAGGTGTTTTAACTGCAGATTCACACTTAAGCCTGCCCTGTAATTTCTAACTACAAATGAGTCTTTAAACGAGAAGTTGCTGTAAGAGTTTTCAAATGTTGTTTCACCTATAATTACTTTGCACTTGTCTTTTGATGATATTATAGCACTGTTCGCGATTTCGAAACTGTTAATTCCGTCACTACATTCTTCAATAACTCGCGAACTAGTTTTGCTTGAAATTAATATCTTGCCGTCGTTTAGTTGCGCGTATAGTTTGTAATTGTTGCTGGCGATTGCAAATGTACAATTCCTTGCGTCCGCGATAGCACAATTATGAACTCGCGGTTTTTCTATGCACACTGTTTGATTTTCAATTGTCTTGCATTTCTCGTCGGTCCAGAATTCTCTTGTTGCCCCTTGTAGATGATACTTGTAGGGTGGTAGCATTACCTTGTTTTGTAAGTCAGGTATGGGATAGATTTTTGAATAACGGAACAAGGATTCGTCCAGGATGGGAATATACAAGATACATGTAATAGTGTCTTTCGCAGATACTATGCGAAATTTTGAAAATTCAAAATTTTGAAAATATGAATATAGTTTAGTTCAAGTAATTCTGATTGTTTATATACTAATTTTAAATGATTTATTATTTCTATTAGCTCCTCGTGCCTAATTATCTCTAGATTGGTCATTTCTGAAAATGCTAAGGAGATGGTTCTTTCGATAGTTTGGAGTACGTTTATTATTTTGAAACTGACTAAATTATAATATTGAACTACTAATTCCGTATCAAGAGTGCTGCTAACGTTGTTTATAGCAAAAAATGATGAATTTAAATTTGTATGAATTGCTTCAAGATCTTTTGAATATCTACTTGTTATTTGATTGGCGAAAGACGTGTGACTATTGATTTGTTTGATTACCTCTTCCTGACTACTGTAAAGTGATTGCAAATTTTCGTTAATTCTTATCAGATCGTCATTATCCGGGCTACCTGTTATGAATTTGATGGCAGTTCCTAACCCGTTAATAAGACCGCGCTTAATTCTATACCTAAATTTTTGCAGTTGATTTTCGATTGTTTTACAGTTATCTTTTAGTACATTAATTATTTGCTGTATGTGAAAGTTATTATTTTAGTTTCAATTATGGTAATACCATTCAATATTTCATAATAGTTTACGTTTATGTCGGTTAGGTTAAAATAAAAATAGAATTTGTGATAATGATTGAGGAGCTTCGCTACGCCAAGATCCTCTGGAAGGTAACCATTTGTTTTAAGTTCTTCTATTTGAAGGCCCTGGATCTGATGGATCACTCCGGTCCTGCAATTTAAATTGTTTTTTTATTCTCTTAATTTTCCTCATGTTGATATTTGCTTTTCTCTTTGAAATTTCCCTAATTCCTTCTATTTTATTTTTGTTGATCGCGGTTACGTTTACCTTGTCAAAACACGGGTCTGTTTTCCGTATTCTTTGTCGCGTAAAATATACTACCGGTTCGTTGATTTCGACTGCGGGTTCTTTGGTTTTGTTTTTTTGCTTCAAGAATTTTTGTACCGCGTTCAAGCTGCTTTTGGTAAAGCTGTTCGTAAAAAGGGATTAACTCGGTTTTGCGATTTTCGTTGTACATTTCAAAAATAGTTTTGTCTATGTCAATTTCGTGCGCATTTAAATTCTCATATGGTCCGTATAATAACGTGAATGGTGTGTAACCTGTTGCAGAATGAATTGATTGATTATAGATTACGATTGCCGATGTCATTAGGTTTGAGGGAGTTTCGCTTCCGTTTCTGCTTTTTTATTATTCTTAATTTTTCTAGAATTGTAGAATGAACCCTTTCTACAGGTGAGTTTGAGTTACTATTGTAGTTTGTGGTATAATGTAGTTCAATTTTAAATAAAGAACAGAATTCTTGAAACGTTTTGTTTTTTAAAATCTTTTCCTTCATCGCATACAATTTTACGAGGATAGTTATGGTGAGAAAAGTAATGTCGTAATTTGTTTAACATCGTTGTTCCCGATAAATCTGCAACAAAGTACGCTTGAGTATACCGCGAAAATAAGTCAATAATGGTCAAAAAATTTTTGTCCTTCGAATCCGAACGTATCTATGTGCACTATGTCAAAAGGTCGCTTGGCTAGTAGAGGTCCCGAAAGCGGAATTTTATACGGATTTCGCTCGTACTTATTTATTAAACACGTTTCGCATTCGTTGATTATTTTATTAATTCTAATCCTCATGTCGGGCCAATAATATTTTAATTTTAAATGATTGTGTGTTTCTATAATACCGTTGTGGTTACTGGAATGGTATTCATTAATTATTTCATCTTGATCCTCCGTTTTTTCTAAATCTTTTGCTAGAATATTACTTTTTATGAATTTAACATTACTATCAAATAAGTTTTGGGTGACCTTTAGGAACACCGCTTCTAGCTCTTTGTCTTTAAAATAAATTCCATACAATTCCTTTGGATCTATAATTTCTTTTAACATTTTAACCAGATTTTCCATTTCGCTACCCCTCCTGATTGTAACGGTGTAGTTACGTTTGTTAAACACTTTTTTCATGTCTGTTTTTGCCAAGTCGCCTAATTGTAGGATAATACGATTAGCAAAGTGATTGAGAGGTTTATCTGAAATAGGTATAGTAAATACTGGGTTTTCCGTCGCCGTGTGTCGAGTATTTTCCGAATCGTCGATTTGATCTAGAATTCCGTCGAGTTCGGAAAGCTGTAATTCTGCTTCCTCGTCGGCGTTTGCAATAATTGATAAGATATCTTCGTCTTCGTTGTTGTTAATTTCTACTCGTGACAGGGCGTCAGCCACCAAATTTTCCTTACCTTTTTTATACTGTATCTTGTAGTCGAATTCTTCTAACCTTAGCCGCCATTTGACAAGGCGCGAATTCGCGTCGCGAATTGAAAACAACCATACCAATGGTTTGTGATCGGTTTCTATTACAAATTGTTTACCATAGAGGTAAGCTCTAAAATGCTTTGTCGTTTCGACTATTCCTAATAGCTCGCGCTCTATCGTGGAATAATTTCGTTCCGCGCTATTTAATGTTCTTGAGTAGAATGCAATGGGTTTGTTATTTTGAGAGTACCCTCCAATGGCTATGTTAGACGCGTCGGTTGTGACATGGAATGTTTTTTCGAAGTCCGGGTAAATTAAAATAGGAGCATTTGTTATCAGCTCTTTACATTTATGAAATGCCTGCAGATATTCAGAATTTCCAGGGTCTATTTTTGATCCCTTTTTTAAACACTTGGTGAAAGGTTGAACTATCTTAGCAAAGTTTTTGATAAACCTTCTATAGTAACCTATCAATCCGAGAAATGCTCTTATTTCTTTTACTGACTTTGGGAGAGGGTATTTTTGAATTGCCAAGACTTTTGATGGGTTTGGCTTTACGCCTTCGGGTGTGATAACATGTCCAAGAAAAGCAACTTCTTTACATAGAAATTCGGATTTATCTAATTGCAATTTTAGATTATATTCCCTAAATTTTTTAAATATTAGGTTAAGGTGAACAATGTGTTCGTGAAGCGATTTGGAGAAAATTACCACATCATCCATGTACACAAAACAGAATTTATACAGGTATTCGCGAAGGATATTGTCCATGACTCGTTGGAACGTTCCAGGGGCGTTTTTTAGTCCAAAGGGCATTCGAACGTATTCCCAGTGGCCATTGTCCACTGAAAACGCGGTTTTCTCGATGGATTCCGGATCCAATTCAACTTGATGAAACCCTTGTGCTAAATCTATGGTAGAAAAGTATGTGCATTTGCCTAGGTTATCCAGTATTTCTTCCTGTCTTGGTAAGGGGTATTTTTCCTCTATTGTTTTATCGTTTAATTTGCGATAGTCTATAACCAATCGCCACTTCTTTTTACCGCTCGCGTCAATTTTTTTGGGAACTATCCAAACTGGTGAACTATACGGGGATATGCTGGGTCTAATGATTTTACCATCTAATAATTTTTGTATTTGATTATTTATTTCCGATTTTAAGGTGTGGGGGTATCTGAAGGATTTACAATACACGGGATCGTTATCTACCGTTCTAATCTTATGTTTAATTGCATTGGTAAATGATAAATCGCTTTTATCGTCATAAAAAATGTCTTTATAATTTTTGCAGAGATGTAGAATTTCGTTTCTTTCCTCTAAATTTAAATGTTGAGTTCTAATGGAATCTGTAATATTTATGTTCGGGGACCATTTATTGAGGTTTGCTATTTCAATGTTATCAATTGGTTCCACGTCTATTTGTTGGTGGAAATTTACTTCTATTTCGCGTTCTTCCTCTACGGGTACAGTGCAGAAACCGTTTTTTGCAACTGATATAGATTCCGCAATATGATAGTCGTTGCTAATTTTTATTTGGGGTATAATTACCGGTCCCTCTTCAATATTTACGGGAATTTTAAGGTGATCCTAACTGTTTGTTTAAATGGTTGAAAGTTTGATGGATTTAATTCCATAAAGAATGGTATTTTAACTCCCAAAATTTCTAATGTTTGATCTTTATAATTAATTGCTGCACCCATTCTTTTAAGATCGTCGCTTGCAATTAGTCCGTCGAATCTATCGTGCCATTTTGCGACGTGAAAGTTTACTCTACTATTAATTCCATATTCTTTTAATAATGGATAAGTTATATTTTCATTGTTGAAAATTGTTTTATTAAGGCTTTTAATTGAAAATGACTTTTTAAATAAAAATTGTTTAAAGTGTTCGTACGTGGGTTTCGGGTTCATGATTGAGCTTGAGGCTCCGCTGTCAATTAAGATTTTTAAATTTAAACTAGGTATTACTATGAAGGGTAATTTAGGTTTGCTACTGATGGTATTTAAATCGATGTTTATTGTTCCGAGGCCTCTACGCGAAAATTTTCGATTTCTACATTTGAGTCGTAATTTCCACGTTGATTTTCCGGGAATTCGCGTTGTGACGGTTCTGGGGGGTTCAATATTATGTAGCTC
The DNA here is from genome assembly GCA_036346125.1 of Lycocerus yunnanus. Classification (NCBI taxonomy): domain Eukaryota; kingdom Metazoa; phylum Arthropoda; class Insecta; order Coleoptera; family Cantharidae; genus Lycocerus; species Lycocerus yunnanus. The sequence goes on from JARFIX010000106.1 coordinate 839,796, forward strand.
TTCTGAGATGAAGTTACTCGGACCTCTGTTTGTAAAGTGATTATTAAAATTTTTAGAGCGATTCTGTGTCCAAGTATTATTGGGCGGATTGAATGTATTTCGCGTGGAGATTGACATTGGCGTAGGCTCCGTATTTTGATTTCTTTGATGAGCTTGCGAGTTGTTAATTCTATTTTGCGTTGATGCAAATTGAGTCGGGCCACGCGGGAATGATTGATTTGAATTCCGTCTTAGGTTAAAATTTTGATTATTATAATTGGGATTGAAGTTTGTCCTGAAGTTTAAATCGTTATTAAAATTTGAATAATTATTAAAGTTTGGGTTAAAATTTGGTCTAAAGTTTGAATTGTTACTATAGTTTGAATTATTATTAAAATTTGAGTTAAAATTTGGTCTACTAAGATTCGGATTATTAAATTTTGAAGCGTTTCTATTTAAGTTCGCGTTTCGTTTTACCGGCGTTTTATTCCTCATAAAGTTTAAAAATTCGGTTTGCTGCTTTTGGTTATCGTAGTTCCTTAGTGTTAACAGGCAATCCTCTATGGATCCAACTGATTGAATGCTAAGGTGACTACGATACGGTTCCAATAAGCCAGCTTTAAAAGTGTTTAGTGCATTTTGACCGTACATGTTAAGTTTAAAATTTTTAATATCTTCGTTTGTTTCTCTAATCGCGACATGTTCGAGTATTTTTTGTAATTTAAATTTAATATTCTCGTAATAACTATCGTAACTTTCGTTGTGTGATTGAAAGCAGGTATTCAAATCGTTTGCTAGCAGGGTCTCGTTTCGCGGATCGCCAAACCGATTAATTAATGTTTCCTTTACTTGAGTCCAAATGGTACAGTTCGATGTTACTAACGCGTCTCTCGCCGCACCTTCAAGTTTTGAACAACAAATTTCAAACAGTAAAACATTCAACGTGCATCCCTCTTGACCCGCCGTATTAATTCTAAACATTGTAATGAATTTTTCGCATTGTAAAATAAAATGAGATAAATTTCTATCTCCCCCCATCGTATCTGGGAATCATGTCCTTCGCGAGATTCACTTCGGTAGCCGTATGAGTAGCCATCGTATTATTATTTGAATTTATTGGATTAAAAGTATTTAAATCAGAGTTAATTGAACTTAATTCTTTTCTTAAAGGAGATCTGTCGCGAATATTTGACATAAAATCGTATTACATGTACGTTGTAAAATAGTAAATTATAAAATATAGATAGAAAGGATTTACTTACAAAATTAGGACTGCCAATAACATTTCTGGATGTCTGGTGGTTGTTGATGAAGTTTCCAGCGTCTTTTACAATTGAAGTTGTCCTGTGGATTCCTTCGGTAATTTCGCTCAGTGGATCTTGCACCAATCTTATTGTTGTTTCGTAATTTTTCAATTAAGATTTTAAAAAATCACCGACACTAATAATTGAGCAAATATATACCAAACGCACGATTTGGTAGTTTAAAAGGATTTATTGAATTTAAATTTACAAGCTATGAGTAGCGTAAAGAAATCTAAACTGAATTATAATTATGTTAATACCCTTATTTTATACATTTCGTTTCTGATAATTAGTTAATTACATTTAGATAGATAAATTGTTATCCTATGATAACAATTTCAAAGTTTAAAGTTAAACTAATACATAATTGATAACAATTTCAAAATTTAAAGTTAAGCTGATTGTCTGTCACATAATTCTTCCGTATTATGATAATGGTTTAATTAAATATTACAAATTTTTACTTATTCTAAAGGTTAGTGTGATAGACCCTTGTACTTCGATAAGGGTCGTTTAGATATCTTAACCTATGTTAGTTGCTGATGACGTAACTATATGCAACAACCACTTGTTAATTCCAGAAAGGGTTCACAACTTATCCTCGAGAGACCTTGCAGCACTCCAATCAACAGGTGGTTATTGATTGTATAAACAATATTAACTCAGCTGTTAATCACCTTTCCTTTTCTAGCTTGCATGTAATTTCAAAATTTTAACGCAATTCTAAGCTTGGAAGTGGTTAACTCACCGTATCAAACTGGTTTATAGAAACTAATTTCTTTAATTGTTTTAAATTTAATATTATTTTTGAATTAATATTTCAAAAATTAATTGGAATTTCAAAATTAAATGTGGTATTTCGTGTCTTTAATAATACTTAAAACTGATTAGATTTTGGTTCAAATTAATGAATAATTGTTAATGGATAATTATAAAAAAATTTTAATATTGAGAAAAAGAATAATCAAGTCATGAGCATGTTACATCCAATTATGTTTTAATAGATTTAAGATTATATTAAACTTCAATTATATGTAATATCGTAATTTCAAAATCAATTATGATCGATAGAATATTTAATAATTTAAAATAAACAAGCTTTAGAATCCGTTTAAAGTAGGAGAAATTCTGAAATGCATTCTATTATTATCAAGCGATAAACAATTTATCAACTAATTATACAGTAAAATTATAACATAAAACGTAAAATATTACCGGGGTGGTTTAAAAAGTATTACTACAAATAAATAACTAAGTGTAAATGCAATTTGAACATATGATGTAATGCGGTATCAGCATATTAATAATACTAATTATGTTAGTTTATAAATAATTAAAAAGGAAATAAAATTTATATACGGTAACCCTAAAAACAAAGTTTTATAGCATTATTTGTTATTAGTAGTATCATTGTACTACCCCCGTATTCGATGCATAAGTAAAATCTAATTTAATTATGTATAATCCTTATTCTTCGTTCTAAAATCATAAAACCGGAATTGATTAACGCATTATTAATGCAGATGATAATTATTTGATTCAAATAAAATGACTTTGAAAGTAAATAAGAACGCAGTATTCAGTTCGCCATTAAACAACAAACAGTAGTAAAATTATTGTAGTTTGTGACAAGATTGCGTATTTTCACGAACGGTGAACTTACAAAGTTAAAACCGAAACTAACATGAAAAAATCTAATAATTCAACATCCGATTGTTTTGGTATTCAAAAGTTTTTATTACGTATTTCTGGATTGTTTCCAAATGAAAATGTTTTTTATAAGGTGTACTCTATTTGTTTATTATTTATAATAGCAATTTATCCGGTTGCGGTCATTCCGCAAATTTTAAAAGATTATCATGATAATTTTAACAAATTTATCTTTTCTGTGATTATTGAGTGGGGACAATGTATAGGTAAGATATTTCAAAAATTTTTAAAATTCAATATAATTATTTTTTAAATGAGTATAAATAAAGTGCAATTTATTGATTTCTGTAGAATAATTTATAGATTGAAATAACATTTAAAGTTTAAGTTTAATTTAATTTTAAAATTCAACTTTCAAAAGTTAAAATTACATTTTAATTTTTAGCGATTATTTCATTCTATTGGGCATTTTGGAATCGATTCGAATTCATAAAATTATTCGAAAAAACTTGAACTTCTTGATGAATTGTCAAATTTTTCAAATGCGAAAGATGAAAATGATGTTATAAAACAATGTAAAAATATTGTTAGGAAACAGGTAAGTGCTGAAGTGTTTCATATGTTTTTGAAGATTCTTTTAATTTGATGAAGGTGGAAAATTTAAATATAACAATTTTAACTCTACGGAGGTACATTTCGCCCTCCCGCCTTATCGATAATTTTTTAGTAAAGTTAATGTCAAACGTTTGAACATCTTTTGAGATTCAATAAGCTTCCATCTCCATCGTTTGGACCACAACCATTGCGGAATTATAACATAACTTTTTTTAATTCTTTTGATGTTGTGATCGGGTCAATGGCATATCAATTTAAACGATTAACTTTATCTTCGTGCCAGCCAGTTTAATGTCAGAATTTTCACCACCTGAGAATGATGTAGGTTTTTACTTTTAATTTCTTAGCGACTTTCGAGGATTAATATTTTGTACCCGTTGATTTCGATTGATGATTTACGTTTGCACGAGTTGTGCTCAAGTGTCGATAATTTTATTAAATTATGGATTGCTTAATTCCGGATATATTGTTATGGATCAGTTCTTTAAGTTTGGCATCAAAAATACAAAAACTTTTAATGTAAGGTTTAACTGGTTCAGACTTTGATCGACGATCCTACCGAAGCTTCACACCTGGTTCAACCTTTGTGTAATCCACACCGTTTTTCTGAAAAGCAACAAACTTTCACCCCCAACATGTTTTTAAAGTAAATTTGCAACTCCATTGATTTCAGATGAATCTTTGGCTTCCAAAATTTATCCAAACAGCTACATACGTCTGATGGTGACCTCCGATGAGCGGTAGTTTATATCTTCCATATTTTCAGAGGATATATTTCAAAAAATTATAATATCTGTTTGAATATAATAAGTTTAAATATTCTCAAAGTTTCAATAAATTATATACATACCTTCCGTACTTGCCAAAAAAATCATGATAATCACTATAAAATCGTAGTCCTAAACCTATTTCCCCCATTAAATTAAACAAAAATCTTAAATTTAGTTGACAAAATTATACCCATTTTTATAAAGAGTCTTATATTGCTAACATCCCCTAGATGAGATTTGAAGCTGCACTCCTTTACATCGTCTCTTCCATTCCCAAGTGTAACTTTACAAGTAACAGCGCTTTTACCCTCTGTGCCCAGCTTAAATCACTACTGATTGAATATCGTAATTAATTCATTTCTTCGTTACAACTTTTATTAGAAATTTAACATCAACATAGTAACAATATTGTTTTATTTAGAATTATCTTGGATATTCAGCGTTTGTTGTTTTGTGGTTTACATGCATATTAGTGTCGATTGTACTGTCATTAAATAAGGAAGAATGGATTCTCCCATTTGGAAGTGGACCTCAAATGGTTAATAATAATATGCAATTTATTATTCAAATATTCCAAATTGAAATTACCATAAGGAATGGCTATTTATTAATATTAATTTATATAAATGTATTAACATTAATTCGGGGCCATTGTATCCTTTTACAACACTACCTTTCAATATCATTAAATGCAGATAAAGAAGAAATACTTGAGGTAAATAATTTATATTTTGCTTATAAATACTAGACTTTCCATGTACGCGAGTACTTCATATGCAAAAACAATCGCGTACATTAACTGTGCAAAATAGTTACTTAAAATTATAAGTAAATGCCACCAAGAAGCTGGCAGACGAGAAAAAATTATAATCGACCAAAAATTAAGTTGACACGTAAGTAAGTCTGTGGTCCGTAGCGTTCTACTTAACATTAAAACAACAGCAGTACTTAAATTGGATTAATATGTTTTATATAAGTGTGAAAGAAGGATCAATTGTTTAATTTTTTTTCTAAAATATTAAAACGATAACAATCTTTGATACACATAATGTATTATGTTAGCAGCTTTAATCGGCTAATGAAATGTTATCCATGTTATTTTTTAATAAACAAATTCGCGATTTAATCTGCGTAATCACTAAGCACGTCGATAGTACTTACCTAATACTATACACCCAAAACAAGAAATTATTAAATTTACGTCTAATATAATATGTAATAGAATTTTATATACACATACACACAATATGAGTATTAAAACTTAATTTGCGTAACTCACGAAGGAAACCCGCGAACATGGAGAGTTTTGTGTACTATTATACATCCTATCAAATTTTAAAATTACAGGAATATGATACAGAACTTATTGAAAGCAAAGATATTGATTGGGAATCATTTAAGGTACAACTTCAAGACATTGTACCTTACCATGTTGGTATTTTTGATGCTGCAGATCAATTGGAAACTATATTCTCGTTTATAATGTTTTGGGTTTTTGGAGGAATAGGCTTTACTATGTGTTTAGCAATCTATCACGCAGAGGTACGAAATTGATATAACTTTTAACAAATATCTAAATAATATAGGTGTTAACTGAATGATATTTTAGCTAAATATAGAAATGGGAGAATTTATAAAAGATGTGGTTATAATCGTATCAGGCTTTTCTGTACTGATTATAATATGTGCTTATGGAGAGAGTGTTAAAGCAGAAAGTGAAAAAATAGGAAGTGTATGTTATGAATTGGATTTCACTGATTGCGATTTGAGAATTCAAAAATCTTTAATACTTATAATGGCCAGAGCTCAAAGACCAATAACTGTAACAATTGGAAAGTTGAAATTGTTAAGTTTACGCACCATGGTTGATGTTAGTATCATATTATAAACAAATATTTTTAATTAAAGTTTAATAGAATATATTTTTTCAGGTCTTTCAATCGATTTATAGTTATTATACGTTCCTTAGAAATATGAATGCTATTAATAACTGAATTAAATGTAATAATTGCACCAATTCACTAATCACTGCAGAAATTGATAAAATTATTAACCTGCAATATTAGATAAGACATTAAAATTTAGCGCGATATTAAATTAATTAATTAACAGTTAATTAAGATTTAATATTTCATTAGTAGCACCGTATTTTCAATTCTACATATGTTCAAGAGTTCCGACATTGAAAGTTTAAATTAATTAAGAAAGCTTCTTAATTTTAAAATTATATAATTATTAAGTATTGCAAAATTTTCTGTAAGGAACAAGATCAAAATTGATTTAAAGAGGAACATCCTTTGTTCAAAGATCCGTTAGTTTTATTTTTAACATGACGGGCACTTTTGTTTTATTTAGGTAATTTATTCTATTAATTAGACAAGCCCAGTAATTGTTTGAACTATTTATGTGTCACATCGGAGATTTATAAACCGGAATCTTCTTTGGTGAGACAATTAGGCGTCCGCGACTTATATGTAATAGTAGGCTAATTTTAATCCTTCAACCTGACTGATTGAGTATCCTGTATCTAAATTATTATATAGGATTAGATCCTATTTACGTTTCATAAAATAACTTATGTCTTATAGTCCTTTTGAAATAAGAATCAGAAAAAATTAGTGCTAAAATTATAACCTTGCAACGTGCTTAGTTAAAACTTATACAAATTTACACTGTAAAATTTCATTTGGGATTGTTTATTTTGCAAATCGAATATAAAAAATAAATTTTTCAGACGATTTTATTCTAAATTATGCAAAAAATTTTGTAATGTCTTTTATATATAATTAATTTCGGTTAAAAATCCTTATGTAAGGATAAACCAAGTGTTTACCCGTCCCATCAAGAGAGTACTCTGCAATTAATATCTCAAAGATGTTGCAAGCATCTTGTAGAGACCACCGATTTTACGTGCTCTTCCAAGCACGAATTGGATTTACAAAGTAACTTGCCGGATGCAAACCGAGTTCTACTTAAGTTCATCGCGCTAACAACCATGCCAATGACTTTCTCTCAAGTTGTAGTTTTTTAAAGTCAAATACAAAATCTGGTTTTTACAATAGGTTTAGTAAAATTTTCTAGTTGACGTTCGTCTAAATTTTTTGACGTTTCCTTGTGTGAATCGTCCTTTGAGTCGCGTCAAATGCATTTATATAATTTTTTACTGCATTCTTATTTCAATGGACTTACATATGTATGTGTTATATTTAGTGTTGTTAATATTTTAAATTCACGAAGTTGATAAAATTTCAAATATTCTAAATTAGAACACTAAATCTAAACAAGGACAAATAATAATTTCCTACATTGTGTTAAAATTACATAATTTAAATAACTAATTGAAAGATGAATAATCTAGAAGTAACGATTGGCATTAAAAACACTATATTATGCAGAAAGAAAAGATTGATTTACTATGTGCTTTTAAATGCTATCGGTCAAAATTAAGTGCACAAGTTTTTTAAATTTTGTTAATTTGATAATAAATTGGGGGCTTTGTGTTTCTTTTAAAAAATTGTAATAAGTTTTATAGTATATAATTTTATGCAACCGTATTTTTTTCAAAAAACCCTAATTTAATAAAAAGTGTTAAAATCGACATTTTCAAACATAAATTAATTTATTTTTAAAAAAACCGAGTAAACTGTAAAGCCCAAATTTATGCTAACCGTACTTATTTTCAAAAACCCAATACATCTTACAGTAAAATGGCCTTAAAATCGACATTTTCTGAAATCAGTAGATTAATTCGTTTTATTAAAGCCAAAACCGAGAAAATCTGTAAAGCCAATTTTCTGTTATGTGTTATTTAGAATGAGTAACCCATTCTAAATTAGACCAAATTAAAAAAAACATTAATTATAATAATCCCAACAAGTAAAGAACCCTTCACAAAAACTTGGCGAGCAATTAGGTAGAAAAAGTAAATTTATGTGCCTTTTGTCAATAAGTATTAATAAATATTTATTTTGTACGTAAAATTAGTACGATAATTCCATATTTATTTGCGAAAAATTATTTTACCTCCTAAAAACTTTATTCTATTTATCAAGACTTTTATTCTCGCCAGAAAGCAAAAAATTTGAGTCAATTTTTTTAAGCGTTTGTCGTTTAGCCTCTATAATAATATGCTTTCCCGAAAACTACTAAAGGTGGATTTATACGGTTTTGCATGAAAGTTCCTCAATTAATCTCAATGATGATTGGTAATTATTACTAGTTAGTAGTTGTTCAGATCACTGTGAGTTATATTTAAATAATAATATTAAAATTAACTTATTTGTGCTTTATTTCCTTACCTTTGTAAGTTGGGTAAACTTTAGATTATAGGTTGTAATACCATGAATGTAAAGGGTCTACCAATCAGGGTTTGTTTTAAATTTGGTTGAAATAGGTCAAGTAGGCAGTTCTGTTATTCAGTTTTTTATCATATGTATAATAAAAGGTCAACATTTAATATAATGCCTTTGATTTCGCTCGAAAATCGTGTTAAGATAATTCAAATCCATTATGAAAATGGTCGATCCGTGAAGACTACATTTCGCAAAATTCGCGATATTTTTATTTGTAACGATCGTCCATCTGAGACTACAATTGCGAATTTAGTGCGAAAATTTGAGTCCACCGGTTCAGTAGTAAACGTAAGCACAAAAATATGTGCTCGTCCATGTCGTTCAATCGAAAATATTGCTGCAGTACGTGAAAGTGTCACAGAGGACCCAAATTTATCGGTTTCACGACGTTCTCAACAATTAGGCCTGTCCACAATGACCACATGGCGAATTTTACGGAAGGATTTAGCTCTAAAGCCTTATAAGATACAACTGGTACAAGAATTAAAGCCAGCAGATCATTCTCAACGTCTTAGATTTGCTGATTGGATCATTGAACGTGGTGCTTGTTTTCAGAAAAATCATCTTTTCGGACGAAGCACATTTTCACTTAAACGGGTATGTTAACAAGCAAAATTGTCGAATTTGGGCTTCTGAAAATCCAAAAGCAGTTGTTGAACAACCACTACATCCATCTCGTGTCACTGTATGGTGTGGTTTATGGGTAGGGGCATCATTGGTCCCTATTTTTTCGAAAATGAGGCTGGTGCTTTCGTTACTGTCAATGGAGTTCGCTATAGGGATATGGTAACCAATTTTTTCCATTCATAAATGTTCAAGCCCCTACAACATATTTCAGTAGAGAATTAGAAAATTTTCATACAAAATATGTGTTTCTTTTAAAATTTAAAACAAACCCCTGATTGGTAGACCCTTTATTAATATTTCCCATTGGTTAAGCAACTCATCATATTCTAATAAAAGAGATGGCGGTAAGAATCAAATTATAAAATGCAAGACTGTAACCTCGCAAATTAGTTAAATGTTTTTAAATTTCATCAAATTCAAATTTGGCGCTCTCATTATAAGTTAGGTATTTTTCTTAAGAAAATACTCATTCTCAAGATATTTTCAAAATATAATTTTAGAAATTTTTTTTTAAATTTTATAAAATTAATTTTGGGAATCTTTGAATTTAATTAAAGCATTATCACCAATGCGTACGTTAGTTTTCATTTGTTTCCAATTTTTCGATGTTTTCCATGTGTTTGTTGTTATACTGATGACGTTGTAAGAGAGAAAGTATACATATTTAACATTGTTTATAGCTTAACGTAATTTTGGGAATCTTCTCGAATTTGGTATAAACTTTTGCAAAAAGTTAACCATTCCAAGCACTCTTTGCAATTCCATTTTTACTGAAAAAAAAATACATTTAATATTTACGAATAACGTTCGTTAAACTTAAATTTGTTGTGTTAAGGAAAGCCTTGCAACTATTACTAGTTCATTGAGACTGTTATAGTAAAATTGTATTTCGTTAATATACTAAAGCATTATTTAGTAAAATAATTTACTAAAACAGTTTGTAATATTAACGAAACACATTCGTTAAACGTTAATTTAGAAATTTAAAGCTTTTACAACCTTTTACAAAAATTTTTACCAAAGCAAAATTAATATTTTACAAAATATTAAAATAACATTCAAGGACAATTTTTTTACAAATCCCGAAATGAAATTTTTATGCCGACGTACATTTGCCTAACCTCCCCCCCCCCATCCTTTTATTATTACATATTATTTATTTTTTATTGACCTAAGATTTAGATTTATGTAATGTAAAATAGCGTTTAGTAACTTTTGCCTGATTACAAAATTATTATCAACTTTTGCCTGATCCGTTGGATTTTGGCCGTTTATGATAACGGTTTGACAAATGCTCATAATAGCGCTTTTGGCATAAAGATATTATAACGAGGGCGTTATTTACATTAAATCGTCGTTTTAATTTTTTTTAGTGGCAGAGTGATAGGCATTTATAGAAGCTTTTCTTGGAGTTAAAAAATACTAAATAAACTTCTCGCCCTCCCCTCCTATTCAGTATTTTTAAAAATACTTAAAAAAGTGTAGGTGTCGTCCATAAATTATTATTGGGAGTTTATTGATACCATCAGGGCCGTCATATCAGCACCTTTGGTAAATATTCACAATAGCACTTTTGGCATAAAGAAATTATAATAAGGGCGTTATTTACATTAAAACGTATTTTTTAAAGTTTTTAAGTGGCAGAGTAATAGGTATTCATAGGAATTTTTCTTGGAGTTGAAAAATACTAAATAAACTTGTACTATTTATGTAGTATTTAGTATTTAGATTGTTATTGATTTAAATGTATGTGATTTTTAAAATGCTATTGGTCAAACAAATGCTTAAGTTTATAAACTAAGTTTTCACCGTTATTTTAATTGATAATAATTGAGGAGTTATCGTACAAAACCGAATAAATTAATTTTTGAAAAAAATTAATAATACATCGTTTCTATATAATTTTTATGCCAGCTTTCATTTGTCGTATTTATTTTCCTAACTAATAAAACCCAATAGATCTTATGGTAAAATGTTCTTACTGTCCACATTTTTTAAAAGCAGTAGATTAATTCGTTTTATTCAAGCCAAAACCGAATAAACCTGTAAAACCAATTTACAAGCTTAATTGCCTTATTCAAAATAAATGGAAAATAAATTGAAATTTCCAAAATAAACAAGGTGGAACTCGGATGACCGCAGTTCTTAAGCTTCTATACAGCTACCTTTTGGTTTACAATTATATAATATTTTGTAATTATATTTAATTTAAATTTATAATTTTTCTTTACCTGCACGATCATCAGATTATTTTTAATTTTTTAGCTGGTAACAAAAATTTTCTATATAAGAAATTGATTTGCATTTTGTAAGTGTTATTTTACGTTTTACATAATTTTTACTTTCACTCTTTCGCACCTTTAATTGGTTAGTTCATTTATTACTAACCCAAAAAGTGTAAAATGAATAAAATAATCTCATAAACGATTGAAAAGCGTCCACAACTCTGTGTGTTTGATCTCAATTAATTATTTTGAATCTTGTTAATCCATTCACGCGTTTGTCCATCCACCCACAAAAAGTAAAATTTAGTTTTTTCCATCTTGGAGTTTTGCCATTTTGTGATTATTTACTTCTTTGTTTGCGTCTGCATAGTTTGAGTTGCCACCGCTTTCTTTTGTCATCGATATGGTTATCACCATGGTTATATTCTAATCTTCCTGACTGTGTAGCAGTGTGTCAATAATTGTTGCAAAGAACAGATATTGTTCCAGTATCATTTGAGCGCTCACTCTGCTCAGCTATCATGTCTTACAATTGAAAATAGTGTGCTGTATTGTAACGTGAGCTTACGAGTTTTAGCCCGCCACAAAATTTGTTTAATTATTTTAGTAATAACGTTCTTTTATTTTTTTAAATGTTACCTAAGTCCAAATTAATTTTACATTTAGTTAGTTTAATGCTTTTATTTCAAGTCAAGTTATTATTTTAAATTCAAGTTTTGCATTCCGTAATAAAATACTTTCGTCCTGTCTGCGAATTATCTTTTCTGCTTAAAACTAGCCAATCCGCAGCTTTGCCGTGAACTTTTCATTTTCCGACCACTATCTCCCACGTGCATTTGCATACATTGCCAGTGAGCTTTGAGATTTTATCAAGGCAAAGCACTCCGTGCTTTGACACATTAAATAAATTTTACCATGTTTAATATAGTTTAATAAATTAATGATTAATTGTGATTTGAACAATCATTTGTGATGTGAAGTGTTTCGTCTATCCAAGTATGATCTATCGAGCAACAAATTTTGTCGTACCGTTATCGTTTCAATTTTCCTTCAGTAACTCTTTTGAGGAATTTACGTACCGTCCAAACCATTTTTGTCAGCCTCAAAGCTTCTTGTAGAAATTAACAACTGCCGTCAGTACAATGCAAATAGGTTCCATCATTTGACGTCATCATCTTTATTATCTACCACAAAACTACTTTGACTTCTGCCAGCTGAGTTAGCGCATTTTAATTGTATTAAGTGTCAAGGTCATGTAAGTGCCAGCATCTAAAAGTGCCAGCATTACATGTGAATGTGTAAAATTACTCACAAGTTTTATTTTACTAAAGTTTTGTTAAGCCTTTTGCTGTTTTATTTATCATCACCGTTTTATTATTGTTTATAAAACTTATCATTGACTAATTTCAAAACTTTTGTTAGTCAAATTTATTAGTATTTCCGTTTTAAAATTAAGGACCTTCAGTTACCTTTTTCGTAACGCGACCTTCAACAGTTTTTGATAGATTTAAGATCATCAGACTGTCAACAGATCACTTATGTACCATTTTTCGTAATCATTATACCTTTTTATGATTATGTTAATTACAGGTTTACTTGTAAAACTCAGTTGAGTCAGTTGAACTTAGTCATAGTTCATACCAATAACGCGCTAATTTTTATTCAAACTTTAGTTTAGTTCTTTATAATAATGTTTTACAAAAATAGTTAAAAGAATTTTGTTCTAATTAAAAAAAGATTTTGATTCTGGAGTTTATATGAAGCAGTCGGATTTAGTTATATTTTAGAAATTTATTGTCCAATATTGTTCGCGAGCTGGATGACAAAAGTTTGAACAAAAGTTTTGGTTAAAAACAACCCAAATTCACTTTTTACACAAGGACGAACCAAAGTGTGTCATTTATATTTTCTCATGTTTTGGTGATAGTAAGAAAATATAATTAGGCAACATTAATAATGTATGGGTTTTACTAAGCTAAGCTATTATTAGTTATTTATTTTGATAAAATAAATATAATAATTACCGATAATTAAATATTCATATAATTCATAATTCACACAAACAAGTATATTTTTAAAATACGATAATATAATATATTACTAATTACTGTAAAAATAGTGTAGTTGTTAATGTGCGCTGACAGAATAACAAGAAAGAATGTTTTACGAAAATTGCTTTTCTTGCATTGCAGGCCCTTTGCTAAAATGTTGTTCGATGATTGGTATACCACTTCTTTGGCCAATTTGCAATCATAATGCGAAGATATTAAAATTTCGAACACTCAATATCAAGCGCATTGTTTATCCCAGCTTGGTTCTTGTATTAGTTCTGTTGCTAGCCAGTTTTTCCTGCGGCATCAAATTATATCATGACTTCAAGAATTGGCAGGGTATTGAAAAAATTTTGTACAGAATTCCAATTTTTTTTTTATTTATTATTACGGCGACATCTGTTCTGCTCGCCTTCCTTCAATTAAAAACAGTACGATGTGCATTTGAATGTGCGCAGGATATGCTGGAAGATTTCAGAGAAACGAAATTAATTACATTAATACCAACAAATATTATTGCCACAACAAAAATGACTGCATTTTATAGTTTATTAATTTTGTGTTTTTTTACGTTCGTAAGTGTTGTTATTTTATCTCAAAATTCAATTTTAACTAATTTTGAAAAAATTGGATTGGTTACTACATTTTGTATTTCATCCTTAGTTATTATTTTGTTCTATTATTTATGCAAGATTATTCAAAATTTATCGAGGCTATACCACGGTTATCTGAAACAAGCATTGCGTGACGTTTTGAGTTTCTCTGTTCGCAATTTGAGTAAACGATTAAAAATTGTCAACAACAGACGAGTTAAAATTCGATTGCAAATTCTATTGCCTCCTACACCAGGTTACAAATAAAAATTAATTTTATTGCCGTTTTGGTGAACAAGTTTTGGAATCCAAGCCTAATAATCTGGATAACATCTATAGTATTCTTGCAAATGTGTTTTGCAGTTTTACTTATTTTAACGTTGCTAGAAAATATAGGCAACTTATTTACTTGGAATATTGTCTTAATAAATTGCCAGATGGGTGCGTCAGGTATATTTCTACTGATTGCATTTGGAATTGAAACGAGAATAGAAAGCGTGGTAAGGAAACTGTGAGAGTACTCATTCCTGTAATAGAAAAGATCTAAATTGGTGTAAAGATTAATGCTTTTATATTGGTATTATTATTGATATTAACTGTAATACAATTTTTTTACCTGTTTAGAATGAAGATATGCTGTCATTTTTGTATAAATTCCTATCAACAAATTGGAGCAAGATGAAGCCGTTCAGGTATTCATTTCATAAGAAATAAAGTTAAACCAATTGAAGTTACTTTGGTTACAGATTGAACATTTGATTGCTTTGTTAGTTTCAAGAAAAATATCATTTAATGCATTTGATGTAATGACTATAGATGTGCCACTATATGCAGCGGTAAGTTCCAATAAGAGATTTTTCCTTTTAACGTCCTAGTTCTTTTGTAGATCGTAGGTACTGTACTTACCTTAATATCTACAGCAATACAATTCATACTGTTATAATCTCAAGAATCCGGTTGTTACCCATAATTTTGTCTTCAAGGTTTTATGGATGATCCTTGAGGCCAGTTTCTTGCACAGGCTTTGTAATGCACACTTTTGCAGTGTGAAATTTAATTGCCATTGTGAATTTTTCATGTACTGAAAATTACGTATTTGAAGAATATATTCACTTTAATAATCATAAGAAACAGATTTTACGCACAGTTTAGACTTCAAGGATTTAAGAATCATCCGCGAGACTAGTTGCTTGCACAGGTTTTGTAATGTACAATTTTTGCAGTGTGAAATTTAATCGCCATTGTGAATTTTTCATGTATTGAAAAATTACATATTTGAAGGGCGACTATATCTTGCTTGATAATAACTAATTTATTTATTATATTAAAATTTTAATTATAGAAAATTAAACCACTGTGAATTATAAGTGTAAAATTTATGTAAAACGTTTGATTGAATAATTTTCACAATAAATCAAGTTGAAATTATAAGTAATTTTTTTTCATAAAAGGTTAATCTTCAAACTCATCGCTGGCACGGTTTTGAACGAATTAAATTTCAACATAATATACAATTTTATAAAAGCGATACATAAATTGTAGTATTTGAAATTTTAAAACACTGACAAATTTCAACTTGAAATCTTTAAATGAATAAAATGCAAGTGAACAAAAATTGGCAAAAATTAGCAGTAATAGTGTGTCAAAATGAACCATCATCTTTAAGGCCATGTTCTGTAGTCACCTCTAACGTTAAGAAACCTAAAATTAAGAACTTTAATTATTCCTCTTATAACGATGTCCATTATTGGTAGCCGGTGCGTTTTTAAAACCAAATGACATTCTTTTAAACTTGTAATAATCTTGTGGGTTCATCTCCAACTGATAATATCCTGATGCTAAATCGGGTGTTGCGAAGTATTTTAAATAACTAGTAAAGAATTTCAAAAATCAAGCTTTATATTAATTTAAAATAAACTATCCAATATTTATTTTCATAAACTCATAAATTCATAAACTTACAGCATTATTCCTTTAACCAATATGAAGTAACTAATTATTTATGTGACAAAATGATTACCATATATTATTATTGGTGGTGAATCTGCATTTTCTAATAATATTTTGTTTTATTTGTTTTTCTGATTTATTTGCAATTTTGAAATGTTTGATTTTTTGGTGACAGTTTAGATTCCCGGATCGAAATTTTTACAATTTTTAAAGCGGTTTTCGAAAGAACTAATTGTAAAAATATTCAAAATTTTTATTTTATATTAATATTTTTTTAAATAAAAGTATTAAAATAAATTCAAGTACTTGACTATTACATTGCTACACCACATTTAACATTTTTCTTTGTCAAAGAAAGTCCCCAAAACAGCACAACTGATCATTTTAGTGATTTGAAATTTTATAACAATGAGTCACCGCTTCTAAAATGGGTAGATTAGGTGGAGTTAGTTCCGCCTATTTTGGCTCTCGTAAAAACGATGCAGTAGATGCGTTAGGTTCATTCCTTTCCTATATATTCTAAGATTTGAGAAAAGCTACTATATAAGTCCCAGGCTACTAAATGTGTAGCTTGCGGGACCATTCTGTTAAGCCCATATGTCATTCAATCCTAAGTCTTTCAATTTTGGTCACGATTATTTCGGTCGATTTTCATTGACAGTAATGCTTCGATTATGCTTATCTTCGAAAAAGTAAGGTCCAATTGTGTTATTTCTTGCAAACTTCGAATTTATGTATAAAATTTGATTTTTCCTCCCTGTCTTCTGTATTGCTGATAGCTTATATTTAGTATTTTGTGTCAACCCAATAAAAATAAAATCATTTCAATCAGATAAATTTTAATTCGAATTACAATACACACACAAATTTAATATTCCACACAATCACAATAATCTAATACATTTTTTTAAATTTTTAACTACAATACTACAAGTTCCAAAAATTCAAATTGTACTGCGACTAAGACGTAGGTCAACGCTGTAGCTAGCATCTACATGCAAAAAAATATTACACTGCATCAGTTCAGTTCGATTCAATTAAAATTATCAAGATTATTATAGAATTTAATTGTGGCAAATTAAAATCCATTTTACGTCATTTAATATTTGTTACGTCACATTCGAATTGTATTTTAACTATCTAAAGAGCAGGTACCAAGCATTACTTTAACAATCTTTTACGAGGAAGTTCACTCAAATTTTTTAACTCATAAAATTTGTATTTCTTAATTTGGATTTTAATTTTTCACAGCTACCTAGTACGGTATATACACACTTACTCCAGAAAATAATTGAATATCCATTGTTACAACGTCCGATCCTCGTAAGGTCACCGAATACTTTGTAGCAACATACAGAAAGCAGTCAAACTGAAAGAAATTTTCGGTATACAAAATGTTAGATTTTGGTTGAGCAAAATTTAAATTTTATTTTGTACTTTAACTCTAATTGTAAACTATAGCGGTGACCTGCCATTGTTATTTAAAATTACTCGATTAAATGTAACGAGAAGTTACAGGTTATTGATTTTTAATTAAGTTTGTACTTCATAACTTTCATTCATGACGTCAAGTTATTATTTGATAATTGATGTTAAATAAAACATTTTTAACTTAAGTTTCTGGAATTAATAAGGACCTACTTCTTATTAGCAGTAAAGGAATATTACGCTAATATTATTTTGTGTTTTTATTCATTCCTGCATGGTACGTCAAGCAGACTCGCGACTCTTGCTCACTGTTCAAATTTTTATATTAACTTTTATTTTTTTAAATACTTTTATAAATTTTCGTAAATTTGTATAACAAAATTGTACTAACCTGGAATCTATCAGTAGGACTTAATATGTACATTGAAAATCCCCGCAGTTGTTTTAAAATTTTGTCTTTCTAAAACATGAAGGTTATTTTACTTCATTTTAAGCTGTCAATTTGTTTTTAAAATATTAATATCTAAATTACTGTACTACACAGAAAAAAAATTATATTAAAATGTCACTCAATTGTGTAAATTTTTATGTCAAGGATTTTGTTCAGGTATACAACCCAAACGGATCATTTTCAGGTATAGTTTTGTTGAGAACTGAATCCCAACCCTTAATTTAAAATCTGCACAATGTTGTGCATATTTCCAGAAGAAAACTTGTGAATATTGATACACCAAAATTATGCAATTTTAAACTATAGTATTATGCAGAAAGTTAACTTACGGCTTTGCAGATTTCTGCAACACAATTATGCAAATGTTGTAAAAATATTGTATATATTTATAGAAAAAAATTGTACTTACTTCTAAAACAAAATTATGCACTTTTGAACTACAAATGTTATACAGAAAATTAACATACGATTTTGCGCATTTCCACAACAAAATTCAGCAATTAAAAAAAAAATTGCACCTGCTTGTAAAACAAAGTAAAATTCAATAATTTTTGATAAATAATATTTATTTAAATAAAATTTACATACAGTATAGCACAAATTAAAATAAAAACAATTCAATATAATATTATTATTACAATACATATTAAAAAACCGATGAGCACCGTTAATAAAAAATATACATAATTACAAATTTCAAAACATAATACATAAACACAAAATATATAGAAAATTATGGGTCATATTTTAAACAAACCTACAATACATTAATTTTTTCAACTCTGGTAACGGAATGCCTAAAACTGTGGTTGTTGTAGTATAAACACTGGGTCTGAGACGGTTTGATCAAAATTAATACAATCCAAGAACGATTGAAAATATTGGAAACTAAATCGTTTGAATTTATATTTCCTGCTTGAAAACTCGGTGTTATTGCATTTTTTCACATATGATGGCCAAAAAGAAAATTGAGTTTCTTGTTTACAAAAATTTTTTAAGCTTTTCTATAGTTCAAAAGTAGCCTTTTAAAACTTTCACTATTATTAAACCATGACGGACTATTGAAAGTGGGAATTTTTGTTTAAACTCTATTTAATTCAAACCTACACATGCCAATATTATAATCAAAATAAAAAAGATAATATTTTAAACTCTTTTTTCACAGGTGAGTTATTTCTCGATGCTATTAAATGAAAGAATTCTATTCGCTTCATGACAAATAAAAGCAGCAGTCGCAGATAAAGAATCGCAACTTATCCGAATTTTATAGCATCGAACGAAAAGAGGCAATAGTTTTACAAAGTTAATTAACCGTAGTTTTTAAGTATTAATTTTAATTTTAAATTTATCTTTGACTTGAACTGAGCATGTAAATATGTACATGTTTATTATGCAAATAATAAATAATTAAAAAATTTCAAAATATTTTTGTTTTTTTGGTAGCAGTGAAATTTTTATCACAGGAGCGTTATTTAGGGTAAGTATGTCCTGTATTTTTTACGTTCTCAATGACATCTGTGAGCAGTGATATATAGGGTATATTTAAACCTCAGTATGAAACGTCTCGAATGACCTTCTTGTAACATTTTACGGTCGTTAGTTTGTCAATTCGTCAATCGACGTCAGCTGATCATCAAAAATTGACGTCAAAATGTTAGTAAAAGTTAATAATATCCAGGATAATAACAAAAAACCAAAAGATAAATGGGAAGATAAAAAGTGTAGATCAAGAATAGAACCCGAAGAAAAAGAAGTCTCTTATGAACTAAGAGAAAGAATTGGTTCTGGAAGATGGTCTAGTAGATAGAAATTCTATGTTGCAATCCAGTATATGAAATCGGAATCTCAGTATTATTACAGAATTAATAGTTACGGATTGTTGATTAAATAAATCAGTACACACTTTCAAATCAGTAAAACATGAAATATTTATTTATAGGTACGATATAATACATACAGGGTGCTTATAAATCTATAAGTGTTACCAATTCAAATTCAACATCTAGTAATAAGCAATTTGTTAAATTTAATATTTAAACTGCAATAGATGACTGTAGGTCATCACTGTAAATGGTATCTAAAATAAAATTTTATTTTTGGTCACCTTTAGTTCCTCTTAAAAATACTTACTTAAAAAATAGTTGAATATGTATCGAAATTATTTCCGATTATTTTTATATTGTTGTTTGATATGTTTAACAATATATAGAAAGCATTTAAATTGCACATATAATGGTAAGTAATTTGTTGAGATAAATATTTAAACTACAGTACTGTAAGTTCAAAATTCAAATTGAACTGCTACTAGGACATAGGTCAACACTGTGGATAATATCTGTAACAAAATTTAATTTATGCACACTTCTACTTTCTCTTAAAATAGTAAATTTTACTTACACTTGAAAACAGTTGAATATCTATCGCTATCATTTGCGATGCTTCCACAGCTATTGGATATTTCTTAACAATGTAGAAAGCATTCAAACTGAAAACAAGTAATTTATAAAATTTTGCCAATCGATGTTGTTAGATTGGTGTGACTAGTAAAATTCGCCAGTTCGAATCAATAAACATCAACATGTCGGTGTTAGAAAAGTCGTTTCATGTTGACGTGAAAGTCAGAGTTTTAGAAATTTTAGATAAAAATCAATTTAACTTAAAATAAACAATTAAAATCTAGAACTTAACAAAGGACTTACACATTACTACTCGCTACACATTCGACTAAACTTGAACTAAACATATTTCCTCTTTTCGCGGTTAACTTAACGCTGATACATGACTGGTAGAACTACCGAACGATAGTGCCCCACGATTAACTAATTTTGATAATTTTATCTATAAAAATTTTCATCCAAGCCCTATGGTTTTTATTGTCGACAAATCGTAGCATTAACCTTTAATACCTTTAAGAAGCGTTAAAAAAACGCTTTTACTAAAGGTTTTTATCCAAAAAAAAATTTTAATATATTGTTCTACATGAATAACGGAAGGATTCATGGAGGAAAAACCCGTCCTTACATACATTTTTTTTTAGGATTCACAGATTTTCCTAACAGAGTTGAGATGGAGAATGCCACTTTGTTTTCTATAAGATTAATAATATTACATAGTTATACAAATATTACAAACCTGGAGTTTCTCAGCAGGATTTAATTTACTTAATGGGAATTTTTCCAAGTCCAGTAGTATATCTTTGCCCTTGAACAAAATATTTATGTTAATTAATTTTACCTATTAATAATTTGTTGTCAAGGTTGCCTTTTATACTTCGGGATCGTAAATTACATCGAGAACATTTTCATGCGATTATTTTTTACAACTTTCGACGTAGATTAGCAGTGTATCCTTGAACATAATTCCACTTTTAGCAATAAAGGACCATCAAGAACTTGTGTTTATCGATGGTTTACCGAATTAGTACATCGTGACATTAGTTTGTTCAACGACGAATTTTGTTAAGGTCGTTCTAGATTGGTCGTCGTAGAACGATCGATTCAAAATGATATATCACCATTTGTTTGCCAAAAGTTCCCAAAGAAAGAACAAGAGCTCTTTCACATCAGCTCGAAGAAGTCACCCAATCCGCCGTATAGTCCTGATTTGGCACCCAATAACTTCTTTTTATTCCCACACATCAAGAATATATTGTGAGGTCAACGTTTTTTGGATACTTGAAGAAACGGTTGATGCGTTCAAAATGCATGTTTTGGAGGTACCTTAATTGGAGTGGAATACTGCTAATTCAAACGTATGCAAAAGCATATTAAACTTCATGGAGAATATTTTAAAAAACAATAAAGCAATATTTGATGATAAATATGTTTTTGTTCTTTAATCCCGAAATATAAAAGACAACCCATAAGTGACCCATAAGAAAATAAACACTGCAACAAACTTGTTAACTTACAATTGAGATAGCGTCAGCATATTGTATTATCATGTAACCTGCTAGGAATATTATAATGTCCATTGTAACCTCAACCGCTATAAAGTACAAAAAGACAGGATGTTCATATACCACAAGAATTACTACCAAAAAACTAGCAGCAACACAAAAACATATACCAAGGATAATTCCAATCAAAATAACGGGACTGGCAATATAGTTCAATTCTTTCAATATCTTGATGAATACAATATACATGTCACTATACGCTTTTAGCAAATTTTTTATGTCTTCTCGTAGCATGGGCACAATGCAATTATTTTCGTTTGTTATAATAGGATTAGTTTCCCCATAAGCAAAATTATCCAAATCTATTATTAGAAAATTATTAAATTTATTACGAATGTAGTAAATAAGCTAAGAACTGCCATGATTAGAGAAAAGTAACGACAACATAGATAGGGAAAATGTTATCATAAGTTTTCTATTAGACTCCGGCCAGGGTCAACTTCAAAGCAGAAGATAACCACAGCCAAAAAGCAGAGAAAATGCACAGTAACATTAAATTCAGGTAAACATATGATCTAAAATATTTGATATCATTAGTCGATAACAAATTGTGTGACGTCAAAGTGCTAAAAGTTTTTATTACAGAGTCAATTAATACTAATACGTTTTCGATTTTTGGAAACTTAACAAAGGAATTAAGAATTATTAATAATATGATTCCGTACAATATTAAATCTGAAACTTTGGGTAACAGATTAAACAAATCATGATTAGTTTTCAGTTCCTCGTAGGTTCTTATTACACCATAGTAACTAGATATGCAAAGTAAAGTTAAAGAAAACATTGCTGGTAATGTACTACATTTAAAAAAAATTGGTTGCCTTTTAAGAACCACTATGTTGTCGTCATGACGACACTCAAAAATTAGAGTCGAACATCCTAATAAAAGAGTGAATTTAAAATATACACCAATAGCACAATATATACAGTTATGTGACACTTGATGAACCATTTCTGTTAGTGAAATAGATACACAATACACAACTTTCAAACTATTGTGACATTACAGTGGCTAAAACTTGAAAAATAAACCCTAATCTTGATAATTTGTCTAAAACTTTTGTACTAGTAAATTGGATAATTATGTTGACTTTTTATTGAAAAAGTCGGTAAATATTATTAATATTAAATTATAGATTTATATTTATGGATTTTTAGTGTCCACTAGTAATAGTAACCATAACAATAAAATTATCGATTTAGTCCAGTCATTATATACAATTGAAATCGCAAATGAACCGAGAAAGCTGAGTTTTGGATATTTAATAGAGGGCGCTTAGAAAAGCTTAACTTGAAATTATCGACCAAGATTTCCTATGAGCTTTCTCGCATTTGGAAAAAATGTACATTTTGTTTTGCAAAAGTTGACATTTTGCGCCTTTGAGAACGCAAAGCCTTTGAGGATCGTAACAACGGCAATTGAAGAAGCATCGATTTATGACTCTGTTAAAATCTTCGGCGAAGGCATCGATCTTTTGGTTTTAATCAGTGGACTTGCGCAGAACAAAACAAACTTATACTTCCGAAAATCAGCAAAGGATACACCCGCAAAACAAAAGTCCGTTCTCGACAACATACTTTTCCTTCATGCTTCACTAAGTCATCTGGTATGAATCGGTTCAATCTACGCACTTCACAGTAGTTGTTTGCGAATAGTTTAGTTGCAAAACATTGGGATGAACTGTAAGTCTTTCAAGATATTTAGCAGTATATTTTGATATCTTTTCTCAGATCGAGTTCAGTTGATGTCACGTTGGATAACACTATTAGGCATGTATCTCGGTGCGTCAACAACTCCGCGAAGGACCTTATTTTGAAATCTTTGAATTTTTATTTGAAATATTGAATAATCTATTTTGAAACACAATTTTGAAAAAACGACTTTAAAGTTAATTTGGAATTCAATTTTATCATTGGCTTTTTGAAGTGTAACTCCGCCCTCAAAATTGAAATCGGTTGTGGCGACTGTAAATATACCAGAATCTCGTTTTTACAACGAATTATGAAAGATAATGGTGTAATTAGCTAATAAAAAATTAAAGTTGTGATCGGACAACAAATTTTCTAAAAATTTACTTTTGTGTGAATTCGTTTCTGAGGTGGTTGCGCTGTCAAAACCATTCGAAGCACCCTTCGAGACCTTCGTAAGTTCTTATTGTATTTTAGCAGCTGCAACTTTAATAGATTGAATTATTATTATTATTATTATTATTATTATTATTATTATTATTATTATTATTATTATATTATGTTTGGGATTCTTTAAGAATCGTCCACCGCGCGGACCACCGTAACAGGTTAGATTCACGTAGCACCATTGATTGGTGTTGTGAGTCGTACCGACGTGCAGAGACCAATGGGAAGTTTCCTCAATTTGGGTCTTTTCATAAAATGAAAGTTAAACGTATTTGAGCCTGTGGTTCATTGATCATTTTCTAAATTTATTCATTAAGAAGCCTAAAATCGACTTTAAAGTAAAAAAAAGAAAATGGCGGCGTAATGTATGATTTTGATATGTTGCAACGTCGCAAGTTTGCAATTTAAATATATCCATTTTTCGATAATACACACACATTGACATAAACATGTATAAGACAGAGACAAAGTTATAGGTTGTGTATGAAACATGAGATTGCTTTTAATTTTCACCGGTAGTCATTTGACAGTTACGTTTGTTATTATTTGAGTTTAGTTTTGTCCACATTTTAGTTTGTAGTTATCATCAAGTTTCACTTGTACGTATCCGACTGCAGAATCTCCATAAGACTGTCTGGATGATCTAAATAATATATCAAATAAAAAATAATAAACAACAAAATTTGAAATTAAATTTACCTAGCATATTTTACCCCTCGAGATTCGACACTTAAACATTTGGTGTTATTCGCAAAAAAATCAGTAATCATAACTGATGTAATGCGTGGAAGATTATTAGAGTTGGCTTTTTTAAATCCAACGTCAACTTTAAACATTTTTAATTTAAGAATATTTAGAATATTATTAAAATGAACGAATTTCAAATGCAAACAATATAGTTTGACGTTTCTATGTTTGTCGTTTGTCAAAATTAAAAACAATCTCATGTTTCACATACAACGAATAATTTTGTCTCTGTCTTTCACATGTATACGTCAATACGTGTGTATTATCGAAAAAGGAATATATTTAGATTTCGAACTTGCGACGTTGCAACATATCAAAATCCTACAAATGTCGGCCATATTGTTTTTTTTGAATTTCAAATCGATTTTTTACGGCTTTCGAAAATCTACCAGAAAAACCGTCGAATAGGGGTCCCTTAATAATTGATTTATTTTATAATTTGAAAAAAAACGTAAATTTTTTAGAAACTTCCCATTGCAGCACGAATTTGTCCTGGAAATTTTGATAATTTTTATCATTAAATTTGTTGTTACTATTTTTCATGGTTTTATTGAGAGAGAGCAAACCAATCATTTTTAGGATCCGCTACCATAGCTCACCGCTAATAGCTAGGGCTAGCCGAAACGACCACCAAGGGCCCAGTCATAAAAAAAATAAATTTTGTGACTGCAAGGTGTTTGCTCACAGAACAAACAGGTTTGTTTTCATTTTACGTTTGTATTTGCGATCAAATGGGAGTTCTTTTACGTAAGTATTGTATAATTATTATTATTATTAATAAAACTAATTCATTTTGTGCTTTCAAATTTATAATTTAGACGTTTTTATTGACCGTGCAATTTGCTTAAACTTAAGTTTTTCTTAGATAGCAATGTGCAAACGGGCAAACAAATTTTTAATTTCTCAAAATTCAATTTAGACACTATCAAGCAATACTTAAGCCAAAAACGGTGCAAGCAAGCATCAGTGATATAAGTTGCTTACTAAGTTCTAATTAAAATACACACTAAAATTTAATATAATTACACATTTACAGTAATTTAACTATTTTAATGCTTTGATATTTCAATATAATAATATCATTTCTACAAAATGTGTTAATTGATAATAAATTTTTCGACTACAAAATTACAAAGTCCAAGAATTCAAATTGCACTGCGGCTAAGACGTAGGTTATAACACTGTAGCCAACATCTACCGTAAAAAGATTACATTGTATAAGTAGTATTAGGCTTGATTTTAGTTGTAATTAAAACTACTAAGGTGTATTACGTACTTGCACTTGAAAATAATTGGATATCTGTCGTTAATAAGTCCGAAGCATGTAAAGTCGTTGAATATTTCGAACTAAAAAATAATTAGAAAGTACATAGAAAATAAATGTTGATTCTAATAATGTTAAACAAATATTTAATTTTCGTTCAAAAATTTTGTTTTTCACGCAGGTGCAAGGACTTTCATCAGAAAAAATTGTCGGATTTGAAAGCTTTCGAATTTTATGTTGGGCATAAAATTTGCAAGCTTGAATCAAGCTTGACTTGAAAGCTTGATTTGTAAGCTTGATTCAAGCTTGTATTGACCAGCTTACGTCAAGCTTACTTTACCAGCTTTTTATTCAAGCTTCTTATAAATTTATATTAAGCTTGATTTATATATGAGAATAAATTTTACCTAACGATTTTCCATAATAAAAGCTATCTTATTAGCTATTTTCTTAATATGCGAATAAAAACTTGGACGTAATTACTCGATAGTTTAGAAGACAATGAGATAGTAATTTAGAAGAATCTTGAATTTTTTAACACTTTTTTCAAAATTTGCGGTTCAACAACATTTTTTTTATTAATGCGCATAGAACGTTGTTCTCTTTCATAATTCACTTCAAAATCATGAAAATTGAATTCGGTTTTGTAACCATCCTCAACTTTTCCAAGTCAGCAACAGGAGAGAATAACTTAGTGATTTCATTCAAATTTCTAATTTTAATATAAAATAAACAAAATAGTTAGTTAAGTTAAATTTTATTCCAAATTTTCAGGGGATATCAGTTTCTGATTACTGATCAGATGTAGTAATCACTGTAGTAATCGCACCTGCTCAACAATTATTAAAATTAAAATTGCAGAGAAACGTAAACTATGGCAAACATTGCAACAAACAAGACCTTCTCATGGTAAAGCAAAGTTCAACAAATCACTAAAAGAACTAAAATATCTTACAAATGATGAAAACTGTGCAGAAATTTAGGAATACTTAGAGAATTCGCAGTTGAGCCAAGGAGTGCTCATTGTGGAAGACAATAAAAATATTAAACCAGCACAATCACAAATACTACTACCAAATTGACTCAAAATGAAAACTGAGCAGGGACTGATGATTAGAAAGCACAAAATTTGCGGAACATCTACAAAGGATATGCACATATTATGTTAGTAGGTACCCACTATAAATTCAGCAAATAATTCTTTAATTATGAAAACAATAAACTACAATTTTATTAGATCTTTGAATAAGACAATGCTTTAAATTGCATTATCAGGGTTTGGAGCCGTCTAAGCAAGGACCTACCAAAACTTTTTATTGAACTACTAAACCTCTACACATGATATTCCAACAAATGAGCTAAAAAATTTAAAATTAATTAAAGAACCCTACGTTAAATTTAAATTAATTTATTACAATTGATTAATAAAATAATAACCACCAAAGAACCAATCAACTTTTAAAATATAAAATATTAAAAAATTCAGTTACTTCTGTACCATTAATTGTTTTAATATCTACTTCTAATAAAATATTAATTTGGATAATTAAAATGTCATTGAACTTAGCTAACACCATTTAAAATATACATTTTTGCATCACATTAAATCAATATTTAAATTTTCGACTTTGTTTTTCACAGTTACAGTAAACCTTGAAGTTATCAGTTTTAATGATTTTTGAAGAAAATTGTCTTTAATTTTAATAATTTGACGATTTAACGTACAACGACCTGCAATATAATTATTGTTGTCTGACACAAATATTAAATATTATGAAATTTTACATAAGCGTATCATTAGCGCATATATAAAAATAAATTATAATGATATGTAAGTATAACAAATAAGTATAAATACTACAAACCGAAGTTTTGCAGAGTATATTTTCTTTCTGTGTTTTAGTAATTCAGTGGTTTACTACTCCACATT
This sequence comes from Lycocerus yunnanus, assembly GCA_036346125.1. Taxonomy (NCBI): domain Eukaryota; kingdom Metazoa; phylum Arthropoda; class Insecta; order Coleoptera; family Cantharidae; genus Lycocerus; species Lycocerus yunnanus. Next base: position 867,826 of record JARFIX010000106.1, read on the forward strand.
TTATTTTATAAATAAAAGGTTTTAGTTTCAAGATGAAAATTATCTTCTACTTTGTCGTTTTAATTTTAGTTAACGTAATCTTCTCGCAAGAACGTAAGTATTTTAATGCTTTTATTTATATTCATTAATGGACATAACTATTTTTATACATTTTTGATAGAATATTTGAAATCAAAATGTAAAAGTAAATAGAAATTTACCTTTTCTAGAAGATATCATATTTTAAAATATTAATTTTTTTATAAAAGGGAGCAGTGCAAAATAATGGATATGTCAACCCTGGAACACTATGTGAAGATGTTTGTACTATTGCTGAAATACCTACGGAAAATGCGATGCTGGATTGAAATGCTGCCTTAATACAATGCCAAAACTTCCAAACGTAAATCCTACTTTTGGCTGAAGAGGTTATGGTTATAACTAATTTACAACATAATAAAGTAGCTGTTTCAATTACATATTTTCTATATAAATAACCGCACGTGATAAAATTTCTTAATTTTTAGATATTAAATAAATCTTTTTCATTAAATCATTGCTTTGGTTATTTTCTATGGATAAATGAAATCTAATATCTAATTCTTGATACTTTCACAGCATTTATAACAATTTGAATCATATAATTACAGAGTATATCTTTCTGAAACTTATTCTCGAACATACAAGTAATCCAGATCTTTTAAATTAATTTTAGATTTCGATTAAAACACACAAACTGTCACGTTGTTGTTTGTTTCGTGATGTGATGTTTTGATTTTAGCCAGTAAGTAATCGAATAATTTATGATAAAACTAAGCTAATACCCTGGATTTGCTGCCGATACTGAATTTTTTATTTGTAACCGTCTCCGGCTTTTCTAGTCCGAATGGTATCTCAGCAGTAGAGCTCGTGCAACCTCGGAGGACTTCTCTTAGCCAATAGAGGAGCTGGCTGAGCAGTGAACATATGAAGCTACTTCTTAAAGCTTGTGGGCTCGCCATAGATTGCACATTTGTTTTTATGTACATCAGATGTACAGCTGATTACTGTATTTTTATTTCAGTAAACTTGAATTATCTTTGTGTGAGCATATATCGTCAAATTTAGGTTATAGTTTTGTATCTGGTGAATGTGGTTAACGTACAATTAAACTACGAGATGAAAGTTAACAGTTTCAGTTTACATAAATATTTTTATATTTAAAATTTGTTTAATATTTAAATTTTTTATAAACATTTCAATCAATATCTTTTTGGCGACGGTCACAAAACCAGATTTTCAAGATTTTTGAAGTGAATTATGAAAGAGGATATCGATCTCAACACATTAAAATAAAAATTTGCTATCGGCCCACAAATTTTAAAAAACGACTTTAAAGTTTTAAAATTGGCTGTGGTTGGGTAAATTAAAATTGACTTTCCGCTGCGCTTTTGCCGCTAACAAGCCGTTTTGAAAAACACTTTACTCATTAAAAATGTCTTCGAGACCGGTCCTACTCAAAAATTGGGGATGTTAACCCGACAGATAGCAGGGAGCGATTGCAGTAAGTCGGTGTTGACCCACCTACAGCACACGCACCGGCGATATAATGCATAGAATTATTACAAAATATTGCGCAATAATACATTTACATGTATTTCTTATGAAAATATGTTAACTTCAAATTTAAATTGTGGGCTTATTAAAGGAACTACCAAAACCTACCGTACCTTAAATGTCTTGAATTTGAGTGCTCTTTCGTTTGGTAAAGCCACATTTATAGAAAAAGTGTACTTCTGAGTTTAGGTTTTTGATTCGACCCTCTTTTCTAAATTGGCACCGGGCATATTAAAAGTTTCCACGTATGTTTTATAGTTTAAACGTGGAGCTGGATCATTTGTTTATTATTTATTGCATTCAAATCATATTCAATATTTTCAAGATTATAATATCTCACTCTACTTACTATATGTATTGTCATGTTATCAACTTAAAAACTAAGATAAATAACCTTAATAAAGTAAATTGCATCTTCCGGTTAAAAACCGCAGCTTCGATAGATAAAGTGTAACCTCGGATGGAACTTTTGTTGTAACGGGTTGTTAATATTTGGCATGTAGCATTTATAGAAGGTTCATGGCATACCATTAGAGCCATTTTGAATACAAAATTTCATTTCATAAGCTGGCCAGAGCAGTTAGCATTCTAAAAATTAAAATTTATCCTACGGGTACCACAGATCAAAGTTGGAATTGTTTTGCATATCCAATAGCAGCGTCCGCATTTCTTGGCACTATTGTAAGTGAATCCAAAATCCAAAAGATTCAAATAAGGCTAAAATGAGCAAAAGAAAATTTCATCCTTCGGAAAATCTAAAAAAGAGAGATTTAGATAACATAAAAAATTGTAATTAGATCATAAGGCATACCAAAAGTTGAGGATTAATTTGTAGAACGATTTGCTATCCAAGTGAGGATGGTAGATGCAAAATTGAATCTTCTACATTGAAAATGTGAAATTGTAACCTGCAAACATGTCAGATTTTTAATTTTAGTAATAGATTTGTTAATAGGATAAGGATTTAAGTGAGATTAGTATTGTAAGATGAGGAATTAAAACTAAGTGTTACGCAAGTGGTTAGAATAGGCAAAGTGTGTGAAAATAAACATGGGATGCAAAGAAAGAATTCGTACTTTGACAGTCGATTGTAGAACGACCAGTGTAATTAGAATTTTTCTAACAATTTTGTGCGGGGCGGTTTTGAAGACTTTAATTTTCGTGAAAGTTTAAAGAAGATCCGGTAGATAAGTTCACCCAGCCAATTGGAATCGAGTTTTTTGGAAAACCCAGATGTAAAGTAGAATTTTCAATTTAATATGCTTCGCGATGCGAAAAATACGTTTAGGAGGTCCATTTCACTTGCCGAGTGAACATGTGAAAATTTCGTTCCTGAAAAATTTAAAATATGAACGATAACCTATAAAATAATTTTGTCGACATGCAACATATAACCATTAGTGACGTCATGGATATTTAACGTAACAAAAAGTGATTTTCAAGAAAATACAACGAAGAAAAAGTTAATAATAAAAAAATTTCGTATTTACCTGTGTAAATGTTACACGAAACCACGACGATCCTGCATTTTTGGAACCACTGTCTGCGGAGAGGAATCAATGACCTGGGTAACAGCTGTTAACATCGGTTAGTGTTCCTTTGATTTAAGCTCGTAACAACAATGAACGATTTTCCAACACTTTTAGTTTAATTAGTTTTAAGTAATTTTAATTTTAAATGACCACTTGTTTTCTTAGTATAATCCCAGACACGTACACATCACAACACATTAGGTTAATAAAGAAAGAAGCTATTTTGGTGACATCTTTAGTCATTTTGTAAAAATTTTATTCAAGTCAATACAGATTTCAATACGAAAGGCCAAGTTTTGCGGCAGTTTATTTAAAAATTTATTCACAGTAACAGGAGCTAAGTTTCATTACAAGATTGCAGCTAGAGACGTTAAAGTAAGTACATCACAGGTGGCGTCTTATCTATCATATAGAAACTTTACATGCGATTACAGGTTCATTTATCGAACAATATTTTGCAATTATTATTAACGTCGGAGCACATCATTACAGTATATACTTTACTTTGCTTTATCGATTAAACGCGATTTACTGGGTGCTGAGTTTTATTGTACTTTGCTTTTTGCAGTTTTAGATTCAAACGTCGAAAGTGATAAAAACTGTAAGGCGCTTTAAAATTGTAACAAGAGGAATCAATCCAAATAAAAATGCTCAGCTATAAAGAACGCTTCTTAGACATGGTTTTTGCAACTGTGTGGTATATGGTACACTGTACGTAACCGATTACCACCGTGATAATAAAAGTTGCCACTTACCTTAGTTGCATGCTCTCACTTTGAAAACTACTACAAACTTGTTTTCGACACTTTAGGTATATTGACAATGATGTACACTGCTTACCTTTGTGAAAATCTGCCGAGTTTAATTTCAATAACCGCTTAATATATTGACGGATTTGGAGGATCAAATGCTAAACTTTCCAATAAAATAATCTACATAAATAAAAGCAATAATTTTTAAATCATTAATCAGAATTTATTTGCAATCATCATACACAAAAATTTAATATAAGGTGATCGTAGTATAAGTCAAACTAATGCAAGTTACATTGTAATACGTGAAGTAAACTTATATTGAACTCTTGAAAATCTGAAATCTACAAATCATTTGCTGATAAAACTGGCACACCAATATTATTAAAAGGTTTATTTAAAGCTGCTTTTCATTATGTGCCATATCCGATCCCTCGGACGTTGGCGATTTAACTTGGCCAAAACCATACCTGGAAGTATAATTCATGGGGTGATTGTGATGAATTACAATCAGCCCTCGTCTGCGACTCGGGCCGATTGTTGTCGAAAATATGTAATCGAACAAAATGATCGATAATATTCTATGCACTTGGGAAATTATATAATATAGGCTAATATGGTGTGCATATATTATACGTACTTAATGTACGTACAGTACAATAATAATTATGAAACGTCTGATGACAGCAGTAACCATTGCTGAAAGCTCACAAATAATGTTTCGTTTTATTGTTTATTTAGCCTTATAATTTTAAAAATTTGAATCAATATGATTGTATAAATTTAAAATTTAACTAATGTAAATTACCACGTGCTTTAAGAATTTTCTGGAAATTGCTGTCACTTTTACTTTTTAATAAAAATAACAATAATAACAAAAAATTAAATGATTTGAATATAATTTCTGTGCAGTTACACACTGATTGATTACAACTTGAATTCCATTGGTGCTATTTTAGTAAAAGTAGATTCAGTAAAAATGTAAAAAATGTTAAAGCTAATAGTTTACGCAATATTCGTGAAAAACTGATTTTCGCTACCTTAGACCTTCACTAATTTTTTTAGCCTACACGATTTCGCAATGGACTTTTGAAATACTATTTCTGATGTCAAAATAAAGATAATGCTGAAGAAACATCTTCACCAGGATTTTCTTCGCAGAAAAAATTTTATTTTCCTAAAATTTAAAATTTATAATTTGACTCTTACCAAGTGAAAAATTTAAATTTAATATTTTGTATTGATTAATTTAAAACTTAAATATACGAAAGTAAACAATACTTATTAAGTCAATATAATTTATTATAAATGATATTCATAAAAACTGAGTATTGGAAATGAATTTGTAGATTTTAAAATATGGAAAATTGAGATATAGATTATTGACAGTTCATTGCTCATTTTCAAGGCTACATTTTTAATAAATTTCCGTAAACAAAATTACTTACAGGGAAATTTGAATATAGTTAAATAGTAATCTTTGGCATATTTATACAACTATAAACTCTACATTTAAACTACTGAAGTATTTAATATTTAAGGGTAATGTATATCTGCTTCAAAAATATGAAAGAAGCATAAACTCCACCATAACATTTGTTCTACTTCAGTAAATTCACACCTATGTGTTTTTAAATTTTTTTTAATATTCTAATTTAAGAATTCAATATGGGGAATTCAATATGGCCATTAGAATTAAAACATTTACTTTGATATGTCTGAAAATGAAACTATAATTTTATATTTAACTTTTAAATGAATTTTATGATAATCAAGTCAAGTATTTCATACTTGCTAGTTTTCAGTTTAAATGCTTTCTGTATGTCCCTAAAACATATTCTACAATTTTAGAAGAACTACGAATTATATCAATTGAAATTAAACAATTTTCAAGTGTAAGTAAAAACTTTGCTATTCGTAAATTAACCATAAAATATAAAAAACTGTGGTAGCAAATAATTACTTTTTTTTAATTTTGAATTTCATCTACAGTTGCAGTATTGTATAGTCTGCGTTTAATTTAATACTAATTTTGATTCCAATCACTAAATTTTTTCACTATTACATGTTTTTGTACTTTTCATAATTTATAATAGTTATTGTAGTTGCAATATTGACATTTATGCTAATTATTATCACTAATAAATTATTCACTGCAATTTTAACCTTTCTGCTTTTATAGAATTTCTAACCCAATTTTGAAATTAGTGCTCTTGGTAACGAGTAATTTTGAGATGCAGACTACGACTTAACAGTCTTAAAATTTCTGGAAATGGTTTTTCCATATTTCTTTTATTGCCTCTTTGCTATTTCCTAGACAACCTTGCTCGTCTTTCATTCCTCTGGGGGGAATCTTAAATTTTGTTTTGTGTTCATTTAATTTCCTATCCTGTCTGCAACTAACACACGAAATAGTAATCGTTTCTGATATTTGGGCCTCTTTTCACTTTTACATCTTTTATATATCTTTTATTTTTCCTTTCTACCATTATACAATCGATTATTGATTTTTCTTCTTCTAACTTTCCTTGTTTAGTATACTTGTGTATGTTTTTGTGATCAGTTCTTCTACTTTTTTCTTATTTGTTTCTGTATTTTTCTCTCGTTAATAATTAGATCATTATCGATATAATATCCTCTCGCTCGACAAAAACCTCTAAAAAAAAATTTTCCCAGTTGTTTTCCTAAGTTTTTTCCCAAACTTTCCACCTTAATCACTTTCCTTTGTCTTCTATATTGTATGCTGCTGTAATTATTACTTCTATCTTTAAATTCTTCTTCATAAACTTCTCTATTTTCAATTTTGGATATCCTCTATTTTCCGATGTTTTTGCGTTCATTCAATTTCAATCCTGTGATTATTATTTTGTTTCAAGTTTGCAGTTTTTATCTATGCTCGGATGTTTCAGGTTTTTCTCAAGTCTTTCTATCTTCGCTTTCTTCAGTATTTTATCCTATTCCTATTCGCTTTTTGTCTTTCTCACATCTTCTCTTATCATTTTTATCTCTTCCATCTGAGCTTTCATTTGTTCTTACATAATTTTTATATCTTCTTTAATTTCGTGTTTTATTTCGTCGTTTTCAACTCTCATTTGTTTTATATCCATACTTATGATTTATTTCTTTCTTTAAAACTTGTAATTTTCAAAATTAAATTATGGCCTTATTAAAAATCCGACAAAGTACTCCCTGCCTTCAAAAAGCTTGTATTTTTGTTATTTTGTTTGGTAAAGCCATTTTATAGGAAAGCTTGTATTTTCGAGACACGATTAACAACTCCTGCCGTAATTTATACTACGAGTGAAATACATAAATACATATATTGATGGCAAAACAGGTGGTTATAAGGATACTGGGGAGGGGGAGTCATGGAACTACTACCGTCTTTTATTTATCCATAAAAAATAACCAAAGCAATGATTTAATGAAAGAAGCTTTATTTAATATCTAAAATGAAAGCACAACCTCTTCAGCCAAAAGCAGGATTTGGCATTGTATTGAGGCAGCATTTCAATCCAGCTTCGCATTTTCCCATAGGTATTTCAGCAGTAGTACAGACATCTTCACATAGTGTTCCAGGGGTTGACATATCCATTATTTTGCACTGCTCCCTTTTATAAAAAATTAATATTTTTAAAATATGATATCTTCTATAAAAGGTAAATTTCTATTTCCTTTTACATTTTGATTTTAAATATTCTATCAAAATGTATAAAATAGTTATGTACATAAATGCATATAAATAAAAGCATTAAAATACTTACGTTCTTGCGAGAAGACCACGTTAACTAAAATTAAAACGACAATGTAGAAGATAACTTTCATCTAAAACTAAAACCTTTTATTTATAAAATATAAATGTGGAGTAGTAAACCACTGAATTACTAAAACACAGAAAAATATACTCTGCAAACTTCGGCTTGCAGTATTTATACTATTTATTATACTTCCATATCTTTCTAATTTATTTTATATATGCACTAATGATACGCTTACGTGAAACTTCATAATTTCTAATATTTGTGTCAGACAATAACAATTATATTGCAGGTCGTTGTACATTAAATCGTCAAATTATTAAAATCAAAGACAATTTTCTAAAAATCATTAAAACTGATAACTTCGAGGTTTACTGTAACTATGCAAAACAAAGTCGAAAATTTAAATATTAATGTAATGCGTTGCAACAATCTATATTTTTAAATGGGTTGAGCCAAGTTCAATGACATTTTAGTTATCCAAATTAATATTTCATTAGAAGTAGATATTAAAACAATTAATAATACAGACAATTAAAAAATATAACAGTGGATTTTTTTAAATTTTTTTTTTTAAAAATTGAACGTAGGGTTCTTTGGTTAATTTTTAATTTTTTAGCCCATTTATTGGAATATCATGTGTAGAGATTTAGTAGTTCAAAAAAGTTTTGGTAGGTCCTTGTTCAGACGGCTCCAATACCTAATAATACAATTTAAAGCATTGTTTATTCAAAGATCTAATAAAATTGTAGTTAATTGTTTTTCAAATTTAAAGAATTGCTTGTTGAATTAGTAAACTAGTGCTTTTTATTTTATTTTAGTTTTGTGCTTTCTATTCATCAGTCTTGGCCCAGTTTTAATTATTGAGTCGATTTGGTAGCAGTTATGTGTAATTATGGTGGTTTAATATTTTTTTGTCTTCCTCAATGAGCACTCCTTGGCTTCAACTGCAAATTCTCCAAGTATTCCTGAATTGTTGCATTGTTTTCATCATTTGTAAGATATTTTGGTTCTTTAAGTGATTTCTTGAACTTTGCTTTATCATGAAAAGGTCTTGTTTGTTGCAATGTTTGACATATTTTTCAAAGTTTACGCTTCTCTGTAAGTTTAATTTTAATAATTTTGAGCAGGTGAGATTACCTCGCTGATTCACATTTTGGAGTACCTTTTCAGGTTGCTTCCGGCATAGTGATCGTTTCATTATATTCAAAAGGTTCTTTTGGTATTCAAACCTCGGTGGTTTGCCAATGCTTGCCAAGGAAAACGGTCAGAATAAATTCTCCTTCCACCCGAATGAGAATAGAAAGTTTTACTACTGCCGAGGGGTTGACCACCTAATAAATTTGGTGTACATAATTTTGTAAATAATTTGCAATTGTTTGCAAATTTTGCAAATGTGTAAATTTTGCAAATGACTGTAAAGTTTTGCAAATTTCTGCAATTGTTTGCAAATTTTGCAAATATATGTAAATTTTGCACATTTTTGTAAATTTTGCAAATGACTGTAAATTTTTAAATGTTTGCAAATTTTCAAATTATTTGCAAATTTTCTTACTTTAATTTTTACTTAGATACTGCACTGGCGCAGAAAATTTGACATCTTACCAAGGTTACAAATAGAACTCTTTCTGACAAATAATCCAAGGTAATCCCAAAGGGTTGGTGTCTGACGTTAACAATCGAGGTGATCTATCTAATGTTGCAAATAACGTTATTGCGGATGGTGCTGACGAATTTAAGGTTGTTGATTATAGGCGACGTAAGGATCATAATAAGAAGGCGATAGTTGGTTCCTCGGATGGTACAGCTGATTTCTGTGGTGTGAGTAAGAAATGTTGGTTACATATCAGTCGCGTTTCATCCCAAGCATCTGAAAGCGTGATATTGTCCTATCTGAAATCAAAATTTCCAGATAACCACAACTTTACTTGTCAGAAATTAAATTCATATGATGAAGTTGCATCGTTTAAAGTGAGTGCCGACTTTGTTTTATATGAAATGTTGCTCAAACCGGAATTTTGGCCCAGGGGCATAATGGTAAGACGTTTTGATTTTTTTCGTGGACCAAAATGCTCCCAAATCCACAATTAATAACGACTTGGCATCTGCGGTAGATACTAGTTCATCTATCTCATGTAACAAGGAGAATGTTCTCAAAATCTATTTTCAAAACTGTGGTGGATTAAGAACTAAATTGAGTGAAATTAGTAACAATATCAACGCATGTTTATATGATATAATTATATTTATTGAAACCTTCCTGGACGATAGCATATCATCCAGTGAACTACAGCTATTTAATTACAACATTTTTCGTTGTGATAGATCTGCTAATTCTAGTGGTAAATCTAGAGGTGGGGGTGTACTCATAGCAACTAGAAAAAGCTTGAAAAACTGTATTCCCGTAGCAACAGCTAATACCACTGAAGCGGTCTTTGTGCGGATTGGGGATATTATTCTCGGAGCTGTTTATCTGCCTCCTGATTCGAATGTTCAGGCATGTGACGATTACTGCGATAGTATTGATAATATCACTAACCATTTTCCCTCTTCTAAGTTAATAATTTGTGGCGATTTTAATCTTCCAAGAGCTAAATGGTCCAACGAAGGCTTCGCCATCTTCAATTCTATGAATTCTTGCCCTAAAACTCAGTCAATCGCCGATTGTATGACTGAGCATAACCTGGCTCAACGTAATCCAATACCCAATAATCGTGGTATTTTTCTGGATTTAATTTTTCGAATATTGATAATACTCTAGTGAACGTCTCTGAAGACTTATTATCTAACACATCGTTACATCATATAGCCTACACTATAAATGTTCCATCCTTTGCTCCCTTGGAATCTACATTACATTTTGACAATTTAGTGTTTGACTTTAATTTAGCCAATTACGATGCAATCAATGATCACTTGCTGAAAATAGACTGGTCAGTTATCTTAAATTCGGCCGACATTGATGTAATCATCGATCATTTTTATCAGGAATTGTGGAACATTATCAATCTACACGTTCCGTGTAAAAAAATATTAGCATCTAATTATCCTGTTTGGTTCTCCAAGGAACTAATCCGGTTAATTACTAACAAGAAACGGAGTCACAAGAAATTCAAGAAAACTCGATGTTTGCTCGATTATCAAACGTTTTGTGTGCTACGGGATCAGGCCAAACATCTAACTGCTATACTTCATCGCGAGTATATCATGAGAACCGAAGAAGCTATTGTTAAGAACCCTAAAGTGTTTTGGCGATACATGGACGATTGCAAAAGAGTTAAGGATTATCCAGCTTGCATGTTTCTTGATGATGAATTTTCCAACTCTGGTCAAGATTGTGTTGACTTGTTTGCGAAGCATTTTCAACAGTTTATTGTAACGCACATGATTGCGATGTTCATTATGAAACAGTTGATGGGATCAATTGCAACAACTTGAACGTAACTATTAACGACGTATTTGAGGCAATTGGAAACTTGCCTAATAGTGTGTGTGCTGGGCCCGATGGCATTCCACCCCAGTTTATAAAAGATGTCAGTACTCTCTCATCTCCAATTTATAATATCTTTCTTTTATCCTTGTCGACTGGCCAATTTCCTAGCATTTGGAAAAAGAGTTTCATCACTCCCATTTTTAAGAAAGGAAATCGCTGTGATATCAGGAACTATAGGGGTATTTCGATTCAGTCGTCAATTCCCAAATTATTGGATAAATTAGTAGCAGTACAACTTATGTCAGCTAGTAAGACGCACATTGTGGTTAATCAGCATGGATTCTATCCTGGTCGCTCGACAACTACAAACTTGTTGTCATTCGTCACAGATGTTGTCGAATCATTTGAAAATCATATGCATGTCGACACCGTGTATACAGACTTTTCTAAAGCATTTGATCGAGTATCCCACTCTGCTCTCCTATCAAAAATTGCCGCCTTGGGATTTGGTCCGTTGGTAACTAAGTGGCTCGGTAGTTATCTCTTAGGCAGGAAACAAAAGGTGCGTATTAAAAATTACCATTCCACGGATATTTTAGTGTCATCTGGCGTTCCGCAAGGTTCCCATTGTGCTCCGATTTTATTTTTGCTGTTTATAAATGACATTGGCCAGTATATCAATAACAGTCGGTATCTCCTGTTTGCCGACGACTTCAAAATATACAGATCAATTAAATCTACCCAGGATTGTTTATTATTACAGCATGATCTTGATAGTCTTCACCAGTGGTGTCTCTACAATAAGCTGAATTTAAATTTTGATAAATGTTCTGTGATCTCGTACTCCAAACATTGTTCTAACGTATTTGAATACTGCATTAACAGGGAACCTCTTAATCGTGTCACGGAGATTGACGACTTGGGTGTCCGTTTGGACTCTGGATTGTCCTTCAAAAGTCACATTGCGAAAATAAGCAGCAAGGCCCGTCGTACGTTGGGTTTTATTCGCAGACAAAGTAAGCATTTTTCTGCCAACACAGTCAAACTGCTTTACTTCGCTCATGTAAGATCGCAACTGGAATATGCCTCAAGTGTTTGGTCTCCTTTACCAAACTTACAACAGCAGATTGGAAGCGGTGGAACGCAAGTTCCTTAAATACCTAAATTACAAATTAGGACATACCCCAGAAGAATTTTCCAGTACCATTTGCCTGAATATATGTAATACCAGACCATTGGAATACAGGCGTATAGTCACCGACTTATGTTTTATTTATCGATTGGTTAATGGCAAACTGGACTGCGATCGCCTTCGGAAGTGCTTCCAGCCATTTGTGCCTCTCATAATACCAGGCATCCAAATTCATTTAAACCTTCGCAGCATGTGACTAATTATGGTCTAAACAGCCCAATTCCCCGAATGATTCGGCTGGCGAACAGACTGAATGGGACCCAAGGTTTCGATATGTCCCAATCATCATTTCTTAATTTCAAAAGGAAAATCATGTGGGACATAAATGTCATGCTGTTCAAGTAACTTCAGTTGTGTTATTGTATTGTATTGTAATATATATTTATGTAAATTGGTTTACCCGTTAAAGAAATAAATAAATAAATAAATAAATAAATAAAAAAAAAAATGCTTTTGCATTTCTACTATTTAGTACGTACAAAAGCGCCTACTAAAATCATGTATAGTTTAAGAATTATAAAAACCTGTCAAAATTTTGAACTGAAATTAATTTTTATATGTAGATACTTACGAGAGTTATTTTAAGCGAAACGGAATGGCTTTTCTGAAAAATACCATATAGTTTTCGTTTAAGGAAATTAATATTCTTAATTTTAAAAGTTTTATCAAGCGGTTTTTTTTTGGAATTTATGAAAATGATAACGTCATCAAGATGTACAAAAGCATAAGGTTTCAAATCGGGTTCTAAAACTTGAGTAATTAATTGTTGCCACGTTGCGGGCGCATTGTGTAACCAAAAGGCATTCGAACGAATTGAAATAAGCCACGTCCGGGGACTGTAAAGCCGTGAACTGCTTCGAGTCCTCGTCCTTATAAATTTGCCCCATAAGAGGTAGAGCGGCGATTCAGATACTATCAGGATTTGAGACCAATTGAATTATATTCCCATGGTGCAATTGAATGGGAGGAGAATAGAACAGACCAATGATACAAGCATGATAAGAAAAGTGCAGGTTTTTATCGGTTGCTAAGAATAAAATGCGAAATTGACATAATAAATTAAATGTACAAAGGCGGACTGACAAAATTAAATTTAAAAAAGAATAAATTTTAATGTTGATCAAAACAAACCAGAGGTTACAAAAGCTAAGAGTTTTCGAAAGAATGGTGATAAGAATAATCATAGGCCCAAGGAAAGTAAACAAAACGAATATCAAATAAGAACAAACAGCGAGGTAAAGAAAATAATTGGTAAAAGATTTAGTGAGATGTGTAAAGCACAAATAATCGCATGGCTCGAACATCTTATGAAGAAAAGTTCCGAAAGTATGCTGATATTGATTAAGGACTGGAAACCAAGCGACACAAAAAATAGAGGACTAATTAGGGCAAGATGAATGGATGAAGTTGTGGAGGATCTTAAAGTCATGCGACTGAGAGAATAGAAGATGAAGTGCAGAAACAGAAACTTGTGGAGAAAAGTGGTTAAGGAAACCAAAACATGCGCAAAACTATAAGTGAAAAGAAAAGAAAAGCAGGAGTAATCTACCTGAATAAATGGATTGTAAGGACTTCCAACGGAAGTGGGCATATTCCTTAGGAATGAATGTCTTTATTATAATTATTATTATGACAAACCTAGTGAATGGGAAAATCGTGTGGTTCCAAATCAAAGTTTTTTAAAATATGATAAAATCTTATGAGATTATCTTTATATGTAGAGATTCTGACAAATCCCTAGCTTCTTATGCCTGTTTTTATTTACATTTCTTAGGGTTAGTGCAATAAATAATTCCGATAATCCGTTGATAGTTCATCAGATTACATTTTCAAAATATTTGCGATTACGTTTGAGGAAATCTTGACCAGTCAGAAATGGGATTGTTTTATTGGTCGTAAACGTTTTTAAAAGTTGATATAATGAACTGTCAGAAATGTGAGATCAGAGATCATACAGATTATGAACGTTTTCCTAATGTTTATAAGATTATTTTAACGGTCGTACATTTTATTGGGTTGGTAATAAATAAATAAACCAATTATCGATGCGAGAGAGCGTTTGGTGTGCTACTGTAATGGTCTTGTAACCAATTATATGTAGATGTGTTTAAGATATCTTATTGGTGGCAAACTTTTATAGGATGGTAATAAAAGATGTTTGTATTTTACGTTTTATTTTTTTCAAACTTTGAATTGCTCACAATTTCCAAACTATTGGACACATTAATATTTAGAAAAATTGAGTATCGATTAAATTAGTATAACAGGATATACTATAATTAATACTAAAACAGGAAATACTATAATTTTGACGTACAATAATTAATTCACACAAGCAGGATCGGCGCCAGCTAGAGGGTCTTTGTTTGAAAATGAAATGACATCAAGTCGATTTTGTAGAAAATAAAATTTATAAATAGCAGGGCCAAAATTTGAATTTAGAGTAATTATAAAATTAATTAAAAAAACAAAATTTTAATATAATTTTGAAAATTTTCAAAAAATTTTTCTTTTCAATCTTTTCAAAAGAAAATTTCTTTAAGTTAACAATGAATTTGTCACTAAAATGACATTAACTTATTTATGAAAATATTTGAAATAACATTGTCTTGCATTAGTTAATATTTAGAGTTGTAATTTGGTTTGTTGCTAGCGCCGACTCCAAACACAAGTGATGCATACAGAGTGATCATAAATCTATAGTTATAAACAATTTAAAATGCACATGTAATATTTAATAATTGAGTTAAATTCTTGGGTTAAATTTATCAAATTATAAAACTGTAAGCTCCAAAACTCGAATTGTACTGCCGCTAAGACGTAAGTCAACACTGTACCTAACATCTGAAAATATAAGTTTAATATTTTTCTTCCAGTAAAATTATGAATATCAAATTTTCTACTTACACCTGAAAATAGGTCAATATCTAATGGTAGTATGCGATGCTGTCAAATCTCTCGGATATTTTTGAACGATAAAGATAAGACATTCAAACTAAAAAATTGATTACAAAATATTATCATAAAATTTTGGGCAAAAAAGCATTTTTAGAAATTTGTTGAAGGTTCTCAATTAAATGAAATAACGTAGAATTAAATGGTAACACGCCGAAAACAAAAACAACGAAAAACACCTAAGTCAAAACGCCAAAACCAAAAATACTGTTTTTTAAAAACAATAAATTTCTAAAAATAATGTTATTTTATGCCATTCGAAAAATTTTCCAATTAATTTTGGTGATTGTTTTAGCACACTCATGATGATTGTATTTTCTGACCAATCCTGGCGCTGGTACTATGTAAAAGAATTTACCAACCTTTAATTTGGAAGTTATAGCTCTTTTAAAACAAGAAGAAGTGAAGAATAAACTCAGGATACAGCAATATATATACAGCTAATAACCAACCATGCACTGGTCGGAAAAAGTATTGGGACGTTGCGGTAAGGATGACGTAGATTTTAATGGGTTCTATTTCACAATTCAATTTTGAAGTTCATGATATTATCATAAGAAATATGGGAGCGTTTTATCGTGCAATAGTATGAAAAGTAATAATTTAACCTTTAATACTTTGCATATCTGTCTTCGACTTATTCTACAAAACAGTCAACTCTCGGTGGCTCAAGTTCTTAATTTTAGGTTTTGTCGCACTCAGTAATGCTTTTTAATTGCTTTGAAGCACATATAAATTCTACAATCTTTTTAAATTAGATTTATAAACCTATTTTACAATAATTTTCTACCGACTGCTAATTTATTTCTTTTATGAGCTTATTGCAGTAATTATCTTTATAGCTGTTTTAAAATTATTAAAATTAAAGTTCAATGTATCATAATTCATTCCTATTTTATTTAAGTAGACATCTTAATACTAGTAGTACTTTCGTGCATGTTATTTGTTTGTCGGCAGTTTTGAAAAAAATATTTATAATTGTTAATATTTGCGATTTTTACTAAGATTAATTAAAATTTATCACTTTAGCATAATTGGAATACTTTTGCATTAAGCAAAATGTTTTAAGAATATGTTCAGAACTGGGAATAGCGGCGTTGACGAAGAATTTGTATAAGAATCACTAGTTAAAATTTAATTTTGTTAGAGCTTTCCTTATTATAACTTCACTTATTATATATTAAGATAATGGTTACATCAGCATATACAAACCTGGATTTTTCAGCAGGATTTAGTTTACTTAATGAGAACCTTCTAGATCTGGCAGTATATCAGTGCTCTAAAACAAAATATTTGTATTAATTTTATTTCTTCATGTAGTATTTAAGTAGGCAGTGCTATATCTCAAGTCAAACACTTACTACTTACAATTGAATTACATTTAGTGATCTCTACTATTAGGTAACCTGCGGCTAATAGTGAAACGTACATTGAACCTTGAACAGTTACAAAGTTCAAATAGACCGGATGTTGGTATACCAAAGAATTACAACTAAAAATGTTGAAACTACAAGTAACATGTACCAAGTAAATTATTATTAATAGCATAGATTGCAGCATTCATTAATGCTTTTAATATCTTTATCAATGCATATATATCTGACTATATGCATTTAGTAAATTTTACGTCTCGTGGTAATGCCACAATGCAAGCATTTTCGTTTACTGAAATGCGATCAGTTTCATTAAATTTTCCAAATCCATTTTAGAAATGATTGTATTTATTACGAACGTGGTAAAAAGCTTAAGAAATATAATATTGTAATATAAATTATACCTAATGCGACATAGGGAAAAGATATTCCAACTTTTCAATCATATTCCGGTTAGGATCAATATCTGTGCAAAATATCAGAACACACATAGAAGAACAGAATAGCATAGCATAAATAATAATATGTAATTCACTGATCGAAAGAACACAACATCATTAATCGATAACAAATTGTGTGACGTGCAAGTGCTAAACAATTTTATTACATTGTCAAAACATGCCAGTATGCTATCGATTTTGAACATTGAATAAGCAAAGCAGAATAAAACAAAATACTAAACCAATCAAAAATTCATCGACAATTTTAGGTAACAATTCGAATAGATCAAATTCAATTTCAATTACCCTGCAAGTTCTGATCACGCTATAATAATCAGATATAAATAGAATACATAAAGAAAAACTTTCTGGTAAAGCATTCCATTTGCAAAAATAGTAGGTTGCCGTATTCGAACTACCATTGTTTTCATGATTACATTTGAAAATTGTTTTGATATTCCCATCATGAAAGTAAAATCAAATATTAAACCAATAGCACAATGGACACAATTTTGAGCCACCTGATGAGCCATTTCTATTACTCAAATGAACAATATTGGAATACTATTTTCTATTGGAATATGTAGTATACTAAAACTCTAAATGTGGTATTTGTCTAAATTTGTTTATGATTTGAATTATATCTACTAATTTGCTGATTTTATATTGTATTTGTTGATTAAAATATTTAAAAACTTGATATACATAATATATTACTCTGAAGTACCCTAAATTATAGGGTACATCCATCTAAAACATAATCTAAAAGTTTTTAGTATTTGAATTTTAAAATTTAAAAAAAATAAATCAACAGTATTGAAATTTTAATGTATGTGACATTGAATAATCTTAATGATAAAATTATTGATTTTAAATACAGACTATAACTGACTAATCAATCACATTTGTCCAATCCAACAAATTATAATTTCAAAATTAACAAATACAAATTTAAACAAAACCTATTTAATAAATCAAAATTTGAACAAAGAACGAGAAACCCGCCCAAATATGCAAATAACTGCAAAGATACATTACAACGCATTTATCAAGATTCCGAAAAATCTCATAATATATGAACTTGCCTATAAGCAATTTCGAGAGTGGTGTGAGGTTAAAACTGTTAAAAGTGTATCACAAAAGTAATGAACTCTATTCAGTAAATATTTTATTAATTTCTACGAAAATTTCTTTTTATTGTTTTCTTGTAAAACTTTGTTAATAAAAAAACGTAAGAAAACTGAATGTTTATGTTTATTGTGGTTTAGGTATTTCAACCATTGTGCAACTTGCCACTATAAAAAAAAATATAAATATGACATCCTCGTGAAAACAATTTTTTCCAACAATTCTTACTCTATGAACAATCACCATAAATAAAAAAAATCCAAGTGTGATTATTAAACAAGAATAATATTTTTGTAAGTTTCTTAACTATAAGCATGCAAACAAATATTACAATTTCTATTTTTCCTTTCTACCATTATACAATTGATTATTGATTTTTCTTCTTCTAACTTTCCTTATCTAGTAAACTTGTGTATGTCTTTGTGGTTGTAAAAGGTATTTGCTATGATCAGTTCATTTACTTATCTTAGCTTTCTGTTCATCTCTTCTCAGTTCTTCTACTTTTTCTTATTTGTTTCTGTATTTTCTCTGGTTAATCATTAAATCGTTATCTACATAATATCCTCTCACTCGACAAATAACTCAAAAAATTTCCCAGTTGCTTTTCAAAGGTTTTTCCCAAACTTTCTACCTTAATAACTTTCCTTTCGTCTTCTATATTGTATATTTCGATGTTTTCGCGTTCATTCAATTTCAATCCTGTGATCATCATTTTGTTTCTTCTTTGCAGTTTTAATCTATGCTCTCCTGTTCCCAGGTCTTTCTCAAGTCTTTCTATCTTCGCTTCCTTCAGTATTTTATCCTGTTCCCATTCGCTTTTTGCCTTTCTCTCATCCTCTCTCATCCTCTCTCATCCTCTCTCATCATTTTTATCTCGTCCATCTCAGCTTCCATTTGTTCTTACATATTTTAATATCTTCTTTAATTTCGTGTTTTATTTCGTCGTTTTCAACTCTCATTTGATTTACATCCTGACTTATGATTTGTTTCTTTCTTTAAAACTTGTAATTTTCAAAATTAAATTGTGACCTTATTATAAATCCCACAAAGTACTTACTAATTTTTAAATTTTAAATAAAACAAACCATAAAGACAACATTAAGAACACGATAAATAATTAAAGTCAGAAAAAATTATTAGTACGTAAATTTAAATAATAATAATCAAAACTGTTTCACAAAGTAACACACTTTTGCATTTGATTTCTAGGTTTCAGCTCAATCTTATATTTTAATTCTTATATTTTAAAATTTGCATTGCTGTCATGCATTAAAGTAAATTTAAAACTTAGATTTCACATTTACGACTTGGTTTTTCACGCAGTAAACCTTAAAGTTATCAATTTTAGTAATTTTTGCCTATAATTTTCTTAATTTTCTTTAATTTTAATAATTTGACAATTTAACGTACACCGACTCACATTATAATTGAGTGGCTCTGTGGAATAACGAGGTAAGTCTATTAACCTCGTTTTTAAGATAACTTGCTCAAACGAAGGCAAATACATATGCCTAGTTACCCCCAAAATATGAATTCATAGAAATAACTACAAAGTGGATTTTGAATCATTTTTATATAGTGCAGTTTCTTATTATATCCGGTAAGTATCGGATTATAGAATACATATGTAGTTATTAATAAAAAAACTATTCTAAACTATTCTTGGGAAATGCGTTTGTTATGAAATATAAGACTTTATAAAAATATTTGGTATATATTAGTAAACATATAAAAGGTAAAGTTGTTACTCAAACAATTTAATTTTATTAATTTGTTATTAAATTTATTAATAATTATAATTATATATTATTATTTATATATTATAATTTATTAATAATAATAATTATATATTATTATTAATAAATATAGGTATAATTAATATTAATATAATCCCGAAGATTATTATTGTTCGAACGTCTTACTGCATAGATAGTTTATAAAATAATTTAAAGAAAACACACTAACAAAAAATTAAATAAAACTGTTCTCATTAAATTAAAATTTCAAAAACACAAATAATCAAAAATTAAAGGAAAGTAATAGTACAACAATGTTGATACATTGTATGCTAATTTAAAAAAACATAACAAACCGTGTTATTTAAAAAAAATTAACCGTTAGGGCTTATAAAAATAAATAATGGTTACTGAAAGAATTCCCAGATGTTGTGAATCCAACAGCTTACTTTCGGTTTGAGCGGTGCCTTCTTTGAACTAATAAAACTTCCGCAAAATTTAATTGTTTTACCTGAAATATTCAAAGAATATTTTCCAAATGTTGTACTTACCAAAAATATACGAAAACAAAATCTGTTTTTAAAAATTTCCAACTGTGCATTACCTCCCCGTAAGAAGTACCTATGTACATAAAGCACAGCTTTTGCAGGAAAGAAATAATTTTTTACTTAGTTCCATTTATTCTTTTGTGTGAAATACATTAATAACTTTGGGTATCAAAACAAATTATTTGTGCAAAATGAGTGGCATTTCAACTAGTGATAGTGATTTTGACTTTAAACTTGGTTAAATTTAGTTGCCTCTGAAGCAGTAACTAATGAGGAAGAAGATATGATCACTGATTCTGATTAAAAATGTTATTTGTATTGTGCCTTATCAGTAATTAATTATTAAATAAACGATTAAAATTAATTCAATCTATTATTTTAGTAAATAATAATAAAATTAACTGCAGGTATTTGGTATATAAAAGTGTACATCTTCACTTTGGTATTGAATATTTTGTATGGGTGGAATAACGAGGTAAATCAACTTTGAGAAATATATTTTAAAAAGCAATAAATATTTTAAAATAATTTGATTTTATAAAAGATTTCAATTTACAACAAGTTATTTAACACAAAAAAAAATGTTCTGATAAATAATAACATTTCCTATTCTATAATAAACCCCTTTGAAACCTTTAATTGCGTTTATCTCAAAACTATGATTTTCTACTTACCTCGTTATTCCACAGAGCCACACAATTATTATTATCTAACATACATATAAAATAACTATAAAAAGATACCGGGTGTTCATTTTAAAACTTCCAGCAATTAATATCTCAAAACCAAAAGTCAGATGAAAAAAAGTTTCGAACAAAAGTTGTATGATAGCGAGGGGGACAGAATATGGCATAATTGTTTTCTTAATTTATTGACCTTTTCAAGGTCATTTGAAGGTCAACTTTGGTTTTTTAAATGGCACCTTAATTTTTTTAGCAGATTCATATTTTGCATAAAAAATAAACAACTTTTGTTATAAATTTTTTTTTATCCCACATTAGGATTTTCGAGTAAGATGCGTTGAAACAAAATAAAAACATTTTAATAAACTGCAGCTGATTATATCGAAATTTATTTTTTTAAAAGTTAGAAGGCTGTTATTGCTTTTGTTATTATTCAACTTGAATAATTTTAGGACAATGAAAACAAAACACTGTCAAAACAAATAAATTGACATTAGTTTCTTCAACTATTGTTAGTTTTGTGATTTTCAGTGAGTTTTATTTTTCCCGTTCGCTTTAGATCTGATAAAAGTTCGCAATTAGATCATTAAAATGGTTTATACTGTAGAAGAAAGAATCGAATTAATTTTCTTGTACGGAGCTCAAAATGAAAATGCTGCAAGAACTGCAGAATCTTATAACGCGAGACAACCTGGTAGAAATGTCTCTCATAGGTATGTTATAGACCTTGTTTCAAAATTTCGGGAAACAGGATCCGTCAAAATAAAACACGCAAGAATTCTACTAGAATATTGGATGACTTAGCTCAAATTGAAGTTATAGGCCATTATGCTTCAAATCCTAATAGTTCGGTGCGTGAAGTTTCTGCTATTAGTGGTCTATCAGTGGGCACTGTTCATAAGGCGCTAAAATTGCATAAATTTCACCCATATAAAATGCAGATTCATCAAACTTTGACCGAGGATGATCCAGACAGACGAGTGGAGTTTAGTGAAGAAATGCTTCAATTATTAACTACACATCCACATTTATTGAAATCGACTTGTTTTCTGATGAGTCAACCTTTTTTAAATGGATTTGTCAATAAACACAACTGTCGATATTGGTGTGATGAAAATCCTCATTCTGTCCCCTTCGCTATCATGCAACTTTCGTTCGAAACATTTTTCATCTGACTTTTGGGTTTTGAGATATTAATTGCTGAAAGTTTTAAAAAGAACACCCGGTATAAAAGAATAAGAAATCCGATTTTTCTGAAAAATTATATTATGACTACAAATATTAATTTTTTTATAGAACGGTAATAGTGCAAAATACTGAATATTTCAAACTCTGCAACATAGTGTAACGAAGTCTAAACTAATGCTGAAATACTTTTTGGAAATTCTTCGAAAGAATTGCAACAGAGACTTCATAGAGAACGCTTTTACAAGCTTTTGTCATAATTATTTGACTCTATTTTTTTCATTGAGCAGTGAGATTCTCTACCGTTATGCGATTTAAAAAAGTATTTAACTTGATTTCTCGAACTGCACATTGCAATACATCAAAAGATATATTTTAGGTTTACGTAATATGTTGACTGTTTTATTTCTTAATTGTTTGCAATGTTAACTAATATCTACTTCTAGGCTTTAAATTATATCAAATATTAATTTAGATAGCTTAATTTATATGAATGGAGCATTTTATTTTTGGGCATGTAATTCAGCCCCATTTAAAAAGTTACATTGTTATCATAACATTAAATCAATATTTATATTTTTGCAATTTACGACTTTGTTTTTCATAGTTATGGTAAACCTTAAAGTTATCAGTTTGCAATGAGTTTTGCCTAAAATTGTCTTTGATTTTAATAATTTGACGATTTAACGTACACCGACCTACAATCTACTTATTACTAGCTAATATAAATATTTAAAATTATGAAATTTTGAATTCCATATACATATATTGTAATGAAATGCCTCCGTGTAAATAATAATTATAATTTGTAAGACAAGTAAACCTGTATTTGAAAAATAAATATTGCTAATGGTAGATAAAATGTTACCTGGGATGTACTTACTTTTACTGCTTGAGCTGCAATCTTGAATAAAACCTTTGTCCTGTTAATGAATAAACTTGTTTTGAAATTTTAAATAAACTGCCACAATTCTTGACCTTTTGTACTAACTTTGTATTAGATGTAAAATTTACAAGTGATTATAGATGTCACCAACATAGCCAAGGTTACAATGAGTTCATGCTTTGTTGATGCATTATACTGTAGGTGTGAATGTTTGTAAGGTGTAAACGGAGACTTAAAACTAATAAAGCAAGTGATCATTTGAAATTACAATTACTTAAAACTAATTAAATTTAAAGTGATGCAAAATTTCATGGTTCAAACACAAATTTGTTAATAAAAAACTAACCGTTGCGTATAACAGCTGACTAAAGTAGGTCATCAATCCCTCTTCGATATCCAGTGGCACCAAAACGTAGTGTCGTTAGAGTTTTTCTGTACCATTTTCCCAGGTAAATACGAAAATTTTATTTTATTTTCTTTTTCTCCGATGCACTTTCTTGAAATTCACTTTTTATTACATTAAATATCCATAGCGTCACTAATAATTGTACATTGCATGTCGACAAAATTATTTTATAGGTTATCGTTCATTTTTTTAATTTTTCAGGAGCAAAATTTTTACGTGTTCACTGGACTAGTGAAATGGGTCGACTAAACGTATTTTTCGCATCGAGAAGCACATAAATTTGGAAAAATTCATTTGTTTAATCTGGTTTTTCCACAAATGCTCGAATGCGATTGGCTGGGTAATCTTATCAAACGGATGTCTATGAAACTTTCACGAAAATTAAAGTCTTCAAAGCCGTTGCTCACAAAATTGTTAGAAAAATTCTAACTACAGCGGTTTCTTCATAATCGACTGTCAAAGTACGAATTCTTTCTTTGCACCCCATGTTAATTTTCTTACACCTTGTCTATCCTAACCACTTGCATAACACTTAGTTTTTAATACCTCATCTTTCACTACTAATCTCACTTAAATCCTTATTCTATTAACAATTTTATTACTAAATCTAAAAATTTGACATATTTGCAGGTTACAATTTCACATTTTTCAATGTAGAAGATTCAATTTTGCATCTACCATCCTCACTTGGATAGCAAATCGTTCTACAAATTATACGCTTCTTTTGGTATGCCTTATGATTCAATTACAATTTTTTATGTTACCTAAATCATGCTTTTTTAGGTTTTCCGAAGGATGAAGTTTTCTTTTGCTCATTTTAGCCTTATTTGAATCTTTTGGATTTTGGATTCATTTGCAAAAGTGCCAAGAAATGTGGACGCTACTATTGAATATGCAAAACAATCCAACTTTGATCTGTGATACCCGTAGGATGAAATTTAATTTTAGAATGCTAACTGCTCTCACCAGCAGTACTGCTCAGACCAGCAGTATAGCGCGAAGCATGCACGGGTCGGCTGCGAGGCGGTAGGTCGCGGTTCGAACCCTGCTGGCGCTAGATACACTGCTGTGATCAAAAAGTCCAATATCGATCTGTGGACTATGGGGAAGGCAACGGGAAACCACCCCATGAATTACACTCCCAAGAAAAGTCATCTTGGCTTCGGCCAAGTTTATGATCGCTAACATCCGGTAACGGATAGGCACCTGAAGAAGAAGAAGAACTGCTCTCAACAACTTATGAAATGAAATTTTGTATTTAAATTGGCTCTAATGGCATTCCATGAACCTATTATAACTGCTACATGCCAAATATTATCAACCCGTTACACAAAAGTTCTATCCGAGGTTACAACTTTATCCACCGTAGCTACTGGCTTTCATCCGAAGATGCTATTTTCTTTATTAAGGTTATTTATATTAGTTTTAAGTTGCCAACATGACAATATGTAGAAATAAATTAGATATGCTATATAGGCATATGTAACAAATAAGTATAAATACTATAAGCCCAAGCTTGTGGAGTAAATTTTCTTTTTGTATTTTAGTAACCCAGTAGTTTACTACTCCACATCTTTATTTTATAAATAAAAGTTTTCAGTTTCAAGATGAAAGTTGTCTTCTGCATTATGGTTTTATCTTTAGTTAACGTGATCTTTTCGCAAGAATGTAAGTATTTTAATGCTCTATTTATATTACAGAATGTTATAACTCCATCATATTTTATTTTTATGTAACAATTTTTATACATTTTTGATAGAATATTTGAAATCAAAATAAAGAAGAAAAGAGAAATCCAATTTTTCTGAAAGACACTATATTACAATATGTCTAAAAGTATTAATTTTTTTACAGATGGAGAGCAGTGCAAAATAATGGGTATGTCGACCCCTGCAACACAGTGTCAAGATGCCTGTAGTATTGCTGCAATACCTACGGGAAAATGCAATGCCGGATTGAAATGCTGCCTCGATACATCGCCACATTTTCCAGGAGTAACTCCTACTTCTTACTGAAGAGGTTTTGGTTATAACCAATTTACATACAGCACTATGAAGTCGCTATTATAGTAACACAGTAGTAATAAATTTCTTCATTTTTGAATATTGAATAAATTATTTTGGATTAAATCATTGCTTTGGTTATTTTCTATGGTTAAATGGAAGACGGTAGTGGTTTCATTTCCTTCCGGCACCATAATAACCTCTTAGGATATTATAACTATAGGGATATTTTGTCCCATTCCCGACACAAAGATTGTTCAAGTGATTCTAAACTTTTGTGGGGTTTTGCACATATGGCGTAATTCATTGGATTGAGATCTGGTGAGTATGGCGGCTATTTAGCGGAACTGATAAAATCAGGAAAATTGATTCGGCACCACTCTTGCTTAGTTTTCGTCTTGTGGGCAGGTGCAGAATTTTGTTGAAAGGTCCAATGTTGGTCACCAAAGTGTTATTGGGCCCACGGAAGACCTACAGCCTTTAAAATATCCCGATGGTAGATTTCCTTGTTAATTTTTACTTCTTCTTTCACAAAAACTACAGGTGTTTTACCGGTGGCACAAATACCACCCCAAACTATGCCAGACT
Source organism: Lycocerus yunnanus (assembly GCA_036346125.1). Taxonomy (NCBI): domain Eukaryota; kingdom Metazoa; phylum Arthropoda; class Insecta; order Coleoptera; family Cantharidae; genus Lycocerus; species Lycocerus yunnanus. The sequence goes on from JARFIX010000106.1 coordinate 893,999, forward strand.
TAGAGTATTGGCAATGTACAACGATGGCAGAAAGTCCGGGTACTTCTTCAGACCAATACCTATCGTTTTGACAATTTATTGTAAAATTGTTCAATAGTAAAATTTTTTTCATCAGTAAAAACAAAATTTTTCCATTTTTGAGCAGCAGTACAATATAGCATCGTTGAAGTCGTACTCGCTTGTTTACATCGGTTAGCATTTTGGCTTTTCGCAGTTTATAAGACTTGTTCTTCAGTTAATTTTTAGCTATTCGTTGAACCGAATCTCGCATGATTCCGGTTTTACAAGCCACTTTTTGCATGGACAATCTCGGATTTTTTTGAATCTGGAGTTTGATGATATTGCGATTCCGGCGAGTGTTAGCGCCGGGTCGGTTGGTCTTCCGTATTACCAAGTGTTTTTAATCGTTTGATGGCGTCGGAAACGGTTTGTAGAAGAATTCTAAGCATTCGAACTATTTCACATTGACGATTTCCAGCTTCAAATAACGATAAAATATCGATAAAGTCAATCTAATTGTTTAAATTTTTTGTTCTTTTTTTTTTGATCTCCATAGTTCTTAGAATCGGATTACTAATTATTTATTTGGAAAAATTCAGTGATTTTTGCGAAAAGACAAAAACATGTTAGTCCGAGGTTTTGTGGGTCACGCTGTATAAATAAAACATTGAACCGCGTCAATTTAAGAAGTATTTTTGTAAAAATAATTATTTAGGTAAATTTGTGTCTTGACGTAGTTACGTTTGTTAAAACCAACTTTCCGCACTTACTAAAACCATCCCCCAAGTACGGTCAAGCGCGTTACTTTTTAAAAATATCAAATTTTTAATTTAACAAAAACCAACTGTTTTAATTAACTGTCCCATTTAGTTGCTGTGTTCCTTTGGGACTTAGTCAGAAATAACCTAAGTACTGGTATAACGCACCCGAGGTACCCTAGCTAAAGACAAAATACGCCAAGCGTCTGTTAATACCGTAAGATGAACGCTTCGCATCAACAACCGGCAGTACGCGTAATGCTGGTGTACTCCAGAGAGAACATCGCGGGGGAATAAGTTTAACCGCCTGACCTGAAAAGAGAAATCATCTATAAAAAACCCTAAGGTCAAGGTAGAACAGCATATGCCAAGGACTGTATGGCTGTAATAATGTAACAGCTGATTGTGCCAAAAGTAAGATTAAGCGTCAGTTTGTATAATGTAAACTAATACCGGGAGTAATACCAATAGGTGTGTTCACACTTAGGGTATTAGAGGTGTGGTAAATATACCAGGGACTGTAAATACCCTAAATTTGCTTTCATTTCTATACGAAAACGAGCGGCACTTAGTGAACTCTGTCTTTACTTTCAGTATCAAATCTATATTATACTTAAAATCAATAATTTGATTATTATTATTACTATCCGATATTAAATCAGTAAATATGGAATACTCATGCTATAATTTATTAATAAATCAGATATAATAATATATCCAATACAAAAATATAAAAACTATTGATAATATCCAATTTTTGTGTATAATAGTAGTTTTACCAATGACCATAATTATATTTAAAGTTTCTATTTGTAGTAAATGTACATTATCATAAAAGCAGTAATCCATAGTCTTTCTCCAATTGCGCAGTTATAGAATAAAAATGGCTCATCAAGTGGCACGTGGCAATTGTGTAAATTGTGTTGTTAGTGTATTTTTAAATATCACTTTTCTGATTGGAGTATTAAACATAAGTAGCCCATGTAATCATTCAAACAATGTAGCTATTCGAACAAAAAGATCTATCTATACCAAATTGAAGGCGTTTGCTCCGATTTTTTTGGCGGCTATAATTTGTCTATCCGCATACTACGGTGTATCAAGAACCCACAAGTTAATACAAAACAAAGCTTTACTATTCGATATATTGCTTACATTAACAGATTTATCGTTGTATGCAATGGCATTTTATGCAATTCTTCACTGCTCTCTTCATAGTCAAAAAATGAAAGCTACGTTGAATTATTTTAGCTATGTGTTGAAAAATTTTGAATTGTTGACCTCACGACATTTGTTATCAAATGACGATATTATTAAATTTCGAACACGTATCTACATAGTATTAATAATAATGAACATTGTTGTTTCTTTTTGTTCTGTAAGCTTACTTTGCTTCGATAATATTCCCGACTGGAATATAATTGAACGAGTCGGAGTATCGATTTCGCTAACTGTGTTTCTTGTTTCTTTTACCATGTTCTTGCTATATCTTCAGATATTCTACTGCGTTCAAAATAATTTCAATAATTTTTTAAAAAGAGATCTGGAAAATTTACTTTCTGAAGCAACTAATTGCACTTTACCAAATAAAAATGATTGCTCCATAAACATATTAACAGAAAGCGTACAAAATTTATTAAGAATTTATAGTAATACTTATATTGAAATAGTTGTGTTACTAAAGCTATTGAACAATATTTGCAATCCAGCTATAGTGATTATTGTCTTAAATGGAGTTATGTATTTTATCCTTTCAGCGTTTTTAGTAGTACTGCTAGTGGTATATCAACTTTCAATATCTATTAAGTTCATAAGTATTGAAGTTTTACTGATAACCACAGTATGGGTAGCAGCTTATGGAATATCACAACTTGATCAGTCTAGTTTATTGGTAAGTAAATGAACAAATTCTTTTAAACATGTAAAACTTCGTTATTTTAATACTCAATGCAGTCACTAGGGTATCTCGTATGGGCGTAGCTTGCATTTGATATAAAAACTTATTGCTAGAGCTCATTCAAAGGGGGGAAATTTTTTATATCATATTATCTCTCTTTCAGAGTCCTTAGCTCTACTAAAAGGCAAAGTGACCGTTTCATTTTTAGAAAGTTTGTTTCCTGGTCTATTTGTGAATGTATTTTTGGACTGTTTCTTGATCCAAAAGATCTCTTCCTACCTGTGTGGACTTCGTGTCATTTTCTGTCTCCAACAATTCACTGTTTTGTTGTGGGATTTTCTCATTCCGATTAGCATTGTTTTCGCCTGTTTTGAATCTGTAAATAATCATAGCTTAGTGGGGAATCTGATGATTGTTTCTGAGATGATTGCTGCTCAGTTTCACCATGATTTGGCATAATATCTCCTTTTGTTCAATAGAGTTTGAGGTTATGTTGTCGGCACACACCTGGCATTTCCATCGATCGATTTCACCACTTTTATTTAGTTGGCTTAGTGTTTCTATCGACATCTTGACACACCCAGGTGATAGCTCATTCCGCACTTCATTTTGCACTGTATCCTATCCTCGTATCTTGTAATTACACCCATGCAATCACCGCACCTTGACATCTTCGCTCTGAGCACAGGGCCGGACTGGAAAATAAATGAATACTGGCTCGGTAATTCAATTACAATAACTAGTAATCGTTTTGAGGGTTTATCAGAAGAGACCCCAGATAATAATACAGCAACCAAAACAGAAAAACAGCAAGTTCCACCCATATTCGTTGCGGGTGTGCAAAACATTAAACCATTGCAAGAAGAATTGCACAAGGTAGCAGGAAATGGTTTCCAAATTAAAGTCCTCGCAAATGATCAAGTTAAAGTACAATCAAAACGACAGAAAACTATACGCGTATAATCAAAGCCCTACAAGAAAAGAAAACACAATTTCATACATACCAGTTAAAACAAGAAAGAAACTTTAAGGTGGTCTTGAAAGGAATACACTATTCTACTGAGGTTGACCGAATAAAATTAGCAATTGAGAGCTCGGATATACAGTGGCAAGTGTATTTAACATAAAACAATATCGCACAAAAATTCCACTTTCGATGTTCTATGTGGACCTAAAACCAAATGATAATAATAACAGCATATATAAGGTAAAACATCTACTTGACTCAATAGTAAATTTCGTACCACCAAAACCTAAAGAGACATACCACAGTGTGGTAAGTGCCAGAAATACGGGTACACCAAATCTTTTGTTATCGAAGTCCTCGCTGTGTCAAGTGCGCTGGGGACCATTTGACAGGCAAATGTCTGCGAAAAGAAAAATCAAAGGACGTTAAATGCGTACTCTGCGAAGGAAATCACCCAGCGAACTATCGAGGATGCCAAGTATTTAAAGAACTGCAGCAAAAAACTTATCCACCACTAAGAAGAAAAAAATACCAAATACTGCTCCCCCGCAAAACCCAACTACATCGAAAGAGTCATACGCTGCCACACTTAGGGCAGAACGCCAACAAATTCCACTCACTAGCCAGCCCAAAGAAGATCCAGTACAACAAATAATACAACAACAAGCCAATGATATGCAAGAAATGAAACAAATGATGAAAGGGCTCATGCAACAAATGAGCACCATGCTAAACGTATTAACTACACTTGTCTCCAAAATGGCTTAAATGGCTAAAAATATAAAATTAGCTATATGGAACGCCAATGGCCTATCACAACACAGCCAAGAAATACAAAAATTCCTAACAAACAATGAAATCGATATCATGCTCATATCAGAAACTCATTTCACTAAAAAGAGCTTCATAAAAATCCCCAAGTTTGCAATCTACACAACACAACACCCGGATGGAACAGCTCATGGAGGAACGGCTATCATCATTAAAAACATAATTAAACACCACGTACTAGATAAGTATAAAGAAAATCACCTGCAGGCAACCAGCATTTCAATAGAGGACTGGATCGGACCACTAACAATTTCAGCCGTGTACTGCCCGCCGAAGCATGCAATTAAGGTAAATCAATTCGAACATTTTTACAACACCCTAGGTCATCGATTCATAGCTGGAGGTGACTACAATGCGAAGCATCCACAATGGGGATCTAGACTAGCAACACCCAAAGGACGAGAGTTGTTGAAAGCAATTCATAAAAAAAATCTACGACATCTATCAACGGGCAGCTGACTTACTGGCCTACCGACCAAAGAAAATACCTGATTGTATTGACTTCTGCGTGGTTAAAGGAATCCCAGAAAATTGCTTAAAAGCGGAATCAAGTCTGGATTTGTCATCCGACCATTCTCCTATTATAGTTACCGTAAGTACACGTGCACTAAACAGACCAAAACCTCCATCACTATGTTCTAAAAAGACCGATTGGACATTCTTTAAACAACTAGTGGAGCAAAATCTACAACTGAATATCCCACTAAAAACAGTAAACGAAATTGAAAAAGCAATTGAACACCTAAATAAAACATTGCAACAGGCGGATGGAACTCCACGCCAGAGACGAAAACACAAGATATAATAAATGAATGTCCTCCTAACATAAAACAAAAAATAAAGGAAAAGCGACAATTAAGAAAGCAGTGGCAAACTACAAGGTGTCCTCAAGACAAATCAAGATTAAACAAGTCTGTTAAAGAATTAAAACACCTGCTACAAGAAGATAAAAATAAAAGTATACAAAATTATCTTGAAAGCTTAACTGCAACAGAGGCTACCGAGTATTCTTTATGGAGAGCGACTAAAAAACTAAAACAACCTCAACCTATAATACCACCGTTAAAAATGGAAGACGGAAGTTGGGCTAAAACCGATAACCAAAAAGCTGACTTGTTTGCAAAGTATTTGACGGATGTCTTCCGGTGCCCCGACTCTGACATGCAGGTTGATGATGACGAAATTTTTCGGTTTTTGGATGCTCCAGGCCAGCTAGAACTGCCAATAAAAAAATGTACGGTAGCTGAAATAACAACAATGATAAAGAGGGAGTTAAACATTAAAAAAGCCCCTGGATACGATTTGATAAACGGTAAAATATTAAAAGAACTACCGAGAACTGGAGTAAAGTACATTACCCAAATATTTAATGCAATCCTGAGAACGGGTTATTTCCCAAGTCAATGGAAGATCGCCGAAATAATAATGTTACAAAAGCCTGGAAAACCTACTGAAGATGTGAAGTCCTATAGACCAATTAGCTTGCTCCCGATATTGTCGAAACTATTTGAAAGAATAATATTAAAACGACTCAATCCTATTCTAGAAGAAAAGCACCTTATACCGGATCATCAGTTCGGGTTCAGACGTGAACATGCAACCATAGAACAGGTACATAGACTGGCCGCAGAAATTAATAAAAATTTTTAAAACAAGAACTACTGCTCGGCTGCATTCATCGATATAAGCCAGGCATTTGATAAGGTTTGGCACACGGGACTACTGTACAAGCTGAAAAAAGTATTACCTGATAACATATTTCTGGTACTAAAATCATATCTTTCAGACAGGCATTTCCGTGTCAAGTTTCAGGGGGAGAGCACCAGGATATATCCGATCCAGGCTGGGGTTCCTCAAGGAAGTGTGTTGGGGCCTATCCTTTACTTACTGTATACGGCTGATTTACCTATCAGCAAAAACACCACCACTGCAACATTTGCAGACGACACAGCCATACTTACCGCACATCGAATACCAGCGGTGGCCTCGGAGATGTTGCAAGAGAGCCTAAACAAAATCGAGAAATGGTTCAAAAAATGGAGGATAAAAGTTAATGAAAGCAAGTCTGTCCAAGTGACATTTACATTGAAAAAAGATACATGTCCGGTTCGACTAAATAACCAACAACTACCACAATCTGACGACACAAAATACTTGGGTATCCATCTGGACCGACGTTTGACTTGGCGAAAGCATATCTTCACTAAGAGAAAACAACTCGGGCTAAAGCTAAGTAAATTATACTGGATTATTGGCAAGTACTCAAAATTAAACCTAGAAAACAAGCTATTGATTTACAAAATTATCTTAAAGCCTGTATGGACATACGGCATACAGTTATGGGGTTCAGCTTCTAGTTCAAACGTGGAAATTCTAGAGAGATTTCAGTCGAAGACACTGCGAATGATCACTGGTGCCCCATGGTTCGTCCCAAACGAAGTAATTCGACGAGACCTCCAAATGCCTACGGTTAAGGAAGAAATTGCCAATTACAGTAAATCGTATCATGCAAGATTAAACGTTCATCCCAACAAACTGGTTGAAAAACTAAATACTAAAGTCAACACTAGCAACAGATTGAAGCGAGGTAATATCAACGATTGGCTGAACAGATTCTAACTTATTAAGTCGATATCAGTCAAATAAATAATTAAATAGTTGTAAGGGAAGCGTCACTGGACAACTCCTACATGCCTTGTTAATGTTTTATATATTGCTTATTATCTTTTAGATAGATTGTAATAATTATTAAGAATTATAAAAAAAAAATTTTTTAGAAAGGTTCTCTTGGCATCCACACTTTGGTGGTTTGCTGTTGCTTGCCGAGAGAAGCGCCAAACCTCGACCGTATTCGCGGTATAATATCATATTATATACTATGCCTCAAATTAATCGTTTTTGCATAAGGTTTTCTTTAAAAGCAAAAAGGTATAAAAACCAGAGAAGCGCGTTGAAACGTCAGTTCCCCTGGGGGGGGGTGCTGTAGAGTGCAATGCCTTTTGCGATAACGGTGGTATATTGTTGAAAACTTATATTTATTTTTGTCATTTAATCCCTTACCGAATTTGAGTAATTCGAGTATACGTTCGATTCGAGCATACGTTTTACTTACTCAATCCGGAAGGTCTGGGGTGTGGAACATCCTCCAGTGGTTCAACGGAGATCTTCAATTTACTTTTGATAAAAATAAAGTACTTAATCCGGGGGTCTGGGGTGTGGAACACCTCCAGTGCACAAATTTTGGAATGAAAACATTGCAAGACATGTAGAACCCCGGATCGAGTAGTTTATTTTCTATCAGAAGTAAACTGCCGATCTACCGTTGAGGCACTGGAGGGTGTTCCACACCCCAGACCCCGGTTTAACTAATTTATTTTTATTAAAATGAATTAAATATTTAAGCATATTTCAAGTTTTCTAAAATTAGCTATGGCCAAGTAAATGTGTTTAATTCATAATCTGACAATTAATCATAAACTGCATAATTATAAATTCCGTAACGCAGGAGTACGGAATACAGCATATTTATCATTAGTTTGGTTTTTTGATTTTATTCAACTTTTTGTATGGCAATAATGACTATGAAAATGTCACGTTACCATAGAAACGGCCAAGAGAGTATTCTGACATTTTCAAATAATTATTATTAATTATTCGTCGTAATAATTATCTCATTAATCGGATTTGCTACCTGTGCCGTTACGTTTTAAAAATTGTGACGAACACAAACGACACATGTACAACATATACATAGTTAACATTACTTTTAGTAAAATCGGTAATATTTTTATAATACGTAAGGTCTGTGAAATACCGATGAAGTACGTGCAATACAATGAAGTATCGATAAAGTAGGAGAAGTACGTGAAGTGTGAAGTTAAGTGTACACGATTTCCTCTAGCGGTTGACCCTTCGGTTTTAGTTTTTATGATTTCAATAATTATAGTACAGTAAATTTAACCCTAATTAAATTATTTAGTGTTGAGTTTAACTAGAAATATTTTATAAATCGAAACATCATTGTATTATACCACGATGTCTTAAACTAAAATTGTAAGTGGAAAAACTTAACAATTTAATAAAAATACATTTACTAAATTTCACTTAGCTTGTAAAATTTGAAAACTTTTTAAAACATAATTTCACAAGTTAATAAACAATTTATAAATAATTACAAAAGTAATAATAAATTTGAACAAAATTAAAATTTTCTTTTTGTTTTAAAATTTTAATTATTGTAATTAAACAAATATCAGAATTTAGTAAAATCTTGTTATTTTTCTAACTACTTTAAAGCATTATACAGCATATAGTGTTAAGGCTAACAGAAGTAAATAAAGTATCAAGTTTACGTTGTTAGTCGATTTAACAATTTTAATATAATTTTCAAACAAAAGGTAGATAAAAGTTTGTATCATCGCAATACACATAAGATGTATACCGTTACCAACAACCGTTGGAACATAAAATGTCCCCATCAAGAATCGGGTCGTCTAAAATTTTAGTTATCCATGTTAAAGATTGTTACCTATCTATCTAACGTTGAGTTCTTTGAAATTCAAGTGTTTATATTTAATTAGCATTATAAAAAGGTTTATCGTACAAAGTGATACTACTTTACTATTTTGTTTCAGAGAATCAAAATTTTAAAACAATTACAAAGATTCCCAGTGAGTAAATTAAATTCTACTGATAAACTCCAGGTTTGTACCATTTATAATATTACCTTCATAAACTTAGTAAGGAAGGCAGTATAAATATTGATAACTATACAAGAAAGGTTTACTATTTTGAAATGATAAAAACAAAATGAACATATGTATTGAAGAATAGTTATTTATGCACCAAGGGCGTAAGTGCAACTTTTGCGGTTGAGAATGGCCTTGCTTCTTACTTATCTCTAATTTTACCATCAGTTGCGCCTCAGCTCACAAAGCTATTTGAGATCTGAAAAAGCATTTACGAATCGTAGATCATACAACGTTTTCCCTAACAGCGGCTAAAAAATTTAAATACTTATTACTATATCTTTACAAATTATATTGTCAAACTCGCTCTACGGGCTTGCGACCTAACATTTTTTTCGCGTGACATTTGCAATATAACACACTAGTACCATAAATAGCTATTTTTTAGGGAAAAAACGAAAATAACTATTGCCTGCTGTTCATGCGGTTTTCCTGATAAAATTGTTGCATCAGTGTAAAACAACATTTTGATCAAAAATCAAATGTAATTTTTTTCATATTTTTACGATTAACAGTTATTTTTTATGAATTTTTAATTATTTTTATTTTAGTTTGATAGCTTTCTGTACGTCACTTCAAAATATTCGACGACTTTCTATGCATCGGACGTATTAACAACGGATATTCAATTATTTGCTGGTGTAAGTATGAAATAAATCATAGTATTCTTAATTGAAACTAAATTCAAAGTAAACATAACAATCTAATCTTTTTTTATCTAGATGTTGGCTACAACGTTAACCTACGTCTTAGTCGCAGTCCAATTTGAATTCCTGGACCTTGTAGTTTTGTAGTTAAAAAATTGTGAAAACAAATTAACACATTTTTGTAGACGTGATATAGCATATATAAAATGTCAAATTTGCATTTAAAATAATTAAATTACTGTAGATGTGTGTTTATATTACATTTTTCTGTGTATTTTAATTAGAAATAGTTCCTTAAGAGGAAAACTTGTATCACTCACTTATAAGTTTTAAGCAATGTAATAAATGGGCATTACGACCATCTTTAATGTAGTTCATTATTTCTTTAGTTAGCCATCCGAGTCAATAAACAATGCTTAATTTTATTTTAAATTGTATAACCCGTTTTTCTCCGACATGAAAAAAAAACTTTAACTTCCAGCGGACGAGTGATCTAAAAGTTACACGAGCGCACGGGTGAGGTCTATCAGGCCCATATTTAAAAGACGTGTAAAAATTGTTCTGTTCATATATTTAAATTTTTTTTTATTAATACAAACTATGATAAGTTTTTATGAATATCAATAAATATATTTGAAAAAAAATACAAATTTTGTCAGTTTTCACCAACCAATTCCTAATGTTAGGAGTTTCCAAACTTTGAGATAAGAAACTTTACGTCAAATTTGATTTTCACCGAGCGCTAAGAATTCCTTAAGGCGTTAAGAAATCCCTAAATTTTCTAATACTCATGGAATTCTTAGCGCTTGGTTCACATAAAAGTTTCTTATTTCAAAGTTAGAAACTCCCAACGTTAGGTATTGGTTGAATAAAAATTTTTATGTTTTCCTATAGTAAAGAAGCTAATCCAATACAAATACATAAAAAAATGTTTATAAAAATAACAACACAAAATACAAGTATTTAAATTTCAATCGTCGCAGCATGCTTGTACTATATATGTTGCATACACAACCAAGCCTTGCAAAATTTGCAACTATTTACTTATTGGAATATGGTTTTTGGAATAAGAACTTAGATCCGTCTTTGATGAAGTTCAAAACTACACTGAGCAAAATTATCATTTTTATTAAAATTTTGAAATTGCATTGGTACAACTCGGATTATTTTTATACAGATAGTACATGTAAAGGTCCAAAAGCTTTCAAACCTTTACGCTCAAAAGAAATACATGTTTACCTGTACTTCTGAATAATAGTCAACTCCCCAAATGGATGACGTTAAGTACCTGGGATTACATTTGGATAGAAGGTTAACCTAGCAAAAACATATATTTACAAAAGGAAAACAAATGGGACACAAACTTCGGAAATTGTACTGGCTAATAAGTAGAACATCTAAACTTACAACATAAAATAAACTGCTAATTTATAAAATAATAATTATAAAACCAATCTGAACCTATGGAATCCAACTGTGGGTGCTATGTGCAACTCAAACATAGAAATACTCCAATGTTTCCAATAAAAGTATTAAAATTATTGTAGATGCCCTTGGTATGTCAAAACCAAATAATACGGCGTGACCTGGAAATACCAACAGTTAGAGAAGAAATCATATGGTTCTGTAAAACATACCATGAAAGACTGGAAAATCACCCAAATCCACTTGCTGAAAAACTCGGATACAATAACAGTAGTGAAGTGAGTAGACTAAAGAGGTTTAAACCCTCTGATCTTAAAACAAGATTGAGGAAATAAATACGGACTTCCTATCATTATATTTGCTGAATGTTTTAGAACAGATTGTAAATAATAAATAAAGAAAAAAAATTATATAATAATTTAATTATGCAACATATTCGGGTTATATATTTAAAATATTATGGTGCTTGAGACACTGCCAACTAATATTAATTTACGATAATTATTTGTAAAATTGCGAATTGTGCTACAGAATATTTGAATTGTTTTGTGATAAAACTCGGCGAAGCCCTATCTTATCGTCGGGAACCAACACACAGAGAAAGGGGACTCTTCGGAGGATTACAACAAAACAATTATTACCATAACCTCAAAATTCCGAGTGAAGACAAACACTGGGGTAGGTTTACACCTTCATTCTCATAACCAAGCTACTCTTACTACCGCTGGTGTAAAATCACACTAATGACGAATGGCCCCAGTGGGGAGAAACCATGCACAAATGTGATTCCGGAAGAATCATTTAACACTACGGCTACCGGAATTAACACAATGCAGTCCCAGACCGATCCGTACATGCAACAACAATACGTCTATCAGCAACAAATTCCACCTCCACAAACAATGGCACCTGTTCAGTATACACAACAGGCAGCTGTTGGACAGCAATACCAAACAGGACCTATGCAACAACCTGATCAAGTGGTATATTACCCAACCAATCAAATGCATTACAACCAAAACTTGACGGCTGTAGAAGCAGCCCCCCAACCATATTTTCAGTTACAGGCAGCGTTACCTAACCCACCATTGCAGCAAGTGATGAAGCCCACAATGATGCCACTAGTGCCGCCGCACTATGTAAACCAATTGCTGAACCTAGCTAACCCTTATGCACAAGTACTCCTCTCAACGTCAACACAGGAGGATGCATGGAAAACAGCTACAAACAAAAAAAAGAGAACACGCAGCCCAGAAAAACGGATAGCTGACAAACAAACAAAAATTACCAAATACTGGCTGTCAAAAGACGCAGTACAAACACAAAACAGATTTGCAGGACTAACAGAAGAATCGGAGGGGACAATGGGAAGCATAGAATCCCAAGAACAAAAAGAACCTGATGAACAACCATTAATTAGAAAACCCCCACCTATTACTATTTATCACACTGAGAAAATTGGCCCAGCTCAACTATTACTAGATGAAATTGCACCGAAACAATATTCAATAAAATCAGTAGGACCTGAAGAAATCAAAGTACAAATTCTTAAACCCGAACTTTTCGACACATTTATAAAAGCATTGCAGGAAAAAAAAGCTATATTTCACACCTACAAACCAAAACAGGATAGAAGCTACAGAATAGTAATGAAAGGTGTGCATCCATCAGCAGAAGAGACGACTCTCAAAACGAACTTACTAGAGCACGGGCATGAAGTGACCAACATCTGGAATATTAGACACCGGGTAACAAAAACCCCTACCATTGCACTTTGTCGACCTTAAACAAAAGACAACAATAAAGAGATACTCAAACTAAAAACTCTAGGAGTATACGAAGTTTGCTTTGAACCACCCATGCGAAACGAACAATTCCGCAGTGCACAAATTGCCAATCCTACGGACACACAAAAAATTTCTGCTATAAAACTGCACAATGTGTAAAATGTACAGGAGATCATACCACTAAAGACTGTCCCCGCAAGGAAAGGGACAGCAATGTCAAGTGCGTCAACTGCAAGGGCGACCATCCGGCAAACTATCGTGGATGTGCAGTGCACAAAGAACTTCAACAACGTCTTTATCCCACACTTAGAAATAAAGAATCTAAACAACCAAAAAAGGGATACTACAAACCAACAACCACAACCAACCAATATTAGCTACCAAACACCAATCAATTACTATGCAGCTTATCCCCCATTACCAACACAGAACGGCATGGCGTATACAAACATGCCAAATAATACCAATCAACAAAGACAGGACTGGCAAGCTAATCAAAATACAAACACCAACCAAACACCTAACCAACAGCCACTCAATATGAACAAACTTGAAAACATGATGGGACAGCTTATGACGCAAATGAGCACTATGCTGAATCTGTTAACAACGCTCGTCAACAAATTGGCTTAATGGCAGCACATCCCAAGTATAAACTAGCTATCTGGAACGCCAACGGTTTATACCAACACACACAGGAAGTCAAAGCATTTTTACAGACACACAATATTGACATTTTAATGATTTCAGAAACTCATTTCACAAACCAACACCATCTAAAAATACCTAATTATCAAGTATACGATACAAAACACCCCGACAAAAAAGCACATGGAGGAACAGCAATAATTATTCGTAATACCATTAAACACTACGAAAGAGAAAGATATGCCAAAGAACATCTACAGGCCACCAGTATCACTTTGGAAGACAAATTAGGACCAGTGACTATTTCAGCAGTATACTGCCCTCCTAAATACAATAACAAAAAGGAACAATTTGAAGAATTTTACCATACCCTAGGAAACAAATTCATTGCCGGTGGAGACTATAACGCGAAGCACTCTTTGTGGGGATCTAGACTGACTACGCCAAAAGGAAGAGAACTAGTGAGAGCAATGAAGGCAAATAACCTGCAACATATCTCAACTGGACAACCTACCTACTGGCCATCGGACAAGAACAAGGTACCAGACGTGATTGACTTCTGCATAATAAAAGGTATAGATTCTAAAAGAATTACAGCCGAATCATGCCTGGATCTATCATCCGACCACTCCCCAGTAATTGTAACAGTTCACAGTCAAATAGTAAATAAAGAAAAACAACCCTCACTGTACAGCAAGAGAACCGATTGGGACCTGTTTAGAAAAAATCTGAACGAATTAACTACATTGAATATACCGCTAAAAACAGAACACGACATTGATAAAGCAGTAGATGAACTGACTAAAAACATACAAAAAGCAAGCTGGGCCGCCACTCCTAACAGTTACGTGCGTAATAAAACAGAATCTACTTCTCCTACAATTCAACAAAAAATCGCAGAAAAAAGGAAACTTAAAAAACAATGGCAGCTAAAGAGAACGGCAGAAAATAAAGCCAAGTTAAACAAATCAACTAGAGAGCTAAAAGATATGCTACTGGAAATTAAAAATCAGGGTATTCAAGACTACTTAGAAAGCCTAACTCCAACAGACGCCACAGATTACTCCCTCTGGAAGGCAACAAGGAAATTAAATAAACCACAAACACATAACCCTCCAATAAAAAAACGAAAGTAACACATGGGCAAGAAACGACAAAGAAAAAGCTGAAACATTCGCTAAACACTTGGAAAAAGTCTTTCAACCACTTTCGTCAATGTCAACAACGGAGGAAGAGGAAGAATTAACGAGTTATCTCGAAGCCCCATTCCAACTTAGTCTTCCCGTTAAGAAGATTAAAATTCAGGAAGTTCAGAATACTATACAAAGAGAAATCAACACAAAAATCTCCAGGTTTTGACTTGATTACTGGAAAGATTCTACAAGAACTACCTGAAAAAAGCATGAAACTGATCACATTTATATTCAATGCCATACTACGCATACACCATTTTCCAAATTTGTGGAAGGTAGCTCAAATTATTCTGATACCTAAACCTGGCAAGAAACCCGAAGAAGTCAAATCATATAGGCCCATAAGCTTGCTGCCAGTTTTCTCAAAGCTTTTTGGAAAAATTTACCTAAAAAGACTGAAACCCATATTAGAAGAACAAAACGTCATACCAAACCATCAATTCGGTTTCAGGGACAAACACGGAACAATAGAGCAGGTACACAGGCTGGTGAACGTAATCAATAATGATCTCGAGAGAAAAAGATTCTGCTCGGCTGTATTCCTGGATGTTAGTCAGGCATTCGACAAGGTCTGGCATAAAGGACTACTATATAAAATAAAAAAATGTTTGCCTTATCATCACCTACTAATATTACAGTCATACCTGAAAGGTAGACATTTTCTGGTAAAACAACAACAATATTACACAAAACTACATCCCATCCTATCAGGAGTGCCACAGGGCAGCGTGCTTGGGCCATTACTCTACCTGATTTATACATACGATCTTCCAACCACTCGCCTCACTACGGTAGCTACATTTGCGGATGATACTGCAATACTGGCATCTCACAAAGACCCAACAAGAGCATCAAGGAATCTGCAACTGTTACTAAATAAAATCCAAAAGTGGCTGCAAAAGTGGCGTATAAAAGTCAATGAAGCTAAATCTTTTCATATTACTTTCACCATGAATAAACCAACTTGCCCACCAGTTGAATTAAATGGCGAACAAATTCCACAGACCGAAGAAATCAAATACCTCGGAATCCACCTTGACAGACGTATGACATGGAGAAAACATATAATCACAAAACGGAAACAGCTCGGCATAAAATTTAATCAAATGTACTGGCTCATTGGCAGAAAGTCAAAGCTCAGCCTCAGCTCAAGTTGCTATTGTACAAGGCAATCATCAGGCCGATATGGACATATGGAATCCAGCTATGGGGTTCAGCAGCCAACTCGAACTTAGAGATTATCCAAAGATTCCAAAATAAGGTCCTGCGAGTGATAGTTGACGCACCCAGATATGTAACCAATGAACTGATACAGCGCGACATAGAATTGCCCACCGTTCGTGAAGTGATAAAAACATTTAGTATTAAATACAGTGATAGACTTGATCACCACCCTAACATTTACGCAAATAAATTACTCGTGACAAGTAGTGAAGTGCGAAGACTGAAAAGACACCAGCCTACCGATTTAATTCAGAGATTTCAGTAACACCATAATATCTAATTGAAAATTTAATTAAACATAAAAACATTATAGTTGCTATAGTATAGAAGTTGTTCAATGGAATAATGTTCTCCGAATGATATTGTTAACCTGTGTTGTCAAAATAGACGCCTAATGCCTACGGGCAAATTGCTGTATATAATAGAGTTAAATAAAAAAAAAAAAAATTATGCAACAATCAAATATTTTTTACATTGCTTCTTATTAATTATATAAGCAGTTCCTATTAAGTGTAAGCAGTTATAGTATTATGAACATGATGGTTTTACACGGAGAAGAGATAGGTAAAAGTTGGGAAAGTCGCATGAAGTCATTTAAAATTGCCAATATTCACACATAGTATGCGAAGTGGAATTGTCTCAAGTTGGATTTTACAGTTTAAACTATGGCGATAAAGTGCGTTATAGATTTTGTTCTATTATTATTGGTGATTGGAAAGACAAGGATTCTCCCCGACAAGAGCATGAAAAGTAGTTTCCAAATTACCCCTTTCTTAATGACAAAGGAGATGGAGTAATGTATACCTCTCGTCAAAAAACGAAATAGGTAGAAATTTTAGAACTCGCATTAACTCGTTTGAAAATTGGCAATATTCACACATAGTACCACAATTTAGGCCGCAATTTAATTTTGAAAATTGCAATTTTCCCATAAGAAATACATGTAAGTGTATTTTGTGTATTAAAATGCCAAATCTGGAATACATTCTGTTGACGGTACGTGAGCTGTGCCTGGGTCGACAATGACTAGTGGTGGGGAAAATACCAGTCGCTCTCTGAGATCCGTCGCGTCAACTTTCAAACTTTTCGAGATGGAGCCACTTAAGGGATGTTTTAATAAGTTTAGCGCGTGTCAAAACCGCTTAAAGCCCCCTCGCGACCCGGAGAGGGTGCGTAGAGTAGGTTTTTACAGCGCAAAACCGCAAAAACAAAAGTCCACGTCGCGGGGTGGGCCCGACATGTGTCGGTGGCTAAGTTCTGCCTAGGACCCAGTATATCGGGGTATATCGCTTTACCCTAGTCCAGGGATACGGATGAAGACCATAACGACATGGAGGCGGAGAACAAAATGTTCGGTACGGCAAAATGGCGGAAATGGCAACCCAGTTATTAGGGAAGTATATTAACAAGAAGAGAAAAGAAAACAGTTAGAAAAGAATGGGACTTGAAAAACTAAAGGAATAGAGAATAAGCGAAACGGTGACAGGACTAATGACTGAGAAGAGAAAAAGGCTGGAGGCAGTGGAGGGTGTTGACGAAGCACTGAAGGGGCTAGCTGAGTCTATCAAGGACATAGCAGAAACACAATTGGTGAGAGAAAACAAAAGGGATGGATGACAGACGAAATACTCCAGCTTATGCATGAAAGAAGAAAGATAAAACAAAAATGATGAAGTGGCATTTGTGAACATTCAAAGACAAATCAAAAGGGAAATAACGGCTGCAAAGGAAAGCTGGATGAAATTAAAATGCGAAGAAATTGAGGATCTGAAAAGGAAATACGACTTATTTAATATGCCTAGAAAAGTAAGAGAGGTGCCGGAATACATAGAACAAACACAATAGGAAAATTGCAAGATGAATGCCGGAAAAATTATAATCGACAAACAGGAGAGGATGGATACCTGGAAGGCATATATAACAAGCCTCTTTGAAGATAATAGAAGAACATCCAAAAGAGTACTATTGCCCGGACAGCCTACCAATCACAACAGATGAGGTCAGGAAAACAATATCGCAAATTAAGGAAGGCAGAGCTCCTGGACCAGATGAAATCATGCTGAATTCCTTAAGCTATTTGACGAGGAGGACATAGTATGGCTAACAAAGATATTTAACAAGATATACTCCAACGGTGAAATACCAAGGATATGGATGAAATCTACAATCATACTATTACCAAAGAAATCAAATGCTAGACATTGCGGTGACTTCCGAACCATAAGTCTTATGAGTCATTTCTTGAAACTGTTCTTGAAAATAATTCACAAGAGAATTTTTAGGATATGCGAAGAACACATTAGTCGGACGCAGTTCGGCTTCCGCAATGCAATAGGAACAAGAGAGGCTCTGTTTAGCGTACAAGTGCTATTCCAAAGATGCAGAGACGTAAGCTGCGATGTGTTTGTTTGTTTCATTGATTACGAGAAGGCATTCGATAACGTGCCGCACGACAAGCTTACCAAAGTACTAGAAGAAATAGGAGTAAATAATAGAGACCTGAGAATAATTAGCAACCTGTATTGGAACCAAACATCAAACATACGTCTTCAAGAACAACTATCGGAAGACATTAGAATTAAACGAGGCGTCCGACAGGGGTGTGTGTTGTCGCCGCCGCTGTTCAACGTATATTCGGACGCGATCTTTCGAGAAGCAATAGAAGAGATAGACCTCGGTATTAAGGTAAATGGGGAATGTATTAACAATATAAGGTTTGCAGATGACGCAGTAGTGTTCGCAGACAGCCTGGATAACCTTCAAGAACTAATAACAAGATTAGTAAGGACCAGTCAAGAATATGGACTCTCGCTGAACACTTCTTCTGTTCTCTACGAGTCTAACACCTGGTTTTCCAGCACAAACGATAAGTTCGGAGCACGAGTTCTGAGAATTATTTTTGAACGAAGTGCTTGCAGGCTGGCTTCGAGCCTGTTAAATGTATATTAGTCATGATGGGAATTCAAACATAGGGAGGACCACAAGTTTAAGGCCTTCCGAAGAGGAGGTCATAGATAAAGAGAGAGTTCAGAATGACAATTTTCTTGAGACTCCTCCCGGATTGAACCGGTGCACTTAGATTAGTGCCGATCGTCTAATACTAGGATGACCTGACATAAAGGGAAAAAAAAATACTGGTAATCTCGAAGAATAAAACCACCTAGGACAACTAATGGTGGGCACACAACGATAAGAGAGTTCAGAGATGCACATATCTAGGAACAGCGCTGAATGAAGAGTGGAACCACTCATTGAAATTAAAATGTAGAATAGAAAAGGCAGGACATTTCTGAGAATGTGGATTATTTAGATTCCAAAATCTGACGGTTGGACAACAAAGATAAGTAACATGCTATATTTTGCGGGTACACTATATGGAATGGAGTCTTGGACCACTGAAAAGAGGCTTTCAAGAGGTGGAGGCATTCCCAGAATGTGGTTGTACCGGCGCATTTCAAGATACCCTGGACAGATCGAATCACGTAATCTTAAGCCCCGGTTTCCCTTGATAGAATTTTGGAAAGAGAAAGAGCTGCTAATCAACATAAAAACTCGAAAGCTGGAATACCTGGGTCATATCATGAGAAACAGCCAGAGATATGAATTGTTGCAACTGATACTACAGGGTAAAGTAAGCGGAAAGAGAGGACCGGAAGAAGGCGCATCTCGTGGCTAAAAATTTAAGAACGTGGTACAACACTACGACGGTAGGACTTTTAGAGCGGCAGTAGATAAAGTGAGAATTGCCATGATGATCTCCAACATCCGAAGCGGTTTGGCACCAAGAGAAGAAGAAGAACATCCTATTTCAATTTTGAAGGCGGGGTTACACTTCAAAGAGCCAATGATAAAATTGCATTCCAAATGAACTTTAAAGCAATTTTTTCGAAATTGTGCGAATATTCCGCAAATTTTATTTTTTATACGCTAATTAGACCCTCATCTTTCATAATCCACTCCAAAATGGTAAAATCGCGATCCGGGAATCTTAACCGTCACCATGGTATACTTCGATCAAATTTCGTTTGTTTATACTCAATTTAACCTTGTAATTTTAAAATTGTAATCTAATATACTCAATTTAGCTAATTTTTGTTTTGTAACAAAGCTATTTCGGGCAACGCCAGTTAAGCGTGCTGGTATAGTATTATTACAAATAAATTATGGATATTCTACTAATATGCAGATGTAAAGATTTTGTAAAATAAAATTTTTAAAAAAATGTAGTAATTTCACTAACCACTATAATTTAGTTTAAAACAGATTGTTGTCGATAATCTGTAGTCGATACTACTAAATCATTAATTTGTTGTCGATCTCCAGTTGTATACCGAATAACAATAGCTCGTATGGTGTCACATAATTGTGGGATTTGTGCTATTGGTGTAATTTTAAATGTTACTGTATTTTTAGGATTACCACAGAATAATTTTGTATGTAATCATTCAAACGATGTACTTGTAACTGTTTGAAGAAGAGAAAATATCCTTTCTAAATTGAAGATATTTATACCAATTTGTTCTGTTACCGTAATTGGTCTATCTGCATACTATGGCGCATTAAGAACCCGTAATACAATCCAAAACAAAGCTTTACTATTTCATGTGTTGCTTACATTTTCCGATTTAGTATTGTATGCATTGGCATTGGTTACAATTTTCCACTCTCTTCTTCTTAGTGAAAAAATTAAAAGAGGCTTGCTTCATACAAACTTCATCATGAAGAATTTTGAAATGCTTACGTCACACCATTTATTATCAATTGATGACGTCATAAAATTTCGAAAACGTACCTACATAGTATTAATAATACTTTGCATTATTTTTTCTGTTATTTTTGTGGTTATCTTTTGTTTCAATATTGTTCCCGAATGGAGTGTAATTGAAAGAGTTGGAATATTAACTTCCTTAAGTGTATTTCTTATCTCTTTTACTACGTTGTTCTTACTTTTTAAGGTGTTGTACTACGGTCATAATAACTACAATCATTTTCTAAAAAGAAATCTGGAAGATTTGCTGTATGCGGAGATTAATCGCCCTTTAACAACTGAAAATAATTGTGTGATACCCTTACCAAGAGATAGCATACAGAAATCACTGCAAATTTATAGTAACACATACATTGAGCTCATTAAATTACTAAAAGAGTTTAATAATCCCTGCAATCCAATTCTGGTGATCGTAGTACTGAGTGGTGTAGGATTTTTTGTCCTTGCTGCATTTTTAATAGTTTTCCTTGTGGCATATCAACATTCCATATCTGTCAAGTTTTTAAGTATTGAATTTTGGCTGGTAATTACAGTATCGATAGCAGCTTATACAATATCACAGCTTGCTCAATCTTGCTTAATGGTAGGTGAATGAACAATAATTATTAATCCTTTTTTTGACAGTTTTTCATATCAAAGTTCAGGCATATCGAAATAAGTTTTCTATTTTCACCACCGTGCCATTTTGAATTATTAAATTAGAAAACTAAATTTGAAATTAGTGACCGAAAACCATCAAAGACCGATAAATTTTTCTATTTTGGCCGTCAAATAGATTCATCATTTTCAATTTTAAAAACAAATTAAGAGCTTAAAATGGAGTAAAATAACCTTTATGTTTCAGAAAGACAAAATTTTAAAACAACTGCGAGGATTCCCAATGTGCATATTAAGTCCTACTGATAGATTCCAGGTTAGTACAATTTTGTTATACAAATTTACAAAAATTTATAAAAGTATTTTAAAAAATAAAAGTTAATATAAAAATTTGGACAGTGAGCGAGAGTTGCGAGTCTGTTTGACTTACCATGCAAGAATGAATAAAACACAAAATAATATTAGCGTAATAGTCCTCTACTACTAATAAGAAGTGGGTCCTTATTAATTCCAGAAACTTAAGTTAAAAATTTTTATTAAATATTAATAATCTAATAATACTTGACGTCATGAATGAAAGTTGTGAAAGACACTTAATTAGAAATCAATAACCTGTAACTTCTTGTCACATTTAATCGAGTAATTTTAAATATCACGGCAGGTCACCGCTATAGTTTACAATTATTAGAGTTCAAGTACAAAATGAAACTTAAATTTTCTCAACCAAAATCTAACATTTTGTATACCGAAAATTTCTTTCAGTTTGACTGCTTTCTGTATGTTGCTACAAAGTATTCGGTGACCTTACGAGGATCGGACGTTGTAACAATAGATATTCAATTATTTTCTGGAGTAAGTGCGTATATACGTAGCTGTGAAAAATTAAAATCCAAATTAAGAAATACAAATTTTATGGGATAAAAATTTTAGTGAACTTTCGCGTAGAAGATTGTTAAAATAATGCCTGTAACCTGCTCTTTAGATAGTTAAAATACAATTCGAATGTGACGTCACAAATATTGAATGACCTAAAATGGATTTTAATTTGCCACAACTAAATTATGTAATAAGCTTGATAATTTTAATTGAACCATAAATCGAACTGAACTGATGCAGTGTAATATTTTTATTGCAATCGGTCGGTAATTGCTCGTTTCCGACTTTTAAAAGTTGGAAAGTGACAAATTGTTAACTACTAATATCAACCGGTGTGTAATGAAATTATTCACTCGTTATACCACGTGCCGGTCAGTAATGAACAAATGGGCGTGGTTTTAACGTAAATACAAGCGCTGATGCAAATGTCAAATATAGTTAGGTTATAACAATAATTAGAAATCATAATTGGGCGTGCAAATTATAAAACATTTTAATTAGAATAATTGCTTATTGCAAGTGATAGCCCTTTTTTAAATTTTCGCTAAGATTTATTTGTTGCTAGTTTAAAAAATATTTGGATAATCCGATAAGTTTAAGCTTCGACATCGAAAAGTTTTGTTAACAATTCCTGGCATTTTATCGTTCAAATTATTGATGTATAAGTACATATTGTGACATTTGAATACTTATTTATGGTAAGTCCTATAATACTTTCTCATTTTCTTGTTAAAATTTATTTGTTACAGTCAGGGTTCGCAGTTTGGAACCGTAGAAGTCTTCTGACGATTGGCTACACCGTCACACTTTATTTGCTACATGACACCAGAAGTGCAACCTAGATTAGCCTAGCTTATCATAAAACCAACCTAGAAAGTTTAAATAATTTTATTATGGAATATTATGCAATTTTGAAAATTATTGAAAATATAAGAAGATTACTTAAGAGTAACTAATGTTTACAAGTTTTCTTCCGAAGATTTACGTATTCTTTAACAATTACAATCCATTCCGGGCGCGTTATTAAGAATGATCGAGAATGATAGTTCACATAGAATGATCACTTCGGCATGCACCGCTAACTCCGATTATTAAAGCAACCTAGAAAGTTTAAACAATTATGTTCATTGTATGTGAGTACAAAATTTATAATTTTACCTTTTGTAGAAGAAATTCTATAGGCGCATCACTTAAAAATCTATCAATTTCAGTTTTATGTAAAACACCTGATTTTTTTGGCTTGAACCCAACATTTTGCTTCTTCAAAAAAGCTCTCAATTTCGCAAATTTTGAAATATCTGTATTATCTTTAATATTGAATGTTGTTCGTAGCATTGAATAAGTTGCCCGTAGAGTTAACGTAGAAGGTTTTTTGTCTTTCGACAATTCACTAAAATAAGCAAGCACCACACTTTCTGAATTATTCCGTGCTTGTTTATTGCAACGCCAATCCATGTAAGCTTTGTAGGCTTTTTCATACCTTGCCTTACTTTTGTTGGGTAACAAATCACCTACTGCATTTTCTGCAACTTCTCGAAGCTCTGGTGGAGTACAAGATAATTCACTCATAATCACAAAGCGACAAAAACAATAATACTAATTATTGTCAAAAAACGCACGGTAATTTTTGCTTTGACGCCTACTAAAATAATTATCACTAACGTGATATGAGCTATTAAAAGTAGAGGCGCTGATACAAATGTCAAATATGACATAACTTAATATAAATTTGAAAACGCATTATTTCCATTAAACCAACCCCAACTTCGCGATTGCGAATAAAATAGTATACATGCTTCGGCGTAAAGCGTCATTACTAACTTCGGCCAATTGCTGACCTCCGGCTTCGCCGTCGGTCAGCAGAACAGACCTCAGTTAGTAATGACTTGCTTTCCGCCTCGCTATGTAATATACTATTGCATGTAGATGCTAGCTACAGCTTTGACCTACGTCTTAGTCGCAGTACAATTTGAATTTTTAGAACTTGTAGTATTGTAGTTAAAATTTAAAAATGCATTAGATTATTGTGATTGTGTGGCATATTAAATTGTTGTGTGTATTGTAATTCGAATTAAACTTTATCTCATTGAAATGATTTTATTTTTATTGGGTTGACACAAAATATAAGCTATCAGGAATAGAGAAGACTGGGAGGAAGAATCAAATTTTAGACATAAATTCGAAGTTTGCAAAAAAAAACATAAATGTGGTGGTGTATTTTGGAATCCATAGATAACCCCAAATTTTGATTGCCGTATAGAGAGTGGCGATTTTAATCCCAAACCAGACGGAAGCTATTATCCGATGATGAGCAAACCCCAATCAATCGAAAAAAAAACGTATTGATATCGAATTTATTCCTGGTCACAGAGGTAATGTAAAAAATCAAAACTACATTTATCCTGATAATCCGCACCATACAATCTAACTTAAATCTTAATTTTTAATCAGCTTAGTTGCAGAAGAGCCTCTATAATTAAAACTACCCTACCCAACGCGAATGAATTTAAAACCGGTGAAGCCGATTTAGGTTCTGTAGCATAATGACAAATTATTGGGTTACAATTTTAAACACAAACTTCCATCTGTGATTTCTATAAATAAATAAATTACCGACTAGGTTAGATTGGCGCCAAAATTTTATCAGCTGTACAACCTGTTAGTTTATGCTTGGGTTTTTCGTTAGTTTTCGGTGACGGACAATTGTGGATTTGCTCCAACAGTTTCAGAAAGGTAAGAAATTTGATTATTGGTTATTTATTTTACTGTAAACATACAAATAATTATTGTAAATAATGCCAAAACACTCAAGTACATGAAAAGGTGAAATCTTCCCCACTTGACACACAGTTACAAGACTAACCTTAGTAATGGTGATCCCAGCCTTGCATTTGAATCCGGCTTTACAATAATTGTAGGTTTGACATATTTCATGGTAATAATTTTGATGGGTCATTGGCTCCTTGAATTGGTAGTGGCGATGGTCTGGCGTGGTAGCCCGTTGAGGTTTGTTGACTCGGTGTAAAATAAATTTCCCTTTTTGGCGGGCGTTTGCTCTCACATACGATAGCAACAAAGAATAATTTGGAAGCGCGAAGTATAATTCCCCAAACGCGGATAATACACAGTGTTTTCATAAACACAAATGATAAACGATAATCGAAAAACGACACGATAATTTGTTGACACTTTAATTCTTTTCCACATTAATAATTTTCTTTTCACCGGTCACGTGTACCTAACTACTAACAAGGGCGTCGCATGCCTTAACCTCTACGACGAGTTTACTCTTTGACGGTCGAGAGCCTACTCTGACAGGGAACGGGTCGCGTTGGCAAGCCGCCTTTACAGTTCGACATGGACGTACACCAAACTTAAATTTTTAGGAAGGGCACCGTTATGATTTTTAAATAAAAATTCAATTATGAAAATTATAATCAATTCAGCATAAAATTGTCTACAATAATGTGCTAGTAGCTTTACCTGTTATTGTTTAGCCAATTTAAATTATTAGAATAAACGAGAGTAAAACGTTAAAACTGCGTTAACTCAAAACGCCCATTTTAGACTTATGTCCGATCACAAATTTAATTTTTTATTGCTTAATTAGACCTCATCTTTCATAAACCACTTCAAAAATGGTAAAATCGCGATCCGGAAATTTTAACTATCACCTACGTTTGTTTCAAGATGTAAGTCAAGTTTATAATTTCAAAATCATTAAGCAATTTTAAACCAATATCGGTTATTTTTTGGGCATGATATCAGCTTGTATTTTATTGCATGATTAATTATACTTACAATATATGTTTATTTTTTTTTTAAATATTATATTCTCTATAAATGTTATAATAAAACAACATTGGAGGTCCAATGGAAAAATCAATTGAGTTAAACCCAATTCACAAATTTTATTCTAAGTGTGGAACCTCAATCTTTCGTTGGGAGGTGTCATGTAAAAATGTAATCGTATATTTTATTATATTATATATAATTATTTTAAATTGTACGCAAAAAAAAATTTTCGATTTCAATTAAAGATTAGTTGAAATCATATAAAGAAATTGATTGAATTTTAGCCATTGAATCAAGTTGAATAATTCATTTAAACTAAATTAGATGATTTTAAAATTGAAAAGTAAACAAATCAAAGATACAAATTAGTTGAATATAAAATAAAATAAAATCTTCGACTTCTTGGACTTTGATCCCTTGATGGGTAGGCTAAGTTGAAATGAGGCTTCGAGGTAGTTTATTATTTTTTTCTTCATCCGTTAGCATTGATGGGAATGGCTGAAAGACCTTCTCCAAATGTCTTGCGAATGTATCAGCCTTTTCTTCATTATTTCTTGCCCATTTGCTGCTTTCATCTTTGATTGGAGGGTGTTCAACTAAAGATTAGTTGAAATCGTATAAAGAAAATGATTAAATATAAACAATGCACAATCATGCACAAATTATGCACAAACGATTAAAACCATTTTTGAACCAAAATTCTAAATAGGGGGAGATAGCATGTTTCCAGCCCCCATTTAATTTTCCAATAATT
Source organism: Lycocerus yunnanus (assembly GCA_036346125.1). Taxonomy (NCBI): domain Eukaryota; kingdom Metazoa; phylum Arthropoda; class Insecta; order Coleoptera; family Cantharidae; genus Lycocerus; species Lycocerus yunnanus. Next base: position 920,914 of record JARFIX010000106.1, read on the forward strand.
CTAAAACGAAAGAGGTACAAACCAAAATAATAACCAAGTACAAACGAAGAACAAACGAACTGAACAATTTTGAATCCGAAATTCAAAGTTAAAATTTAGCATGTCTCCCCCACCTCAAAATTTTTCAATAACGCGAAAACAAAAGAGGTACAAGCGAAAATAAACAATGCACAATCATGCACAAACTATGGCAAACCATTCAGACAATTTTGAACCAAAATTCTGAATTTGGAAGGGAGCTAAAATATCTTTAGCTCCCCTAATTAAATTTTCTAATAATTCTAAAACGAAAGAAGTACAAACAAGAATAAAGTATGCACAATTATGGACAAACTAGCTGGATACCCGGCTTCCCGGGGTCTCATTAAAAAGGTGGAACTCTGCCTTTGTCTGAATGATTGAATAGCTGGATACCCGGCTTCGCCCGGGGTCTCCCTATAATTAAAATACTTTGCCTTTGTGTGAAGTATTTAGATTTTTCCGAGTATCCTGCTTCGCTTAAGGTTTTCTTCTCGACGGGAAATCTTGCTTCCCGTTGCTAGAGCGTTTCAGAATGATTTTTAGTGTTCCCGTTGTCGAGTGTTTCAGAACGGTTTATATTGTACTCTACAATTTTCTCTACAGCTTTTCTTCTCCAGTATTTGAAATCACTTATAATAGTGTAGGTACTAAATGTGAATATACCAACGTAAAATTACCATATATCAATTACAGGTATTGGCGATGGGAATCTCGTTAATCCATTCATGCTCGTCCGCAATTTTTCACTTTTTTTTTAAATTAAGCTTTTCGGTCCCGGTTTTTAGCGGAAAACCTCTTTAGGGTCCTAGAGAGTAACTGTGCAAAATTGCAGTGAGGACAAACTGCTGTCAATCCTCCAATACCAATTATATGGTAATTTTCGTATTCAAGATTACTATCGTATTTGAATGCTTCATTCTTCAACAAAGACCATTTCGCAACTCGTGCTGTTGCTTGCCGTAACCTATTAGCTTCACGTCGAATCAAGGCAGCATCTTCGTTTTCTTTACTTCTAGCATTAGCGGTTTTCAACCTATTAGTTTCTCGTCGAATCAAAGCAGCATTTTCGTTTTCTTTACTTCTAGCATTGGCTATTCTCAACCTATTAGCTTCACGTCGAATCAAGGCAGTATTTTCGTTTCCTTCAGTTATAACGATATATTCACGACGGGCCTTTTCTCGCTCCGCCTTCCGTCTTTTTACTGCTTCTCTCTGGACCGCTACTTCCTCATCAGATTTTTCTTGCTTAAGAGCCGTATTTGAAGACTTTCCAAGTTTAATTCTTTTAGGCGAAGGTGTTTCTGAAATATCTGTTATAGATAACTTTCTTTTATGACACTCGTTAATATTTTCCGTTCCATTAATATCGTCATCAACAACAATATATTCAATTTCGGACATCTTTTCTTTTTTAGTTTATAGATATGATGATATATATAATCTTAATCTTCTATATATATAAAAATGGATGTATGTATGTTTGTGTGTTTGTGTGTTTGTGTGTTCCTTATAGACTCCTAGACCGTTCGACCGATCCCAACCAAATTTTGCACAGTTACTCTCTAGGACCCTAAAGAGGTTTTCCGCTAAAAACCGGGACCGAAAAGCTTAATTTAAAAAAAAAAGTGAAAAATTGCGGACGCGCATGAATGGAACGAGATTCCCATACAGGGTGAATTTAAAATTATTCCCAACAGTGCGGCCTTCAGGCCGCACAACCTTGGTCTATGTATGTTTGTGTGTTTGTGTGTTCCTTATAGACTCCTAGACCGTTCGACCGATCCCAACCAAATTTTGCACAGTTACTCTCTAGGACCCTAAAGAGGTTTTCTGCTAAAAACCGGGACCGAAAAGCTTAATTTAAAAAAAAAAGTGAAAAATTGCGGACGCGCATGAATGGAACGAGATTATTATACAGGGTGAATTTAAAATTATTCCCAACAGTGCGGCCTTCAGGCCGCACAACCTTGGTCTATGTATGTTTGTGTGTTTGTGTGTTCCTTATAGACTCCTAGACCGTTCGACCGATCCCAACCAAATTTTGCACAGTTACTCTCTAGGACCTAAAGAGGTTTTCCGCTGAAAACCGGGACCGAAGCTTAATTTAAAAAGTGAAAATTGCGGACGCGCATGAATGGAACGAGATTCCATACAGGGTGAATTTAAAATTATTCCCAACAGTGCGGCCTTCAAGCGCACAACCTTGGTCAGCTAGTTATTTTATATATAATAAATTGTAGTTGGTACATAGGGGATTATCGGTTTAACCAAATCCATAACGTGATAATACAGCCTCTTGTTGAGAAAGCTTAAACAACCTCATTTTTAAAGAAATTAATGCTTATAAAATTTTTCTTCTTTGATAAAATCCTCTTAATACCTTTGAATAGCAAGCTTGTGTTTGAAGTTGGAAGAATATCTCGATTCGACTATTTCATTGGTCGAAAAATTTTTCTTTTGGGTTGGTATAATAAATGAACGAACCAATTAGAAGCGCAAAGGACACGAACACACACACGAACACACACACACTGAGAAATATATATTAGAAGAAGACTAGATAGATGATGCACAAACGATTTAGACTTTTTGAATAATAAATTCGAAATGGGGAGGGGCTGGCGACATGCACTTATTAGAAATGGCACATCAAGTATTCCGAAATTGTGTACATTGTGGTATTAGTGTGTTGTTTAAATTTTTATAATTTAATTAATAAATAATTAAGGTAAAGATGTATTTAGTCGGACTTCTGATAAGGCCACAATTCAAATTTGAAAATTACGATTTTTCATAAAATATATGTAAGTGAATGACATTCTTTCACCAGTCCGTGTACTGTAGGTGGATCGACAGTGACAGGCGGTGATGAGCTACCAGTCGCTCCTTGAGATCCCACTTTAAGAAACCGCTTCGAAAAAGCGATAAGTTTCACTGCGGCCGCGAATTTTTTACGTATTAATTTTTTGACACTGAATCTTTGGTTTGTATTTGGTGGTTTTATTTTAAAGAATTTTTATGGTAATGATTTTTATCTTTTATCAACAGTGGTCTACCCGGGTCTACCTATGGCTTCAGTCTAATCTAAAATGGCGTTAAGATTTAAAAAAATTCAACAATTTCTGTCGTCAAAAATATATTTTTTTCCAATTCAAATAAAATATTATAAGAGTAAGTTTAATTTCAGAAAAGCAATAGAAAATATTCGATAAACCGTAAACGTCAAAATTTTGTCCCAATGAGTAAAACGGAGACGAAAACTCGCTTTCCCACTCTTTCATAAATAAATTTTAATATTGACTGACAGTTAAATTCGCTAAAATATAATCTGACATTTGACGTTTTAGAAATATAAATAACAATTGTGCAAAATTAGCGTGTTAAATCGAAAAATTTGTAAAGCATAAAATTATGCACGGATCGTGCTCTCAAAGTAAGTTTAAGCGCGGTTCGATTCGGATTCTGACTCAAGTAATTAAACTTAAGGCCACAAAAAGGAATTTTCGGATGCGCAATGTAAAATTATTTTACAGAAATACAAATCTAAAACTTGAACAAATAAAGCCTGATAACGCCAAGATCGGGCTTCAAATGAAAGCACCAGTGCGTTTTAAAGGAAAAACCTCGCATGCGCTCTAAAATAAAACGGGCAAATATCTAAAAAAATTTTCATCAAACTGTCCGATTTGGCGTCCCACATTGCTATTTCAAATTGCATGAAAATCGTCCAAAACAGTGGAAGGAGTAGCAAAAACGAATAGAAAGTGCAAACATTGTGAGAGCGCCTGAGAAGAAATTAAAAAAATAAAATCGGTTTCGCACCTACAATCCTTGCTCTAACCAGCTCACTAAATTGCACATTTTTGGGTCCATTTCGCCCACTGTTTTGACTTTCCTCGTGCCCCCACCCAAAATCTGACAATGTTCCCTTTTAATCTCTTTTGATTCCCACCTATGTACCTTCCTAATTTTAGTTATCCACAACTATCCTACATACACCTTGTAAATTATGAATGAATGAGTCAGGAGTGAGTGACGCTGTTAACTTTATAATTTGTTCACTAGCAAGGTAAAATCGCACTTACGGCAGATTTCACTTGCTAGCTCTGCAAAGCGCCAGCCTGCGGTCGGCTCGCAGTCTACGACCGCAAATTTTCTCTTGACGTATTAAGTTTTTGACACTGAATTTTTGGTTTGTATTTGGTAGACCACTGTTGATAAAAGCTGTAGGCAGATCCGTGTTTATAGGAGGATATTTTAAAGACCTTGGGTATAAAAACAACCTAATTATGTACACAATGTTGAGAACCTCAACAATTGCCAAATGTCAAAATTTAGAATATAATTAATGTTACCAAAAAAGAACGTCACATAAATCAATAACTTTCACTTTATGATTTCCTGCAGTTCTTAACATGATTAATATACGTTTTACTAAAAATTTTAATGTATTTCCAAGCGATAATCTTGGCGTCATTACCTGTATTAACAACAATTTGTACTTTAAAATTGCAGCTACGTACCTTATTTTTTAACGCTTAATTTTTGCTAAAATCTTGATATTTGCAGTTGTTTGCATATTTGGGCGGGTTTCTCGTTCTTTGTTCGAATTTTGATTTATTAAATAGGTTTTGTTTAAATTTGAATTTGTTAATTTTGATATTATAATTTGTTGGATTGGACAAATGTGAATGATTAGTCAGTTATAGTCTGTATTTAAAATCAATAATTTTATCATTATGATTATTCAATGTCACATACATTAAAATGTCAATACTGTTGATTTATTTTATTTATTTTAAAATTCAAATACAAAACTTTTAGATTATGTTTTCGATGGATGTACCCATAATTTAGGGTACTTCAGAGCAATATATTATGTATATCAAGTTTTTAAATATTTTAATCAACAAATACAATATAAAATCAGAAAATTAGGGAGATATAATTCAAATTATAAACAATTTAGACAAATGACCACAGTTAGTGTTTTTAGTACATACATATTAGAATAGCACCAAAGTAATGATCCAATATTGTTCATTTGTGTAATAGAAATGGCGCATCAGGTGGCTCAAAATTGTGTCCATTGTGCTATTGGTTTAATTTTGAATTTACTTTCTTGATGGGAATATCCAAAATAATTTTCAAATGTAATCATGAAAACAACGCAGTAGTGCAAACACGGCAACCTATTTTTGAAATGGAATATTTTACCAGCAATTTTTACCTTATGTATTCTATTTATATCTGATTATTGTAGCGTAATCAGAACTTGCAGGGTAATTGAAATTGAATTTGATCTATTCGATTTGTTACCTAAAATTGTCGATGGATTTTTTATTGGTTCTGTATTTTGTTTTATTCTGCTATTATATTCAAGTGCTCAAAACTCGATAGCACATTGGCATTTTTGACAATGTAATAAAATTGTTTAGCACTTCCACGTCACACAATTTGTTATCGATTAATGATGTTATTTTCTGTCGATCATTGACTTACATATTATTAATTGGGCTATGCATATTCTGTTCTTCTATGTGTGTTCTGATATTTTGCACAGATATTGATCCTAATCGGAATATAATTGAAAAAGTTGGAATATCTTTTTCCCTTTGTGCATTAGGTATAATTTATATTGTAATATTATCATTTCTTAAGCTTTTTACCACGTTCGTAATAAATACAATCACTTTCTAAGAATGGATTTGGAAAATTTAATGGAGACTGATCGCATTTCAGTAAACGAAAATGCTTGCATTGTGGCATTACCACGAGAAGACGTAGCAAAGTTGCTAAACGCATATAGTCAAATATATATGGCATTGGTAAAGATATTAAAAGGATTAATTGAATGCTCCAATCCTATACTATTATTAATAGTTATATTTGGTACATGTTACTTTGTAGTTTCAACATTTTTAGTAGTAATTCTTCTGGTATACCAACATCCGGTCTATTTGAACTTTGTAACTGTTCAAGGTTCAATGTACGTTTCAATATTAGCAGCAGGTTACGGAATAATAGAGATCACTAAATGTAATTCAATTGTAAGTAGTAAGTGTTTGACTTGAGATTATAGCACTGCCTACTTAAATAACAAATGAAGGAATAAAATTAATACTAATATTTTGTTTTAGAGCACTGATATACTGCCAGATCTAGAGAAGTTCTTATTAAGTAAACTAAATCCTGCTGAAAAAGTCCAGGTTTGTAATGCTGATGTAAAAATTATCTTAATATATAAAAGTGAAGTATAAAGGAATGCTCCAACAAAACTAAATTTTAACTGGTGATTCTTATACAAATTCTTAGGTCAAAGCCGCTATTCCCAGTTTTAAACACACTTTCAAAAACATTTTATTAACAAATTCGTAAATTTCATCACAAATTTTTTACCAAGTACCTAAAATCTATAAAATTATTTAAAATTAAACCCACACCTGGATAAAATTTTATATAAATTTAAACCCCGTACCAGTATTTTTGGTTTTGGCATTTTGACTTAGGCGTTTTTGTTTTCGTTGTTTTTGTTTTCGGCGTGTTATCATTTAATCCCACATTATTTCATAAATTGAAGAACGTTGTAAGCAACAAATTTTAAAAATCCTTTTTCTGCCCAAAATGTTCTGATAAAATTTTATAATCAATTTTTTTTCAGATTGAATGTCTTATCTTTATCGTTCAAAAATATCCGAGAGATTTGACAGCATCGGGAATACTACCGTTAGATATTGACCTATTTTCAGGTGTAAGTAAAAAATTTAATATTCTTAATTTTACTGGAAGAAAAATATTAAACTTATATTTTCAGATATTAGCTACAGTGTTGACTTACGTCTTAGCAGCAGTACAATTCGAGTTTTTGGAGCTTACAGTTTTATAGTTTGATAAAATTTAACCCAAGAATTTAACTCAAATTATTAAATTTTAGATGTGCATTTTAAATTTTTATATTTATTATTTAATATTTATAATTATTGATTTATGATCACTGTGTATGTATCACCTTGTGTTTGGAGTCGGCGCTAGCAGCAAACCAAATTACAACTCTAAATATTAACTAATGCAAGCCAATGTTATTTCAAATATTTTCATAAATAAGTTAATGTCATTTTAGTGACAAATTCATTGTTAACTTAAAGAAATTTTATTTTTAAAAATTGAAAAGAAGAATTTTTGAAAATTTTCAAAATTATATTAAAATTTTGTTTTTTTAATTAATTTTTAATTACTCCAATTTCAAATTTTGGTGCTGCTATCTATAAATTTTATTTTCTAAAAATCGACTTGATGTCATTTAATTTTCAAACATAAACCCTCCATCTGGCGCCGATCCTGCTTGTGTGAATTAAATATTGTACCTCAAAATGTTTGTTTTACTTGTTTTACTGCTTTGAAAATTGTTATACTATTTAATCGATACTTAATTTTTCTAAATATTAATGTGTCCAATAGTTTGGAATTTGTGAGCAATTCAAAGTTTAAAAAAAATAAAACGTAAAATACAAACATCTTTTACTACCATCCTATAAAAGTTTGCCACCAATAAGATATCTTAAACACATCTATAATTGGTTACAAGACCATTAGAGTAGCACACCAAACGCTCTCTCGCTTCGATAATTGGTTCATTTATTTATTACCAACCCAATAAAATGTACGACCGTTAAAATAATCTTATAAACATTAGGAAAACGTTCATAATCTGTATGATCTCTGATCTCACATTTCTGATGGTTCATTATATCAACTTTTAAAAACGTTTACGACCAATAAAACAATCCCATTTCTGATTGGTCACGATTGCCTCAAACGCAATCGCAAATGTTTTGAAAATATAATCTGATGAACTATCAACGGATTATCGGAATTATTTATTGCACTAACCCTAAGAAATGTAAATAAAACAGGCATAAGAAGCTAGGGATTTGTCAGAATCTCTGCATATACTGAGCCAAGGCAATGAAGATTTTATCATATTTTCAAAAATTTTATTTAGAACCACACGATTTTCCTATTTACTGCTAGGTTTGTCATAATAATAATTATAATAAAACATTCATTCTAAGGAATACACCCACTTCCGTTGGAAGTCCTTACAATCCATTTCTTTAGGTGGATTACTCCTGATTTTCTTTTTTTCTCCACAAGTTTCTGTTTCTACACTTCTTCTTCTATTCTCTCAGTCGCATGACTTTAAGATCCTCCACAACTTTATCCATTTATCTTGCTCTAATTCGTCCTCTAGATTTTGTGTCGCTTGGTTTCCAGTCCTTGATCAATATCAGCACACTTTTGGAGCTTGTCCTCATAAGATGTCCGAGCCATGGGATTCTTTGTGTTTTTCACATCTCACTAATTCTTCTTTTCCAATTATTTCCTTTGCTTCGCTGTTTGTTCTTATTTGGTATTTGTTTTGTTTACTTTCTTTGGGCCTAGGATTATTCTTATCACCTTTCTCTTAAAGACTCTTACCTTTTGTAACTTCTGGTTTGTTTTGATCATCATTGAATATTTATTCCTTTTTAATTTAATTTTGTCAGTCCGCCTTTGTCCATTTAATTTATTATGCCAATTTCGCACGTTTAATCTTAGAAACCGATAAGAACTTGCACTTTTCTTATTATTCCTCTCCCATGCATTTGCACCATGGGAATACAATTTAGCTGGTCTCAAATCCTGATAGTATCTGGAAAGCCGCTCTACCTCTTATGGGGCAAATTCTATGGACGAGAACTCGAAACAGTTCACGGCTTTACAGTCCCCCGTCGGGGGTTTATTTCAATTCGTCCGAATGCCTTTTGGTTTGCACAATGCGCCGCGACGTGGCAACGATTAATCGATAAAATTTTGGAACCTTACGTTTTTGTATATCTTGATGACGTTATCATTTTTGCAGATAGCTTTAAAAAACATATCAAAGTTTTAAATGACGTGTTGCGTAGATTACGTAAAGCTGGGAGTCGCGATAAATGTCATTTTTGTCAGCCTGAGCCTGTTTAAAATATTTACAAATCCGTGCTAAAAGTATTACAGACTGAAATAATTTCTTAATGTAAAGAAATAATTAAGAAAATATAGGTGGGCAAATACTTTTGACCGGTAACGTATGTATGTATATTCGGTTTTTAAAACACTTCCAATATTAACCGATGTTCTCTACCTGTGCCCGTTACGTTTTCGAAATGTGTGACAAACATAAACGACACGTATAGTTAATACTTTTTGTAATATCCGTAATAAATGAAGTACATGAAATACAATAAAGTAGGTGATATACCGTGAATTATTGATGAAGTACGTTGAATTACTAATAATTTTAGGTAATTCTGTTTATGAAATTATAGAAATAAAATTAGTCATATATAAAATTCTATAAAAATGTTATAATTTTGAAACATTTATTTTATAACAAAGTACAATGCTCTAAATTGCATTTGACCAGCAGTGTAGCGTAAAGCATACACCGGCCGACTGGAAAGCGGTAGACCACGGTTTGAATCCTAGTCGAGTCGGATACACTGCTGTGATCAAAGGTCCATTATCAATCTGTAGACTATGAGAAAGGCAACGGGAGCCGTCTAAGCAAGGACCTACCAAAACTTTTTATTTAACTACTAAACCTTTACACATGATATTCCAACAAATAAGCTATAAAAATTTAAAATTAACAATTATAATCGATTAACACAATAATGACCACCAAAGAACCAATCAACTTTTAAAATAAAAATATTAAAAAATTCAGTTACTTATATTTTTAATCGTCTGTACCATTAATTGTTTTAATATTTACTTCTAATAAAATACTAATTTAGATAATGAAAATGTCATTGAACTTACCTGAACCTTATTTAAAATATACATGGTTGTACACATTAAATCAATATTTAAATTTTCGACTTTGTTTTGCACAGAAACAGTAAACCTCAAAGTTATCAGTTTTAATGATTTTTTAAGAAAATTGTCTTTAATTTTAATAATTTGACGATTTAATGTACAACGACCTGCAATATAATAGTTATTATGTGACACAAATATTAGAAATTATGAAAATTGACGTAAAAGTATCATTAGTGCATATATAAAATAAATTAGAAAGATATGGAAGTATAACAAATAAGTATAAATACTACAAGCCGAAGTTTGCAGAGTAATATATTTTTTCTGTGTTTTAGTAATTCAGTGGTTTACTACTCCACATTTTATTATATAAATTTTATATAAAGGTTTTAGTTTCAAGATGAAAGTTATCTTCTACATTGTCGTTTTAATTTTAGTTAACGTGGTCTTCTCGCAAGAACGTAAGTATTTTAATGCTTTTTATTTATATGCATTTATGTACATAACTATTTTTATACATTTTGATGGAAAATGTAAAAGAAAATAAAAATTTACCTTTTATAGAAGATACCATATTTTAAAAATATTATTTTTTTTTATAAAAGGGGAGCAGTGCAAAATAATGGATATGTCAACCCCTGGAACACTATGTGAAGATGTCTGTACTGTTGCTGAAATACCTACGGGAAAATGCAATGCTGGATTGAAATGCTGCCTCAATACAATGCCAAAACTTCCAAACGTAAATCCTACTTTTGGCTGAAGAGGTTTTGGTTATATTCAATTTACAGCATAATGAAGTAGCTGTTTCGATAACATGTTTTCTATATAAATAACCGCGCGTGGCAAAATTTCATCATTTTAGATATTAAATAAAGCTTCTTTCACTAAAACATTGCTTTGGTTATTTTCTATGTATATATAGGTACTTGATATGTATATACTTTACTTTGCTTTATCGTTAAACTCGATTTACTGGCTGCTGAGTTTTATTGTACCTTGCATTTTGCACTTTTATCCAAATAAAACTTACTTGTAATACCCAGCTATAAAAGACGCTTCTTAGACATGGTTTTGCAACTGCGTAATATATGGTACACTATACGTAACTAATTACCACCGTGATAATGGAAGTTGCCACTTACCTTAGTTGCATGCTCTCACTTTGAAAACCACTACAAACCTGTTTTCGACACTTTAGGCATATTGACAACAATGTACACTGCTTACCTTTGTGAAGATTTGAGAGATCAAATGCAAAACTTTCCAATAAAGTAATCTAAATTGATAAAACAGTAATTTTAAATCAGTAATCAGAATTTAATTGCAATCATCATACACAAAAGTTTAATATAAGGTGATCGTAGTATAAATCAAACTAATCAAAGTTACATTGTAATACGTGAAGTAAATTTATATTGAACTCTTGAAAATCTGAAATCCACAAATCAAAGTATTAACGGCTAAAGCCATACCCGGGAGTATAATTCATGGGGTGATTTCCGTTGCCTTTGCCATAATCCACAGATCGATATTGTACTTTTGATCACAACAGTGTATCGAACGCGAGCAGGATTCGAACTGGTAGCTTACTCTTCTTAATCGACACGCGTATGCTTTGCGCTATACTTCTGGTATATAGCGCCATAATGATAACAACCCTTAAATTGTGATGTTTGTGACGATATCAATAAATAGACGTACATTACCAGTGCAGTGAGTGATAGTTAGTCTGACTTGTATTCACTGTCGGTAGCTATGCCGCTCAATCATGTAATTGTTAATGATTTGATAATAATTGTTAATCCAACTGGCATTTTCTGAGAGTGTAGTCAATAGCGATTATCTTATCGTCGTCTTAGAATCAGAGTATTCTATGTCTATATTTTTGCGAAATTGAGTTATTTATACCATTTTATTCTAAATGCGATTGTCTACAATTTAATGTAATAAAAATTTTTAAAAGTCTATTGGTTACGTTGATCTGGAGAGGCTATTTTATTCTATGTCCATTAAACATCCTAATTTTAGAATCAGAGTATTCTATGTCCTAAGTGACCAATTACATTAGCGTAAATGATGGTACATAGAATACTCTGATCCTAACTTAAAATGCAAGTGCAGATATTACGTTATGAAATTATATAATGTTGCAGCATTCTCTTTAGTGATAACTAACTTGGCAGGTGTTTTTAATAATTTACGGTGCAATAAATCATTGTGTTTCATCAAATGTATCAAAATATTTGATTTTCTCAAAAAATATTCCATATACCAAGCTTAATGAAATTTTTTATGAAAATGATTCCAACTGTATTAGTTTTAAGTTGGGTTTTAATAGTGATGCACAAAAAGTATGTTTTCTTAAATCTACCAGAAAAACAGCATTAAAAGATTTCTTACAAGATATTTCTTCGCCCCAAGTTCAAACACAGACACCACCGTTGCCACGTGATAAAATTCTTCATATTAAGTCCTTACAACAGCATTTTTCAAAAGTAGATCTGGATTTTTGGAAATTTTTAATAAAAGATTTTTAAAATACTTAATTTATTATCCCAGTGTTATGTATTCCGTTTTTTAACCAAAAAAGTATTTTTTTAATTCAATGAATTATTAATTTTTGTTAATTAAACTGTTAATTTGTTTCTAGTTATAGTGACAATAAAATTTAATAACATTAAAAATAGTTTTATTTTAAAATTATAATGTTATAAACAAAAATGTTGGAGATAGAATAAAATGACTTCAAGAAAAATTCTTAACGCGTGCAAAATTATTCTATGTCCGTTTTTCCATTTTTTAAAATACGACCTAGTTTAAATTTTGTAATTAAAATTAGAAAAATAACAACGAATATCGACTTGTAGGGTTATTTATCATAAAGTTTTTCAATTGAAATTATTATATAATGTGACAGTGAAGGGTGAGACGATAGAGAAACTTTAAACAGCTCTACTGTAAAATTTAGAAAAATGGACATAAAATACTCTGATTCTAAGGCGACGTTATATTAACAACAAATCATTGCACTTTAATAATGTGCAACTTGAAGTGCAACTATAAATCCAAAACGAATAATGAATCAAACGTGTTACGTGGTGACATCATAAGGTATCACTGTGGTTATTATTTAAGATACATTTTGACATGAAGCTACAGGTTTGCATTATCAATAATCCATACAAACTACAAAATTCAAATTGAACTGCAACTAACACGTATGTCAGCAGTGTAGATAATATCTTAAAATAAAGCATAATATTAGAAATAAAAATGTTTTTAAGCATGATAGAACCTCAAATTTGAATAAAACATCAATACTGTTTAATAGAATTCAATTGTTTTTAACCAATGTTGAATATCACTAACTGTTTAAAAATAATATCTAAATAATAAACGTGTACCCTGGCTAGCTGTTACAGAGTATTCTAATTTTTCACCAATTTTTCCCACAATTCGGGCGTTATTTTGGTTTCCTCATTTGTATTCATTGTATTGAATTGAATTTATTGTATTCTTTGTATTCATCATTTATTTATTTATTTTGTTTTGTTTTGTCGTGGTCACCACTTTGGGACCATGCAGTCCCAATTAAGTTAGCTATTGTTATTTTCCTTTGTTTATTGCTTATAAAATTGTACATATATGCCTCTTTCTCACGATTAGACGTTTACTATATTGAATTTTCATTGTTTGTTACCAACTGTATAAAGATAAAAGCCAAATGCTCAGGGTTGGCTCGTCACAGTTCTATCACGCTTAAAAGGACACTCTTTAGTAGATACATAACAGCTTCTTCTTAATATTTGTAAATCGATATAAACAGTTTTACTTACATTTGCATATAAGTCGATATCAATAGTTAATATTTGAGATGCTTTTAACTCCGTGGGATATTTGTTAATAACATAGAGTAAGCATTCAAACTGAAACAAAAAGTTATATCAACTTAATTTTTTTTAAATTGATATTATTACAAATTACACTGGTTGTTATTCGGTACTAAATTCAGTATTATTTTAGTATATTAAAAGTTCTTAGCATTACGTTTTATTTGTTTTAATTGCATTTACTTAATTCACTTAAAATTAACTTAAATAATATAAATACTTCAGTGGATACCTACTTAAAGAAATTAGAACAAACCTGGAGTTTTTCAGCAGGATTCAGCCTACTTAATGAAAACTTTCTCAATATTGATAACAGCTCCGTATTCTGAAACAAAATAAAAAAAGACATTTTGAAACTTAACTAGCATTTCCAAGCAACACTAATACGAATTAAGCACAATACATTAAACCTATGTGGCGGCCAACGCCACAGCCTGTTTAAGAATAAATGTAGAGATCAGGAGCTCAAAGAAGGTACACAAATGAAGTACAGCACATATGACAGAGAACTATTAGGAATTTATTTAGCTATAAAACACCATCGTCATTTCTTAGAAGGAAGAATTTTTACTATTTTTACTGACCACAAACCGTTGATATTTGCTTTCAATCAAAAGTCAGATAATCTGTCACCACGACAATCAAGACAATTTGATTTTATTAGTCAATTCACAACGGACATCGCACACATTTCAGGTCCAGAAAATATTGTCGCGGATACTTTTTCACGAATCCAAACAATTTCTTTTCCTACAGCAATCGATTTTGAATCCATAGCTGTAGATCAATTACAAGATCCGGACCTCAAAATTTTACAAGCACTACCTAACATTAAACTTAAACTATTTCCAATTTTCGGCACCGACAAGCAACTGTTTTGTGACACATCAACAGACATTTGCAGACCTTTCATTCCACGCCCTTGGCGGAAAGAAATCTTCAACGTAACACAACTTGTCACATCCGGGAATAAGATCAACTGTTAACTTAATGCGCAAAATTATATTTGGCCAGCAATTAACAAGGATTGCTCATTATGGGCTAAAACCTGTATACACTGCCAAAATCAAAATTACGAAGCACGTTCGAACACCATTGCAACCATTTTTACCCCCATCCGAACGCTTCACACATGTACACTTAGATTGAGTTGGTCGACTTCCATCTTGTCTAGGTTTTAATTATGCCTTAAGTTGCATCGACCGATATACAAGATGGATGGAAGTCATTCCGATACCAGATGCCACTGCTGAAACTGTAGCAACAACTTTCCTTTCTTGTTGGATAGCAAGATTTGGCATTCCTCTTAAGATCACAACAGATCAAGGCAGACAATTTGAATCTGCACTGTTCCAACAATTTTCAATTTTATTAGGTATTAAGCACAGCCGGACAACCCCATATCACCCTGCATGCAACGGAATGATCGAACGATTACATCGATCGTTAAAATGCAATCAATTGCTATCAGAGTAGCAATTGGGTCTCCGTGTTGCCTCTAATTTTATTAGGTTTTAGAACTGTTTTTAAAGACGATTTGAAATGCACCATTTCGCAGTTAGTTTATGGCACAACAATCCGAGTACCAGCAGATTTTTTTATTGAGAATAAAAACTCTGCTAACACTCACGATTTTGTACAAGCCCTTCAACTATTCTTTGAAAATATTCGCCCGGTTCAACCACAAAACCGCGAAAACCGTTCCATTTTTATTTTTAAAGATCTTCAATCTTGTTCTCACGTGTTTATCAGAGACGACTCCGTGAAAAGTTCTTTGAAACCAGCCTATTTAGGACCCTTTTCAGTGGTCACAAGAAATGATAAATATTTTGTTTTGTTAATAAAAAACAAAGAAAAATCAATTTCGATCGACCGCTTAAAACCAGCCTACGTTTCTTGCTAACTTTTTCATTTTCATTTTCATTTAAACCATTTCAACTCTTAGATTTTAAACTTAATTTTTAAAAATCTAAAAGTTTAAATTTTAAATTTCACCCAACACCTTACTCACCACTCTTTAGCTTTCCTTCAATTTAGAATTTATTCTCTTCATTTTCTGCTTTCCTTACCACGCTTTTACCGAAAGGGGGAGTAGTGGCGGCCAACGCCACAGCCTGTTTAAGAATAAATGTAGAGATCAGGGAGCTCTAAAGAAGGTACACAAATTGATATGGTAACCAGTAACCATGAGGTTATTGTTTATTATATCAGACGGTACGAAAACAACGATATATCAAGTAATGATTAGTAATCTTATTTTGTTCCAATAAAACCAACCATTAAATTTGTAAATATAATCGTTAAATAAAAATAGTTATTCAAACACCGACGCAACCTTTAATTATTAACGTGAGAGGATTTAAATACGCATCCTCCACACCTAGTTAATAATAGTAAGTACTCTATTTTTTTTTTTTTGGTGCGTTGGGAGTGGGAAACCTTGCATAGGCACCACCCAGATGTTTAGGTGGTAGTGTGAGATTCTTACTCACTAAAACCCCACTCCTTCAGCGTAGTTACATCTGCTGACCCTGGTATGCTTTCGCAATTCTTCGCGGTGTCAGCAGGCGCCGGTCCGTATTACGGACGTGTTCCAGCTGCAACCTTTGCCGCTTGTTGCCTATCTCTCTCATCTTGCTCCTTTCTGGACATGATCTCTCGTATGACGGTGTCCATAGCTTCCCATTCTTCCTCACTCTTCAGCATGTTTTCGATCATGTTGCTTGGGGTTGATGGGGTTTTCAAGCGTTTTCTCTTATCGCTCCAGTTAGTGCATTGAAACACTGTGTGTTCTACAGTGTCCCTCTCTTGGCAGTAATTGCATATATCTGCCTCAACTTTGCCGATTTTGTGAAGGTACACGTTGAAGCAGCAGCTGTGTAAGGTGGTAGTTTAATTCGCCGTGGGGACGGTTTACCCAGGTCTCGATCTCCGGGACGAGAGCTCTGGCCCAGGCGCCATCTGTTGAGTTTGTCCACCTGGTTTGCCACTCCAACATCAGTGAAATTCTATGCAATTTCTTTGAGGCTTTTGTCTTCGTTTAAAGTTTTTGCCTCTCCGTAACGAGGAGGTCGATTGGGGAATGCCCGCCAGTACCAGAGCCGCGCTCCCAGATACCGTTCTGTAGCGCATGCTACGCGGAGCGCCGCCTTCCTGAACTTTTGCCAATTTGCTGCGGTGTCGATCTACATCCATGGCATCTTTCCATATCGGTGCGCCGTATAACAAAATAGAGTTCACAACCGCGGCCAAAAGTTTCCTCTTTGATGATCTTGGCCCGTTGATATTGGGCATAATTCTGGTTAGAGCCGTGCAGCTTTTCTCCGCTTTGGCTGCCGTGATTGTGGTATGTCTGTCAAAGCTGAGGCGTCGGTCGAACGTGACGCCTAATGTTTTTACTTCTTGCTGGGTGTTTATAGAGTATGCGCCCATCTTGAATGAAATCGTTCCCAGCCGCCTCTTCCCCGTTAGGAGGACTGCTTCCGTTTTGTGGGGACTAATTTTAGTCCCTGCTCGCCGTCCACTCCACTATCTTACCGATTCCATGGTTTACTATTTCCTCAAGAGTTTCAATGGTTTTGCGGAGGCAACCATTGACAGATCGTCCGCAAACCCCACCAAAGATATTCCAGCTGGCATTGGAATCTCAAGCACCCCGTCGTACATTACGTTCCACAGGGTCGGGCCCAGAACCGAACCCTGTGGAACTCCGCTCGTAACTGTTATCTCATTTTGGTAGGCGTCTTCACTAATGATAAGGGTCCTTTCGGTAAAGTAGCTTTGTATAATATTCACCAAGCTTTTCGATATCTTGCGTCTCTTCATCTCCTCGACCACGTGTCGCCAACCTGCCGAGTTAAAGGCATTCTCCACGTCGAAAGTGATCAGCACCACGATTTTCCTGGTACGCCAGGTGCCAGTTCTAGCATCTGTGGCTTCTTTGATTATTGTTTTGAGAGCGTCTATTGTGGAGCTACCCTTCCTAAAACCAAATTGCCTGCTACTCAAATCTCCTGTTGTCTTGATCTCTTCTGTCAGTCTTGGAAGTATGAGCCTTTCGTATAGCTTCCGATATTGTTAAGGAGGCATATCGGTCTATATGAGTTTGGAGACTCTAATGGTTTGTTCCCCTTTCTGATAAGTACCAGTTTGGCTCTCTTCCAAGACTTCGAAATCGCCCATCTCGGCGTGCCGGTTCATAACCGAAAGGATTGTGTGTGGAAAGTCCGTGGCCACCTGTTTTACCACCTCGTTGGGGATGTCGTCCGGACCGGGCGCCTTGCCTGTTGCTGTATTTTGTACAGCTGTTTCCAGCTCTTCGATGGAGAAAGGGCGCATCTGACCTTCTTCGTGGGTCCATACGTTCAAATCGTGGAAGGGAAAAAGAGTCTGAACAATGAGTTTCACCCTTTCTTGGGTCATTCCAGGTATTGATGTTTTGCCCATTTTTTTTGTTGCTATGCGGTAGCCCATCCCACACATCTTGGTCCACCTCTTTGATGATTTCGTTCCAGCATTTTCTCTGACTGTTGTTTATCGCTCGCTCCAGGTTCTTCCTACACTCCTTTAGACATGCTTGAGCTTCTGCTGGTCTGCTTCTTACTAGATGTCTTTGGTATCTGCGTCTCCAGGTGACACATTCTTTTCTTATTCTGGCAATATCCTCGTTCCACCAGTACACTTGCTTCTTGTTGTGCGTTCTAGGGGGCATTGACTCTTGGCATGTTCTGGTTAGAGCTTCCGTTAGCTGTTCTGCAGTGGCAATTTGCGATTTCTCTATTTGTGCGGACATCTCTGATTTGACTTTTCCGGGGTCTAGTTTTTTAACGTTCCAGCCACTGAGTTTCCTTTGGAATATTGGTTTTGGAGGTTCAAGTGCAAACTCGATATATGAGTGGTCGCTTCCCGTCTCTTCTTCCAGCACCACCCAATCGCGCACCTTGGGGTGTAGGGCCGGGGTCGTTAGGGTGATATCTATTATTGAGGCGGATGCTCCCTGCGGAATGTTGGTGTGTTCCCCTCATTCAGTATTTCAAGATCGTTTGCTGCGATAATTTCGGCAAGGATATCCCCCCTAACATCGCTAATATTGCTTCCCCATTCATGGGATTTTGCGTTAAAGTCACCCCCTATTATTGCTGGGACGGTCTTGGTTCTCAAATCTTGGATAAGTTCTTCTATTTCTGCTTCAAATTGCTGGATGCCGGAGTTTGGGGAAATATAGCAGCTATAAAACGCTACTCCTCCGCTTTCGACCCACACGAAACAGTTGCCGTGACCATTTTCTCCATTTGTTCTTGCGTCTGAGAGCCAGATCGCAGCGGTACCCGAGATGTTTGTGAACCAATTAGGTTCCGCTGCCGCGGTCGCCTGGTTTGGCTCGTTGCCAGTACTAGATTTATTTTCCTCTTTGTCACCGTTTTCTGTAGAAGCTTGTGTGCTAAGTGAGCCGTGTGGAGGTTTATCTGCAATATTTTTGTTCCCGCTTTTGTAAGTTCTGCTTTTTTTTGCAGGACAGCTGTAGCTTGTGGTCCTATGACCCTCTTGTTGGCATGTAAGGCAAAAGGGCCGTTCCTCTTTGCAGTTTCTGGCGTAGTGGCCCAGTTTCCCGCACTTCAGACAGTTTTCAGTGCGGTCTTCGGCTTCGCAGTTGGTTGGGGTGTGGCCTGTCTGCCAACACTTAAGGCACCGTCTAATTGGAATCTCTTCCTGCACCCTGCATGAGTTTATTAAGCCAACTCGAATTCTTTTTATTTTTCCCATTGCTTCGACTGCTGGGCCCCTAGCTTCTACCCGAGCTATTTTCGTGCCTTGGTAGTAGTTTCTTAGATCTTTCAGTATGAGGATCGTGTCGGGGGCTATTTCCCGTAGATCTTTTTGGACTTCCTCGTTGGTGGCCAACTCTTCGATATCCTTTATTGTGTAGATCTTCTTGTGACCAATCAAAGTTTTGACGTCTTCGCTTTGAATTTTACCTTCAAGTGCTCGCACAAGTTTGCTCGTTTGTTGCGGTTCTTCCAGTTCTACTAAAATGTCACCTTTCTTGTTCTTCTAATGGCGCTAATGAGTGGGGTATCGTCTACCTCTCTGACCGCGCTTCTTAGTGAACTCATCACTTTGCTGCGGTTTTCCTGGTTGGCCTTTATTATAAGTGCATCTTTCCTTGGATTGCTGTTTGGGGGCTTTCTCTTTTGTACTGATTCCTGTTTTGCCTTCCAGTTAGCTACCGAACTACCGTCTTGCGCCGCACGAGGGCTTCTCTTTTGCTTGTGCTCTTTGTCGTCCTGAATATCGTGGTTGATGTTTACATATTTTAGTGCAGCGCCCCTAACTGCTTTCTTGTTTTTTACCAGGGTCCATGGGGTGCTTGACGCTGCTGGTTCTTGACTTACTGTCCCCGCGTATGTGCGCTTGGGGGTTTCCATGGGAAGTGAGGTATTGGTGGCCTCATCTTTGTGCGCTTTTTTGGCTGTTTTAGTCTCCAAACCTGTGGCTTGCATACGGGTTATAGTTATCTCCACCGCTTTAAGCTTTTCCAGTTGTTCTTCAGTCTTTCCGTCGGCCTCTAGTAGACACTCCCTTAGGTGGTCTGTCTGCTCCATGAGGGTAATCTTTAGCTCTCTGGCGGCATCTTTGCTTTTAATCGCCTCCAATCTTGCTTTGGCAATTTCTTCTAGTTGCACCTTGTTGTTGTGGTGTAACTTCTCGATTGCGTCCCCTTGTAGTTTGACCTTCTGTAGGAGTTTGTCCAGGGTTTTCTGTTGTTCTTTAAGGCGTTCCTCAAGCCCAGTAAGTTCAGCTGTGGGTATACTTGGGGTGTTTGATAACTCCTGCTGGCGTTTGAGCAAGTCAATTGCTTGGCCCCACTCATCGCTTGCAGCCGATTCCATTTCTCGCTTGTGCGATTCCTTGATCAACCGGAGCTGTTCATTCAATAAGTTTTTAAAAGAATGTGGGATCGACTTACATTGAGTTGTTTTGTACTCCGTATTTATTCTTTTAATGGCGGCTGCAATTTGAGCAGAGGTTTGGTCTCCCGTCACGGAGTTCCGCCTAGGTCCAATGTTTTTTTCATCAATGCCAGTAGCTGCTTGTTGCGTCCCGACCTGGTCATCCACCGGGAACGCAGAGCGGTCGCTGAATGACGATCGGTGGGGGCCGCTCCATCACCCGACACACCGACCGATACTGGGGTTCCGAGTTGCCCCCGCATCGTAACGTTAAAACCCTTGTCGTTGTCCATTTCATGCATGTTTGTAAAGATTTTTGGGCAGGGCCTTTTACCCTGTTACCTCTCGCGTCAGCCCTGCAGAATTCCCTCTTCCACCGGGGTTGGGTACCCGATCTCCGAGGGTCCTCTGCAGGTTACCGGGGACCACCAACGAGGAGGTGCGAGTAGGATTTTGGCCCCAAGTACTCTATTTTACTAACACTTAGATTCACTACTTGATTAAATTACTAAGTTTAACTTGGAAATCGTAAAGAGGATAAGAATATCATAAGAGATATGGAATATAATTTTCCTGAGCGTATCAGGAAATAGTCATAGTGACTTGTAATTGTCAATATTTCACCTGGAAGATTTTCTTACTTTTTGGCTTGGCTTAGGTTTAAGTATGCGGTATAATTAAAGAGATTTAAGAATTTTCCATTAAAATTTTGATTGTAATTCGCCACCTGGAATTAAAGAGTAGCATGTCAAAATGGAGACGGTCATTGGCCTGGGTGTTAGCGCAAGGACTGCTAATGCAAGGCGCCCCGGTTCAAATCCGGGTAGAGCTCACTTTGCAATGACGTCTCCGTGCTTCGGAAGGCACGTAAAGACGGTGGTCCTTCTATGTTAATGAATTGCCAGCATTAACAATAAAAAATAGGGTAACAGGCACATCTGAGGCAAGCCTAGCAAGCTACTTCAGATGTAAAGCAAGTAGTGCTCAAGGTACTGACAGTGGCTTCGGAATATCGCCGATGCTACTGTTAAGTAAAACAGATCAACAGATCTGGGCATACAGGGTTTATCCTAGCCAAAAGTAGAAGAAGAAGATGTCAAAATGCCGAAAGCAAAAATTTTAATCAAATAGAACTTTGTCGGTTGATTTTTATTAAATCTATTGTCAGATTTAAACATCTAGTGACATTCAGCAGCCTAGTTGCTAGAGAAATAAAACAAATGAACTTTGTTGTTTATAAATTGCTTTCATAATAATTATATTAGTGCGAACATTATTTTGAAAACATTGAGTTTTAATTTGAAAAACCGCAAAAGTATAAATAACAGATTTTTCAAAATGAGTGACTCGGAAAGCATTCCCTCAGATATAAAGAAGCTGCAAGGGCAGCTATTTCAAATTTGTTCCGAAAAATCTCAAGTAATATATGAACTTGCCAATAAGCGATTTCGAGAGTGCTGCAAAGTTAAAACTGTTAAAAGTGTATCAGAAAAAGTACTACTTGGATATTTTTCCAAAAAAACCAAATTAAATAAACCTTCAACGTTGTGGAATCAATACAGTATGTTAAGAACTATAATTTTGTTGGAAGAAAATGTGGACATAAGCAAATTTACTAACTTGATTGCATTTATGAAAAGGTAAGCTGAAGGATATCAATCCAAGAAATCCAGAATATTAACAATAGACGAAATAAGAAGATTTTTAACAGAAGCAGATGACCATACATATTTAATTATGAAGGTAATATAAACACGGTTTTTGCAACAGATAAACTAAAATTGAATAATGTTTCAGGTTATATTAATCGTCGGAGTATTTGG
This sequence comes from Lycocerus yunnanus, assembly GCA_036346125.1. Lineage (NCBI taxonomy): Eukaryota > Metazoa > Arthropoda > Insecta > Coleoptera > Cantharidae > Lycocerus > Lycocerus yunnanus. The sequence goes on from JARFIX010000106.1 coordinate 943,447, forward strand.
TGCATGTCGCAGAGAAGAACTACATCGCATAGTGCTTCAAGATATAGTGGACTTGGGAACTTTTATAAAAATAAATGTACCCGATACTAAAACAAAAATTTCGAGAGAATTTACAATAACTGATGGAAATCTTAACGGAATAAATTTATTACAAATATTTCGAAATTATTCTGATCTTCGTCCACAACACACTAATCATCAGCGTTTTTTTTATTGAATATAGAAGTGGCAAATGCATTATTCAACCGGTCGGGATAAATACATTTGGCAGTGTACCAAGAAAAATCGCAACTTTTTTTTGGTTTGACGAATCCTCACGAATATACAGGTCATTGTTTTAGACGATCATCGGCATCGTTATTAGCAAATGCAGGTGCTGATATAACAACATGGAGGAAGGAAGTTGAGTGATCGTGCGGAAGGCTATGCGGAAAGAACCATTGAATGAAAAGAAAAGTAGCCATGAAAATTTTTGGCGAAAAGGAAGACCCTACTAACAAGGGAGACCGGCAACTTTCCCCTTTCTGAATTGATTCATTTGCATTGTGCGTGTAGGTCTTGTATTGGAATTCAACAGGTGTAAGTATAAAGGCACGATTTTAGGCAATTTTGAGAAAATTGAATTTGAATAAATGGGGACGATGTAACATTACACTTTCACTTGTGTTGTTACATAAATTTTATTTATTTAATTTCAAATTTTACCAGGGTTTTTGATAATCTAAGTTGGCACTATGTTTTCCAACTTAGATAATCTTACTTTCTGATAACCCCAGTGCTCAACTAAGACCTCAAGAGCACGCATATATTTTTATTTTGGTGCAAATTTTTATCTGTTTCAACCTACTGTGATTTATTCCATCCTTCATATCACAGGTAAATTACATTTAATTTTATGTTAACGATTCTGACCACTTATTTTTAGTGGGTTGTAATGCCAGGTTTAAAATCTGTTTGGCTGCATTTTCATCGCATATTTTATTTAAATTGCTGCAATGGCGTTAATACGTTATCTTTGCCAATCACACCTGCATTGATATGGAAAATTTAGCCCACCGAGAGAAGTCGACCTTCGTTCATTCAACTTTTACATTGGAGCTATTCGAAAAATTATTTTTCTTACTTTTATGGATTCTGGACTGTTGTGTTTAATGGATGATGGGGTCCTCGCTTTTTTTAGACGATGGTATTCTTGAAGCTTTGTGAGAGCTTCCATGCTCCTGATCAAGATGCCAGTTGTTCCTTGGCAGGCCTTTTTTTACCACGATGGCAACGGTTCCTTCCATTTTTTTACCTCCGTTTGAAGTTGGACGAAGCGTTTGTAACGAGCCATTGCTATGAATTTGTATAGTTTGTTAATCAATTTTCAACATTGGTGGTTGACGTTGTCGACCTGAAGTTATGTTTAATCCATTCTTGTGTCTTTATTTGATTTTAGTAAGCTTCCGGAGATAACCTGATGTGGGACGATGACGTGATTTACTCTGAAATTGAAGGTAACCCGAAATGGAAGGTATTTTAAAGAATCGATCCATCATTTTGGAAGTCTCTAGGTAAGTGAGCTATGTCAATAAAGATTCGGGGATGTGTGTTTTAACTGCGCTTCAGGTGGGACTTTTGCTTTAACGTCAACGTTTTCTCAACAAGAATTCAATTGTTGAACAATTCATAGTAATGGGGAGTCGACTTGAACCATCACTAGCCTTCAGCTAGTGTGGTTGTATTTTGCTTTAAGAAGTTTACCCCTCAGGTAAACTTACTTATTTAACCCTTGTTTTTTTATTATTTTAGCCTGTAGCCTTCAGCTACTTGCTAATGTTACTTGCTTTGTTTTTTATTTTTATTATGTGTTTGTTCTGATAAGGAATTGAAAATAAATGTCACAACAACTGTTTACTATCTTTGCTTTTGTTAAATTAAACAATTCTTCTTTTCTTGTACGTTTTATTTACTTTAGCTGGCGCCTCATTTACATCATTTTTTCCTCATACTGAGCTATGCATTTTAATTACGAATCCACGACGGTTTTCGAACCACCCCTGCACTTCGACTAAATACTTTGTTACGCTCCACTTTTTCGTAACACGAATTAGCGATTCAAAGCTATAAAGTAGAAATTTTGAAAAAAGAGTATCTAAAATTAATATACTTTGTATAAAAATTCTGCAGCAAAATAATACTTAATCTCTAACGACGCCAAGAAGGCGCGGGTCGCATCAGCAAAAGATAAGATAATTCCAGCGTGAATGCAGTGAAAAATATAAAGAATTGCAATTAAAAAGTAGACCAACTATTACCTGAGCATAAGTTAAAGCTAAAATACTAAATTAAAAGGCAGTCTTTAGTCGGGTGAGTGACACGTGTCTGTCCCAGACCGCCTACACAAATTAAACTGCAAACTATGATAAACCTTGATAACCGTCACGAGGCGGTTGAATATTAAAAAAGTTAGGAGTAAGGGTAAGAAAGTTAGTTAGTTCCTTCGAGACCTCGAAACTAAGAAGGCGGTTTTTTGAGTAGTAAAAAGTCAAGACAAAGGGGTGTTCTTGATAGTTTCCATAATTGGGGGAACTAATCGGATCACCAAATTTAATTAAAGTACCGTCTCGAAAATCCAGTTAAAGTACCGTCTCGAAAATCCAGTTAAAGTACCGTCTCGAAAATCCAGTTAAAGTACCGTCTCGAAAATTCAAAGTGTTAAACCAAAATTTCGTTATCTGAAATGTGTTAAAGAAAACCTGCAAATTAAATACCGAAAAAACATTAATATGTTAGTGTTAATCAATGCAAGAAACTTAACCATAAATACGTGTCGTTAATAAACTTACAAAACGTAAATTTCTTCATAGTGAATTACCTAACGTGTCAATAAACAATTTAGTGATGAAAGCTAAGGCTAAAGAAATTAAAATAATAATATCGAATAAATATCTAATATCGGGGTAGGTTCGGTAGAAACCCTCAGTAAACGAGACCTTTTAAGTAGTGAGCTATTTAAGCGAAGTAAAATTATTAAACAAAACAATTGAGTTAAAAAAAAATAAAACATTTCTTAGTAATTTACGCAAAATAAAGTGCCTTTAACGAACAACGGTAGTCCCATTGGGATTTAAATTCCGATGAACATAAGTAAATGATCAACACGCTCGAAAATTCCTACAAATGGATCATAGGACATACAGCCAGGGGTGTAAAGAGTAGAGTATCGTTACAGCTACCTACAACCAATTTGATGTATCTTCTAAAGGTAACATTTTTGTATGTAGATTTAAGAAAGTGCATAAGTGACAAGTGCCACGAACGACAATCAGACAAAGGGTCTTAAAGAGTGATAACTTGTTTATTAATTTTAACGTAGTAATATGGAATCTTTTTATTGAATTGAATCTTCATAATAACTTTTGTTGATAAAAACAAATTGAGGCTTAATTAAATGTAGTTAATGGTATAAGCCAATTGCTAATTAAGTAATATATTTTTTGAGTGAGTTGAACGTCAACTAATAATTAATGATAGATTTTGATATTAATAACTACCGTCAAAGCATAAATTTTAATTTTATTTAGACATTAAGGTGATGAATTTATATTATGGTGTAAATATGTGCATATCTAAAATAATTTGATTATACGACTATGTTATGTATTTCTGGTGTTTTATTGACTTTCTGCCCAGACAAAAGTAAGCAATTTTCAAACCTGGCCTTCTTCAAATATGATTATTTGGACGGGGGACGCTGACTACCGAGGCATCGAAAGCTTTAAGTTTACAAGGTAGGTTAACCTAAAGCTGGAGAATCAACCTAACAACTTAAATGTATAAGAGTTAGCCGATCGTGTAATAAGAGCTACGATCAAGCAAGTGGCTAGCGTGGCAAAATTAATAATTATGCAATTATTGCTACAACGATCAACAAACCCGAATTCGGAATTTCATGATTTTGAAGTGAATTATGAAAGAGAATATCGTTCTCTACCCATTAAAAAAATTTGCGGTCGGTCCACAAATTTGGTTAAAAAAAGGCTTTAAAATTAATTTGAAAGCAATTCTACCATTGGCTCTTGTGAACTATAACCCCGCCTATCGTAACTAAAATGGGTTGTGTCAACATTTAAAATACCAGAATCTCCTTTTTACAACGAATTATGAAAGACAATGGTGTAATTAGCTAATAAAAAATTAAAGTTGCGATTTTCAACAGTGAGGCACTGGAAGGTGTTCCACACCCCCAGACCCCCGGTTTGTCCAGTTATTTTTTATTAGTAATAAATTAAGGACATCAGCATAACCGATCTAGAAAAATCTCTAGAAAACTAATTAATCCTTACATTTTCAAGACACACTCAAGTAACTAATATTCTAATTAACCCTAATTATAAACTAAAGTTGTCTAGACCGGGGATCTGGGGTGTGGAGCACCCCAGGAACACTCAAACTGTGATAGATAAATTGGCAAACTTATAGTTATCAGCACTAAGCGATAATGGTGAAAGTTTTAGCACAAAAATATAAAGGAGTGACCAAAAATCGGGGGTTATTATAAATTCAGTATAATATGTCATTGTTTTTAAAACCCAAGCGCTATAATAAACCTTACTCATAATGTGAAAGCATTGAATGTTTTGCTTTTCAATAGTGAGGCACTGGAGGGTGTTCCACACCCCAGACCCCCGGTTTGTACAGTTTATTTTTATTATTAACTTATTAATTAACTTTAACAAGTCACACTCAAGTAACTAATCTCCTAAAAAGGCAAAGTTGTAAGGACTGGGGTCCGGGGTGTGGAACATGGAATATGAAAATTAAAATTTAATATTTTGTATTGATTAATTTAAAACTTAAATATACTAAAATAAACAATAGTTATTAAGTCAATATAATTTATTATAAATGATATTCATAAAACTGAGTATTGGAAATGAATTTGTAGATTTTAAAATACGGAAAATTGAGATATAGAATATTGACAGTTCATTGCTCATTTTCAAGGCTACATTTTCATAAATTTCAGCAAACAAAATTACTTACAGGTTAATATGAACATAAATAGTAATCTTTTGCATATTTATACAACTATATACTCTAAAGGAGCGACAAACTTCTTCCTAACGCTGCTTTAGTTAGCCCCTCCTATAGTTAATTCGTTGATATGGTCGATTTGCTTTACCAAATTGCATATTTCTGTCTGTGCCTTTTCTCCTCAATTTTTATCATTTCCGCGACAATTTTATCATTACCAAGTGCTTTTCTGTTTTTCAACCTTTTGATTGCTTCCATGATTTATTCGTTTGTTGGTTCATTGATTTCTTCCTCAGGTGGAGTACGTTTTGCTTGGTCATGTTCTCTTTCTTCCATTTGTGGTGTGCTCAATAGCTTTCTGAAGTGATTCTCCCAGATTTTTAAGTTAAGTTCTCGATGTTTTCGTTACCTAAAATTTGCTCTATTTCTTCGTTTTTCGCACTTTTAATTTAAAGTCATTGATTCTTTTCAATCCTATAATCGTTCAACTACTATTTATTCAAAACTCACAATCGTTCTTCTTCTCGACTTGTTATTAAAAGTATTACTTCGGCTACATACGTCATAGTCGGTTTTTCAGGCTTCTGTATACGTATTCTAAGTTTTGTCTTTTTAGTTTGTCAAAAGCTTGGTTAAAGTCCACGAATAGCGTATGCATTTCCAGATTATGTTCGTTGAATTTTTTGACAGCTGCTTCAGAATATGTATTCATCTATCGTCGATCTACCATCTCTGAATCCCCATTGATAATCTTTTAGCACTTTTTCAGTATACTTTTCAGTCTTTTCAGAATCAAGGACGATAGCACTTTATACTACTACCGGTAGCAGAGTTATAGCTCTGTAGTTGCTGCGTTCCTGTAGGTCACTCCTTTTATGAATCGGAATAATTTTCCTGTCTGCTATTCTTCAGACATTTTTCTTAATTCCAGATTATTTCTATTAAATCGTGAATTTTCTTTAAAGTTCATGTTCTCCATTCCTTATAATTTCTATTTGTATCCTATCTCTGCCTCTCTGCCATTTTGGCTATTATGTTTCTCGTTTCTTCAAGTGTGGGCTCTACTATTTGATGTTCGTCTTCATATTTGATTATAATTTTTGTATGTTTTTGCTTTTTTCTCTCGAGTTAAGTAATTTCTGGAAATGGTTTTTATATTTCTTTTATTGCCTCTTTGGTATTTTCTGGACAACCTTGCTCGTATTTCATCCATCTGGGTTTTATCTTAAATTTTGTTTTGTGTTCATTTAATTTCCTATCCTGTCCGCAACTAACACACGAGATAGTGATGGTTTCTGATATTTGGGCCTCTTTTCACTTTTACATCTTTTATATATCTTCTATTTTCCTTTCTACCATTATACTATCGATTATTGATTTTCTTCTTCTAACTTTCCTTGTCTAGTATACTTGTGTATGTCTTTGTGATCAGTTCTTCTACTTTTTCTTATTTGTTTCTGTATTTTTCTCTCGGTAATCATTAGATCGTTATCGATATAATATTCTCTCACTCGACAAAAACTCTAAAAAAATTTCCCAGTTGTTTTCTTAAGTGTTTTCCCCAAACTTTCCATCTTAATCACTTTCCTTTATTTTCTATATTGTATGCTGCTACAATTATTACTTCTATCTTTAAATTCTTCCTCATAAACTTCTCTATTTTCAATTTTGGATATCCTCTATTTTCCGATGTTTTCGCATTCATTCAATTTCAATCTTGTGATTATTATTTTGTTTCGAGTTTGCAGTTTTTATCTATTCTTGGCTGTTCCCAGGTCTTTCTCGAGTCTTTCTATGTTTGCTTCCTTTAGTATTTTATCCTGTTCCCATTCGGTTTTGTCTTTCTCGCATCCTTTCTCATCATTTTATTTCTTTCACCTGAGCTTCTATTTGTTCTTGCATATTTTTAATATCTTCTTTAATTTCGTGTTTTATTTCGGAATTTCAACTCTTATTTGTTTTACATTCCATACTTATGATTTGTTTCTTTCTTTAAAACTTGTAATTTTCAAGATTAAATTGTGACCTTATTATAAATCTGACAAAGTGCTCCCTGCCCTTAAAGAGCTTGTATTTTTCTGTTCTTTCAGTTGGTAAAGCCATTTTTATAGCAAAGCGTGTATTTTCAAGACACGATAAACAAACTCCTGCCGTAATTTATACTACGAGTGAAATACATAAAATAGTATGTTGATAATAAAACAGGTAGTTATAAGGATACTGGAGTCATGGAACTACTACCGCCTTTCATTTATCCATAGAAATAACCAAAGCAATGATTTAAAGAAAGAAGCTTTATTTAATATCTAAAAATGAAGAAATGTTACCACACGCTGTTATTTATATAGAAAACATGTTATTGAAACAGCTACTTCATTATGCTGTAAATTAGTTATAACCATAACCTCTTCAGCCAAAAGCAGGATTTGGCGTTGTATTGAGGCAGCATTTCAATCCAGCATTGAATTTTCCCATAGGTATTTCAGCAGTAGTACAGACATCTTCACATAGTGTTCCAGGGGTTGACATATCCATTATTTTGCACTGCTCCCTTTTATAAAAAAATTAATATTTTTAAAATATGGTATCTTCTATAAAGGTAAATTTCTATTTCCTTTACATTTTGATTTCAAATATTCTATCAAAATGTATAAAAATAGTTATGTACATAAATGCATATAAATAAAAGCATTAAAATACTTACGTTCTTGCGAGAAGACCACGTTAACTAAAATTAAAACGACAATGTAAAGATTACTTTCATCTTGAAACTAAAACCTTTTATTTATAAAATAAAATGTGAGTAGTAAACACTGAATTACTAAAATTTTCATACTTTTTAATATTTGTGTCAGATAATAACTATTATATTGCAGGTTGTTGTACATTACATTGTCAAATTATTAAAATCAAAGATAATTTTCTAAAAATATTAAAACTGATAACCTCAGGTTTACTGTAACTATGCAAAACAAAGTCGAAAATTTAAATATTGATTTAATGTGTTGCAACAATCTATATTTTTAAATGTGTTGAGTCAAGTTCAATGACATTTTAGTTATCCAAAATAATATTTCATTAGAAGTAGATATTAAAACAATTAATAATATAGACAATTTAAAAATATAACAGTGGGTTTTGTAATTTTTTATTTTAAAAATTGAACGTGTGGTTAATTTTTAATTTTTTCAGCTCATTTATTGGAATATCATGTGTAGAGGTTTAGTAGTTCAAAAAAGTTTTGGTAGTCCTTATTCAGACGGCTCCAAAACCTGATAATGCAATTTAAAGCATTGTCTTATTCAAAGATCTAATCAAAATTGTAGTTAATTGTTTTCAAAATTAAAGAATTACTTGTTGAATTAATAAAGTAATGCTTTTTTTTAGTTTTGTGCTTTCTATTCATCAGTCTTGGCCCAGTTTTCATTTTGAGTCGATTTGGTAGTATTATGTGTAATTATGGTGGTTTAATATTTTTATTGTTTTCCTCAATGAGCACTCCTTGGCTTCAACTGCAAACTCTCCAAGTATTCCTGAATTTCTGCATTGTTTTCATTATTTGTAAGATATTTTAGCTCTTTAAGTAATTTATTGAACTTTGCTTTATCATAAAAGGTCTTGTTTGTTGAAATGTTTGCCATATTTTCAAAGTTGACGCTTTTCTGCAAGTTTAATTTTAATAATTGTAGAGCAAGTCTGATTACTTCTCGCTGATTCACATTTTGGAGTACCTTTCCAGGTTGCTTCCGGCATAGCGACAGCTTTATTATTTTAGAAAGGTTCTTTTGGCATTCAAACCTCGATGGTTTGCCGATACCTGCCGAGAGAAAATGGTCAGAATAAATTCTTCTTCCTCCCGAATGAGAATAAAAATTTCTACTACTGCTACTACTACACAGAAAATAATAAATAGTGGGCTGTACTGAAATTTTAAGTAAGCATATAGATTAAGTTTGAAAATAACAATTAAATGACTTCAAGTCATTTTAAAGTCAAGTTTAAAGAAAATAAAAACTATGAATTAGTCACTAAAATAACATTAATTTAATTATGATAATATTCGAAATAATATTAACTTGTATTAGTTAACATTTTAGGTTGTAATTTGGTTTGCTCTTCTCGCCAACCCCAAACATAAGGTGATACATACAGAGTGATCATAAATCTATGGTTGTGAAAATTTAAAATGCACATCTAATATTAAATAACTTGAGTAAAATTGTTGGGTTAAATTTTTCAAACTATAAAACTGTAAGCTCAAAAACTCGAATTCTACTGCTACTAAGACGTAAGTCAACACTGTAGATAACATCTGAAAATAAAAGTTGAATATTTCCTTTATATTATATTAGTGAAATTAAGAATAGCAAATTTTTACTTACATCTGAAAATAGGTCAATATCTAATGGTAGTATTCCCGATGCTTTTAAATAATGATATACATAGGCCTCTCAAATAAAAGAAGAATTTTGTTAATACTTTATACACAGCTTATTTTATTCCATTTCAATATCGACCCTCCCTTATTGAAAAACCCTTTATTATAAATAATATAAAATATTTATTATAATTACTTTTAGTGCTAAATTCTTATTTAAATTTGCGATAGGTGGGATTACAGTTTCAAAAGAGCCAATGAGAAAATTAAAATTGCATTTCAAATTAATTTTAAAGCCGTTTTTTTCAAAATTTGTCAACTGACCGCAAATTTTATATTTTTATACGTTGATCGACTTTCGCCAAAAAGAGGTTCAGCCGATTTAAACTTTTGAATTAAAAATTTAAAATAAGAGGAGTTTGGGATTCTCATGACTCCCTATGGTAATGTCGAAGGGTTAACCGCTGGTGAAGTTTTGTGTACATCTTATGGAGTACATGACATCTCATGTGAGGTACATGAAGTACTTGGGAAATACATAAAGTACTTGTGAAGTATCATGAAATTAGTAAATTTTTTGGGGAATTACATGAAGTTGAACCTAGCTTATGCGCATGCGCTACAGTCAATGTGTATCATAGCTAAGACACGTGTATTTAATAATAATTATTTGATAGCAAATTAACTTACATCAGTGATTTTCTTAACATTTTTTATCTTAAACATTGAATAGACCTTTGGCGTCATTATTTACTAATTAAAAGTTTTATAGTTGCTAGTTTAATAGTAATCAATTACTTAAATTAAACTTAGATTTCTTTAGTTAATTTTGTAATTTTTTTTAGTTCATTTGCTTGAATATCATGGAGATATGATAACTCAATAAAAAACTTTGGTAATTCATTGTTTTATCGTGATTAATTAATTACATTGAAGCGAAAATAACGCGCTTGTCCGCTTTTACAGAGACGGCTCCAGAATGTGATAATGTAATTTAAACTCTCTTCTTTATGCCCGATTTTCTAAAGTTGAAGAAATCGATTATCTATCTGTTCACTGTTACCTATCAGTTAAAATACATTAAAGTTAAATTGACGAAATAACCAATCAGGTGTTTGATTTGTTTTGTTGTGTGTGATTGGCTGGGATTGGATAAGGAGCTCGTCCTCACCCTCCTTCATTCCAAATTTTTAATTCAAAAGGGTCTAAATCTATTGTGCATTCTTTATTTTCGGTTAGACTTTTTTTGTTTTTAAATTATTTTGAATATTAGTTGGGGGGAGGGATGGACACCCCCAAACCCCCAGTTTTACTAATTTAATTTTATTAAAAGTAAATGAAATATTTAAGCATTTCTCAAGTTCTTTAAATTAGCTATGGCCAAGTAAATGTATTTAATTCATAATCTGACAATTAATCATAAACTGCATAATCATAAATTCCGTACCCCCTGAGTGGAGGGGGTAAATCTCTGCAACGGGATATCTTCATTTTACTTTTAATAAAAATAAACTATTTAATCGGGTCTGGGGGTGGAACACCCTCCAGTGCCTCTACATGGGAGATCTTCAGTGTTTTGATAAAATAAACACTCAATCCGGGGTCCGGGGTGTGGAACACCCTCCAGTGCACAAATTTTGCAATGCAGAACATTGCAAAACATGCAGAACCCCACTGACGCCCCGGATCGAGTAGTTTATTTTCTATCAGCGTAAACTAAAGATATTTCGTTGCAGAGGCACTGGAGGGTTTTCCACACCCCAGACCCCGCGTTTAACTAATTTATTTTATTAAAAGTGAATTAAATATTTAACATATCTCAAGTTTTTTAAAATTAGCTATGGCCAAGTAATTGTGTTTAATGCATAATTTGACAATTAATTATAAACTGCATAATTATAAATTCCGTACCGCAGGAGGTACGGAATACAGCATATTTATCATTTGTTTGCTTGTTTTTTATTTTATGAAACTTCTTTGTATTGCAATAATGACTATAAAAATGTCTCGTTACCATAGAAACGGCCAAGAGAGTATTCAGACATTTCCAAATCATTATTATTAATTATTCATCATAATCATTATCCTATTATTCGGATTCGCTACCTGTGCCCGTTACGTTTTAAAAATTGTGAGGAACACAAACGACACATACAACATATAGTTAACCTTACTTTTTGTAAAATCGGTAATATTTTTAACACGTAAAATCTGTGAAATACCGATGAAGTATGTGAAATACAATAAAGTATCGATGAAGTAGGTGAAGTACCGTGAATTATTAATAAAGTACAGTGAATTACTGGTGAAGTACGTGAAGTCCCGTGAATTACTGCTAAAGTATATGAAATACAATAAAGTATGGTGATTATAATGAAGTACGTGAAGTGTAAAGTTAAGTGTACACAATTTCCTCTAGCGGTTGACCCTCGTATGACTGGGAGAGAAGAAGAAAAATTGAGAATATTTGAAAGAAAATATCGGGAACATTGATAGGACCAAAGAAGATAGGCGAGAACGAATATAGAATAAGAACAAATGCTACAATAAATAAAATAATGGGAAATGAGGATATTGTAAAGTTTATAAAGGCGCAGAGAATCAGATAACTTCGTCATGCGACAAGAAAAGAATCAAACAGAATTTTAAAACAAATTATGGAATAGAGGCCTGGTGAGACAAGAAATAGGGGGAAGGGCGAGAGCAAGAGTTTTTGGTTCAATTTTTATTTTAAAATATTTTTGAAGTAATTACAGATTTCTTTAATTTTAGTTCAATAATTTTCCAAATGTGGCATACAATTGAAGTTTCAAATTTTAATTTTTTTAACATAAGTGTTATCAGCATTGATGGAAATTTTCCAATTGTGTCTTGCCATTTAACAGAGTAACTTATTACAAAATTTTTTAGTAAAGTAGTGTTATTTCGGATGTTGTGGTTAGCCAATTTATTGTAAAACATACTGTTATTTTGATCCAAGTTTTTTTGGAATAAATATTGATTACCACTTTCCGGGTTTCTTACCTCGACCCACCTGAACTCAATAATAAACGTTTTCCTATAAAAATGGCTATACCAAACGAAGGAGCATAAAAATGCCAATCGTTTTAGGTGAGGACAAATGTGGTCGGATTTCTAATAAGGCTACAATTCAAATTTGAAAATTACAATTTTTTCATAAGAAACACTAGTAATTAATTGGATTATTACATTATTACGAGGTATTACGTCATTAGAGTGGCCATTCTATCAAGTCCGCGTGATTTGCCTGGGTTGACAGTGAAGAGATGGCGGTGGGGAGATATGTCTTTGACATCCGTCGGGTCAACTTCCACAATTTTTCCAGTTGTATCGTCTTGGGGGATGCTTTTAGTAAGTAAAACGCTTGTCAAAACCACTTGTAGCGCTCGGACCGGAGCAGAGCGCAGGGTACGGAAAGTGGGTTTTGACAAACGCAATTACATCAAGACTCGGATTCACACAAAAAGTAAATTTTTTCCAAAATTTGTTGACCAACCACAAATTTTATTTTTTTATTTGTTAATTACACCATTGTATCTTATAATTTGTTGTAAAACCAAGATTCTGGTATCTTTACTGTCGCCATAACATTTTCTATTCTTATTATCGCCGCCTTAACTGGTTTTTATGGTAAAATATTGGTACCATTTTAGAAGTAATACTGACCAATGATGTACAACTGCTGATTATGCTAAAAGTAATTTATTTCAAACCTTTCAGTGTGGATTAAATGAAATAAAAAAATTCAAATTTAACTGTGGTCACAATAATTATTATTTATTCACAAGTGATTATACACATTAAAAATACACAGGGTGGTCATAAAACTACAAGTAGTTAAACTTTTAAATACAAAACTTGAACATTTTTAAACTCTAAATAGTACAAGATCAACTAACTGAATATTGTATCAATCTAAGAATCGTGTGTCAACACTTGGATAACACTACAAAAAAGTTTAATTTTGCATATAAATATTTTAAATTGCATAATACTTGAAACTGCAAATAGCTTGTTTAATAATGACATTTTGATTGTGTCAAATCTCTTGAATATTTTTAACGACATTAAAAAGCTTTCAAACTGCCAAATAAAATAAATTTCTAGAAATGCAAAACATGAAAACAGCAGTAGTTACTTAATGGTTTAATAACTGCAGTAATTTTAATGATGTAAACGAAAATAGTCATATGTAATAAGTTTTGAAATTTAAAATTTGTTTGCAAAAGGTCTCTAGTTTAAACATTGACTAAAATAATAAGTACCTGAAATTTTTCACAGGAGTTAGTTTACTTAATGGAAATCTTAATAAACTCTGGCAGTATCTTTAGTGCTCTAGGAAACAAAATAGACATTCGTAATTTTAAGCATTAATTTGTTTTTGAAGAGACGGTCACTGGCCTAGTAGTTAGAGCGATCGACTACTAATGCTAAGGCACCGGTTCAAACCCGGGAGGAGTCTACAAAGAAAAATCTGACTCTTTCTATCTATGACCGTCCCGTGCTAGGAAGGCACGTAAAGCATTGCCATTATTAACAATATAAAAATAGGATAACAGGCACATCTGAAGCCAGCCTAGCAAGCTACTTTAGATGTAAAACAAATAATATGCTCAGAGTACTAGCAGTGACTTCAAAACTTATCCGGGGTTGCTGTGAAAACACAGGTCGTAGACCTCACGTAAGAAGAAGAAGAAGAATTTGTTTTGAAGTAGCTCAAAACTCTACATCAACGGTTTTTAACATGTAGCTACTGGGCTCTGCCTGTAATTCCTGTTAATATGCTACTAGAGTGAATAAAGCCACATTGGCTATATATTATTACTAGCAGGATACATGGCTTCGCCGGGGGTCCCATTAAAAACAAAAAACTGTGCCTTTGTCTGAAGTATCTACTTTGATTTAGGCTTTCAATTTCGTACAGCAACACTCTTACCACGTTATTATACCACCCATCAATACTTTCTAGTTTCTTAAATCTTGTAAACTTTTTTTTCGGCGCTTCTAGTGCTCTTTTATGCGCCATCGTGGATTCATCCCAGATTATCAATTCACATGTCTTAAAACCTCTACCATACCAAAATTTTTGTAGTTTTACAAACGGATTCATCGTTAGTGGCTAAATTTCATATAAGTTTGAATGCAAAATGAGCTGTACGACCTTCAGGCAGCAATGTAGAAGCTATATCAGAAGAATACGTTTTGGTGACAGTTAAGATACACAAATCTTGATTTAGAATTATCTAGATTAGAAATAGAAGTAGAATAGATAAGAAAAATAAAAGAAATATTTATTATAATTACTTTTAGTGCTAAATACTTATTTTAATTTTTGATGGGTGGGATTGCAGTTTAAAGAGCCAGTGCAAAAATTAAAATTGTATTTCAAATTAATTTTAAATCCGTTTTCAAAATTTGTCAACTGACCGCAAATTTCGACTCTCACCTAAAAGGTCTAGTGAGTTAAACTTTTAAATCAAAAATTCAAAATGAGGGAGGTTAGATTCTTATGGCTCACGTGGCTGGCTCGCTGTGATAATGTTAAAATTGTTTACTTACTGTTGAGTTACAGTTATCAATTTTACGACAAGGTATCCTGCTCCGCATATGACGTGGTCATTCCATTTTCTAGAATTAGAAATTGCAAAGATGGAATATTCATACATAACAAGAATTATTGCTAAAAATATAATACCAACACTGAAAACCATAACCATTATGATCATAAGCAACACAGCAGGATTGCAAGTATCCATTAGTGTTTTTAATGTTTTGACGAATATAATATACATGTCACTATATGCTTTCAGCAAGTCTTTTATGTCTTCTCGTGGTATATATACAATGCAATTAAATTCGTTTGTTACAGCACGATTGGATTCTTCGTAAATTGAATTATCGAAATCCATTTTGAGGAAATTATTGTATCTCTTATGAACGTCGTAAATAAGATTTAAAAATATCATAACCATAGAGTACATAAAGAAAATTGTAGACAGAGAATACAATATTGTAACTTTTTCAACCATATTCCGACCAGAATAAGCTTCAAAACAGAATATCACTATACTCAAAAGAGAAGAGGAGATGCACACGAACATTAAGTACAGGTAAATATATGATCGAAAGCTATTAATATCATCAATCGATAACAAATTATGTGACGTCGTGGTGTTAAAGCTTTTATTGCAGAATCAAGAAATGCCAAGCAGTTGTTGATTTTGAATACTTAAGTAAGCATTGAAAATTAATATAATATACTTCCATACAACGTTAAGTCTGCAATGTAAAGCATCAAATCGAACAGTTTCAAATTCACTTCGATTCCCCTGTAAGTTCTGATAACGGCATAGTAGCTAGATACAGAAAGTAAAGTTAGAAACAAAATCACTGGTAATGCTTTCCATTTGGAAAAAGTAGGTTGCGCTGTACGATCTATTACGTTGTTTTCATGATTACAGCCAAAATTGTTTTGAAAACTCCCATAAGGTAAGAATATTTAAATATCGCACTGACTGCACAATACGCGCAATTTTGGGACACCGAATCTGCCATTTCTAATACTCGAGTGGCTTGATTGGAATTATTATTAATGTTTGTATTGTTTATATCGATTCAAAAATTGAAAAAAAAAACAAACATCGTTTGTACTAAATTATAAAGAATATACAAAAGTTTTAACACGAAGATAGTAATAATTATAGTAATACTGTAATCGATTGCAAATACAAATAACGAGTAGTTATAAAAAGTAGTAGTACCAATCTAATCAGAGAGGTATTATACTTAATATACACGTGGTTGAAGTTATTTATTCACATAATCACTAAATTTACAGTCGCCCAGATAAAGAGAAGTTAAAAAAAAGGAAATAACGAGTTTTTTAAAAAAACTTGAATTAAAAATCACTAAAAAGTAGGAAATAAATTTTTGAAACAAATGATATTATAATTTTAAACCAAGTGTTTTAGGGAAAAAGTTTCTAAAACTGCAAAATCTTTAGCTATATGTTGCGTAAATAATTGTCCGCGAAAGTAACGAAACATACACAGGAAGTTCCTCCCGCTTCTAACATTAAACGCCTTCCGGATGAGACAAATATAAACATTGGTACAATATTGATTTTTATCATAGTGTAGTATAACTTTAAATGTTATAAATATATTTTAATGTGAATAATTAATAGGTCAGAGTACGCTAAGTACTCGATGATACAAGTTTTCCTATAGAAATGAAAGCAAATTGTGAAAGAACATTACATTAGAAGAATTATAAAATGAGGACGAATTAAAAATTTTCACATTTACTCATTAAAACATCTAAAATTAAAATACGTACCTATGATAGGCTATAGGCTTTGTTACAAATCTCCCAAAACATCTCTATTCCCTATGGACCCATATTCTTCATCATCTCGACTGTTTTTATTATTTTATTAAGCTGAACGGGTGTTGTACTAGGCCCACTTGCACTGAAACTCTAAGTTTATTGTCCCGCGTTCGTGTTATTACTCCATCAGCTCTGTTTCCTCAACAAATTTGAGTACACAGCTGATGGGAGTTTCTGCAATCTCTTCGGTTGTCGGGTAGAGATTGCCGAAATGCCTTTGCCTTTTATTGCAAGGGCAGGGCATTCGCATAGTATGTGGAATGGAGTTTCGTCCTGTTCCTCACACATCCTACAGGTAGGATTTTCAACTAACCCCATGATATTGAGGTGTCTTTGTAGAGAGCAGTGTCCTGTTAATAGTCCTACTATCTTCCTTAGCTGAGTTCTTGTTAGCTTTAGGATTTCCTGCCTCCTTTTGCTCCAAGGGGCCTTTAATAAACAGACGGGACTGTCTTAGTCCCGGAATGTTACCCCAGTAGGTGAGGTGCTGCTTGTCTAGTGTTTCCTTGATCGTCCCTTTTGCGGTTTTATAGGAAATCCCGCAAGTCGGTTCTGGACCCACCAGACAAGTACCTGCTGCTTTCCTAGCAAGAAGATCTGCTTTTCGTTTCCTCTATCCCTGAATGTCCCGGCACCCACCTCAGCGCCAGTCTATTGCGCTGTGCCAGTTCCACCAGTGCATCGAGGCAATGTTTTACAGTCTTGGACTGTATTTCCACACCCTGGAGGGTTTTGATTGCTGCCTGGCTGTCGGTCATTATGCAGATCCTCCTTTTTCATAGGACCTCCGCAACATTTCCTCAGCGCAGGCAGTTATTGCAGTTATTTCTGCCTGAAAACAGTGGCGTGGCATCCCAGGTTAATACTAAAACCTCTTCTGCCCTCGCTTATACCTGCTCCAGTGCTAATTTCCATTTTGGATCCATCTGTATACCAGATGGTATCATACAGATCCCCCAGCTCCTGCTTGGTATCTTCCTTATTCCTCTCAGGTATGGTTACCCTGAAAGGTTTCCGGAAGTCCCTTATAGTGCTGGTTCTGTCTGAATGCATGCAAAGTATGTTATTATTCCTGATGGAGTTAAAGATCATGGTGTGGCTTCCCCTTGCGGGGTTGGCATCACCATGACCGTTTATTGTTAATCTGTATGCCGCCAGCAAGGCCTCCGACTCCACTACTAGGTGGAGTGGACGGAGTCCCAGTAGCGCCTCCATAGCTGCGGTTGGCGTCGTTGTCATTGCCCCCGTAGTTCCCAGACAAGCAAGCCTTTGTAGCCTTGTGAGTCTGTTGGTGCTATCTCTCTTCTTGGCTTGGTGCCACCAGATTAGAGATGCATATGTCACTATGGGTACGATTACTCTGGTGTAGAGCCAGAGCACCATTTTTGGTTTCAGTCCCCATGTTTTCCCAATCATGCTTCTACAGGCCCACATAGCCTTAGTTGCTTTATTGGTTATATTACGTACTGTGGCGTGAAGGTCAGCCTGGAGTCTAGAGTTAGACCCAGGTATTTGACCTCTTTCGCCATTTGTAGATCCTTTCCCCAAAGTTTGAGTACCTTAATATCTTTAAGGTTTTTACGTTTTGTGAATGCTACCAGAGAGGTCTTGTCCGGGTTGACAGTCAGTCCCTCTTTGGTGCACCATCTTTCAACGTTCTTAGGGCGTTTTGCATCAATGACGATACAACCCCCCCAAATTTTCCTCCAATTAGGATTGTCATGTCATCCGCAAATCCTTGCGCATGAACACCACTCTGTTCGAGCTCCCATAGGAGTCCGTCTACCACCAGGCACCACAGAAGGGGTGAAAGGACCCCCCCCTGCGGACATCCCCTTGCAGCAGACACCTCCACGGTCGATCGTCCCAGAGTGGCTTTTATTCTTCTTTCTCTTAAGGTAGAGTTTATCCATCCTACAATGGACGGATCAACCTCACGTCCATTGAGGGCGCCCTCAATCGATTCAAAGGACGTGTTGTCAAACGCCCCCTCAATGTCCAGAAAAGCTCCCAGGGCAATCTCTTGGTTCCCGAGAGCATTCTCTATTCTCCGAGTTAGCTCGTGTATGCTTAGCTCACACGATTTACCTGGTTGATACGCATACTGGTGTCGATGCAGCGGCAAGCGCGCCAAGACATCGTCCCTGATATGCCTATCGATCAGTTTCTCCAGAGTTTTAAGGAGAAATGACATTAAGCTGATTGGACGAAAGGATTTAGCCTGGGCATATGATGTACGCCCCGGTTTGGGTATAAATACCACTTTAACCTTTCTCCAACTTTTTGGCACATATTTAAGGGCTATGCTCGCCCTAAATAAGGCACACAGGGGGGAAGATAGCTCCTCCACTCCCTGTTGTAGCAGAGCTGGGAATATATTATCCCTGCCTGGAGATTTGTATGGTTTGAAGGTACTTATCGCCCATTTTAATCTCGTTTTATCTATTAGTTTGTTTGCTACCTTCCATTCCCCTCTATTAGCCCAACAAGTTGGTATATCGAGGTATGTCTGGTTGGTTGCCTCGTTTCTGAGTATTGTTTTACATCCTGGGAAAATGCGTCCTGAGCAGGAGCTCTAGGGTTTCCTCTCCATCAGATGTATACCCTCCTTCGGGTTTTTGTAAGGTGCCAACTTTACTTTGGCTACCTTTTGTCAGTGCTCTTTGGAGTCTAGCACACTCTGGAGTTCTTTCGACCTCCTCGCAGTACTTCCTCCACGAGTTTTCTTTTGCCTTTCTGATGGCATACATATAATTCTGACGGGAAACTTTGTATTTTCCCCAGTCACCAGTTCTTTTGGCCTGGTTGAAGAGTCTGCGCGTTTCAGCCCTGTGGGAGGTTAGCTCGCGGTTCCACCAAGTGGTTTCCCGTTTTGCCTCCCCCCTTTTTGTGGGCAGCTGTTTTCGTACGCGTTTATGATAACCGATGTAATCATGTTATTCATCAGTTCCAACGCCACCGGAGTTTGCGGTTTCATTGGACATTCCTCCAACCCTCCCTAGGAGCCTCCTGTAGAGTTCCCAGTTGCAGGTTCTTGGATTCCTGTGCACCACCACCTCCTCCGGCGGAGTTTTTATGTCAAATCTTATGTATTTGTGATCAGAGAGTGACTCCTCTTGAGAGACATGCCACTCTCTTATCATTCCGCTTACAAATGGTGTTCCAATTGTAAGGTCGATAACTTCCCTTCTTGTCTGAATGACAAAAGTTGGTTCGTTACCTTTATTAACTATTTCCAGATTGCTCTTGAAAATGTATTCCAATAGCGCTTCGCCTCTGCTGTTTGTGCCCGTGCTCCCCCACACGATGTGGTGCGAGTTGGAGTCACAGCAGAGTACCAGCTGCATATTTTTGTTTTCACAATAATTTACCAGGTTTATTACTTCCCTAGTAGGTGGTTGGCCCGGTTGATCATATGGAAGGTATGCAGATGCGACTACAAGGTCCCTCATGCTCCCATCCATTGAAATTTTTATTTTACCGCTACGAGGTCCCTGCTATTCAGTCCACATAGCGGTAGTGCATCATGGGTTTTTTTAGCTATGATGCATACTCTAGGCTCTGTACCTCCTGGGCTTATGAGTTCCCAGGCGCCTGTCATTTTTAATCCACTGATTAGTCCCCTGTTTAACCAGGGTTCCTGTATCAGAGCTATATCAATATTTTTATTTTGTATGTACCTCTGCAGGGCAGCCGACGCCGCCCTGCAGTGGTGCACATTTATTTGGACAGCCCTGAAGGTGGTACCTCACGGCATCCCCTCCGTGGCCGTGGCCTCCGTGCTAGTGGTAGCAGGAGGCTCCGGAGGATCCTGAGTTGGTTTGGGGGGTGTTGGCCCTTCCTCTTCCACCTCCATTTCCTCCGTGCTCCCCTCCCTTTTTTTACCCAGAGCCTTAAATGATACCCTGGAAAAATTCAGGTATGGTCTGTTTTGAAGTTCCTGGATTTTTTTCCAGGAACTTTCATCCATAAGGATGATTAGCTGTTGCCCTTTTGGGTCTTTTTTGCTGTTCAAAACTGACCAGGTTTTAGTTTTGAGCCCTGGGTTTTGAACTGCCAGTCTTTTTAACACTTTTTCCGGTTCCTCAGGGGGTCCCGGAATCCATGTTAAAGCCCTAATTGGTTTGGGTATATCTTTAGCGTCGATGACGCTGAGTTGTGCTCCTTCAAAGGGTACGCTTCCGCTACTACCCGCTCCAACCAGTCCTTAGTAGCCTGGTCGGCGCATAGGGCAGTGAGGAGACCCCCCTTTAATTTCATCTCCGAAAACCTCGGAGATGGACCACCCTCCGTGATATTATCTAAGGACGAGAGCAGGGTCCCTTTAATAAGGTTTGCCTGCTCATCGCTCAGAGTATTATCTGGATATCCTTGTGGCATGATTGCCACCCGGATATCCGTTAGTGCCGCCCTGTAATCCAGTGCAGGTCCAGAGTCCCTGCACCTTTTCCTGGATCTGGCAATGCTAGCTGGGGTGCTCCCTGTTGACCGGGTACGCTTTTGCCCCCCGGTTGAGGTGCCTTCCCTGCTGCTTTGTTGACACTGGTACCGCTAGGGGCCCTGTGCCTTGTTTGGTTTCGGTTGCAGCCATCAGTCCCTTTTCAGGCGACGTTTGGCTGCACCGGACATTCTTTCCCTGGGTGGATCCATCCTTTCGGAACCTCCTCCCAGTGTGTTTGTTTTAAATTATCGTTGTCCATATTAGTCCCACGAGTGAAGGGGAAAATGTCCCTGATGCGCAGCGCCCCATACGCACCAGAAGGCTTAATACAACGGGGTTCGCCGGTGCCCGAGGGTTCTGCGACTAGTAACTGGGCTACCCCCAGCTTTGCATCCCTTAGGCGTCGCAGTACCGTAGGAGTTGGGAGTTTTATAGTGGTATCTGTCCACGCGGCCCAGGCGGCTAAGCCAAGACCCTCGTGCCCCTGTCGCTACTATCCTCGCAGGAGCGTAGCCTGCGAAAGAGTCGTTGCAGCCCACAAGCGGTTTACGATGTGTTCTTTTGTGTTTGCCGATTAGTCTGGCCTCCTCTACCGCAGCCATCGTAACCATTAAGAGAATGGCAAGGGCCGGGCACAAAGAGTTTTAAGTCCCGGCCGGCCCGACCACCCCGTCGGCCGATGGGGAGATCATCCCCACCGCCCGCACCTGGAGTATATGCCCCGGTTTCATTGGAGACACGCTAGCCCCTCACCACGCCAAGGTTGCAAACATTTGGAGAGGGATCTCGACTGTCACTTCATCTTCTTCCTCTTTCTCTGTTCCTTCGATTAGTTCCTGGAGCTGGTTTTCCCAGTCTCTAGTGTTTGAGACTCTGTATCGTTTAGTAGCTTTATGAAGTATTCCCCATCGTTCCATTATTTGTTTTTCCTCTGTCAGTATGTTTTCTTTTCATCTTGTATTGCTATGATAAGGCTCCTTTTTCTGTTCTTACATTTTCAGTGTTCTGTAGAGCAGCTTCTGGTTGTCTTTGCTGGCATTTTCCATTCTTTCTCCGAACTCGCTCCAACATCTTTTCTTCGCTGTTTCTATAATCTTATAGTCAGTGCTAAATAAATTAGCACCCTTCTTAACCCTCTCTAGGTCACCAGGTCACATGGGTACAAGGAGAGTTTGAAGCGCCGCGCGCGGAAATTAGATCGGGGAGTGGGTTACAAGCTAGCAAGCCGAAACGTTGATTTCGAAAATTATTTTGAAGTCCTTTTTACTTTTGTTCACCAAGTTAAAGTGAAATAATTAGTTTTGGGGTCAAGTAGTTTTGGTAACCGCTGAGTAACAAGCAAATGCGGATATCGTCGGTGTATGCGAAATTTTTTAACAACAGCTGTTTCAACCACGCATGTTATAGACTTCAATTGCGCGCCACATTTTTCTTCGAGGTAGAAGGTCAACATCTGCATGGTGTTGAGGCAAATAATTTGCCTATTAATTCGCAATTATTACAACTACGATAACCATCGTCTTTATCTTAGCCACCGAATGTTGAGTAATCCAACAGCAACGACAACGCATTTTACCAACAGTTATCATTTTTCTTGTGCTCTAACCGTTCCTACTGTCGTGATTAGTGCTCCGTTCGATTATACTTGTGCCACCCAACGTCCAATCAACGTAATCGCTTCGCTTGAAGGTCAGCGCTTGGTGAACTTTGACCCGCAGTGTCAGTGGTATTGGTGCTATTTTGAAGTTCAACAATCAGCTCCGTTAGTGCTTTAGGTGATCTTTTTGTCGCAATTTACAACCTGTGCAAAACAATCCGATCGGTGAGTTTTATATTTTATTATTTAAAGCATCCTTCATCTGTTTAATATTTTTACAATTAGATTCTTTCGTAAACCGCTTTAAAAATGATAAAATCCCAATCCGGGAAATTAAACTGTCACCAAAACATCAAACATTGCAAAATTGCAAATAAATCAGAAAACAAATAAGACAAAATATTATTAGAAAATGCAGATTCATTACCAATAATAATATACGGTAGTCATTTTGTCATATAAATAATTAATTACTTCATATTGGTTAAAGGAGTTATGCTGTTAGTTTATAAATTTATTGTAATAGTATAACAATTAGGTATTAAATAAATTTTGGATAGTTTATTTTAAATTAATATAAAGCTTGATTTTTGAAATTCTTCACTAGTTATTTAAAATATTTTGCAACACCCGATTTAGCATCAGGATATTATTAGTTGGAGATGAACCTACAAGATATACCAAATACTGCATTTGACACCTTAACAAGGTCATTACAAGTTTAAAAGAATATCATTTGGTTTTAAAATGCACCAGCTACATAGCATAGCTACCAGTAATGGACAACATAATGAGAGAAATAAATAAACTTCTTAATTTTAGGTTTCTTAACGTTAGAGGTGACTACAGAACATGGCCTTAATTGTTTACGTTGACACACTATTATTGCTGGTTTTGCCAAGTTTTGTTCACTTACATTTTATTTATTTTCAGATTTCAAGTTGAAATTTGTCAGTGCTTTTTAAAATTCCACATAATAAAATTTATGGATCGGTTTTATAAAATTGTGTATTATGTTGAATTTAATTCATTCAAGACTATGCCAGCGATAAGTTTGAGGATTAAGCTTTTATGAAAAAAATTTTATAATTTCAACTTGATTTATTGTGTAAATTATTTAATCAAACGTTTTACATAAATTTTACACTTATAATTTATAGTGGTTTAATTTTCTATAATTAAAATTTTAATATAATAAATAAATCAGTTATTATCAAGTAAGATATAGTCGCCCTTCAAATATGTAATTTTTTAATACATGAAAAATCCACAATGGCGATTAAATTACACACTGCAAAATTGTACATTACCAAGCCTGTGCAAGAAACTAGTCTCGAGGATGATTCATAAAGCCTTGAAGACTAAACTGTGCGTAAAATCTGTTTCTTATGACTATTAAAGTGAATATATTCTTCAAATACGTAAATTTTGGTACGTGAAAAATTTACAATGGCGATTAAATTTCACACTGCAAAAATTGTACATTACAAAACCTGTGCAAGGAACTGGTCTCAAGGATAATCCATAAAACGTTGAAAACTAAATTATAGGTAACAATCGGATTCTTGAGATTATAACAGTATAAATTGTATTGCTGTTAATATTAAAGTGAGTACAGTACCTACGATCTACAAGAAGAACTAAAAGACGTTAAAAAAAAATCTCTCATTGGAACTTACCGCTGCATATAGTGGCAAATCTATAGTCATTATATCAGATGCATTAAATGATATTTTTCTTGAAACTAACAGAGCGATAAAATGTTTAATCTGTAACCAATATAATTTCAATTGATTTAACTTTATATATTATGAAATGACTATATTATACCTGAACGGCTTCATCTTGCTCCAATTTGTTGATAGGGTATTTATACAAAAATGACAGCATATCTTCATTCTAAACAGGTAAAAAAATTGTATTACAGTTAATATCAATAATAATACCAATATAAAAGCATTAATCTTTACACCAATTTAGATCTTTTCTATTACAGGAATGAGTACTCTCACAGTTTCCTTACCACGCTTTCTATTCTCGTTTCAATTCCAAATGCAATCAGTAGAAATATACCTGAAGCACACATCTGGCAATTTATTAAGACAATATTCCAAGTAAATAAGTTGCCAATATTTTCTAGCAACGTTAAAATAAGTAAAACTGCAAAACACATTTGCAAGAATACTATAGATGTTATCCAGATTATTAGGCTTGGATTTCAAGACTTGTTCACCAAAACGGCAAAAAAATTTATTTTTATTTTTAACCTGGTATAGAAGGCAATAGAATATGCAATCGAATTTTTTAAATATTCTGTTGTTGACAGTTTTAAACGTTTACTCAATTTGCGAACAGAAAAAATCAAAACGTCACGCAATTCTTGTTTCAGATAACCGTGGTACAGTCTCGATAAATTTTGAATAATCTTGCATAAATAATAGAACAAAATAATAACTAAGGATGAAATACAAAAGTAGTAACCAATCCAATTTTTCAAAATTAGTTAAAATTGAATTTTGAGATAAAATAACAACACTTACAAACGTAAAAACACAAAATTAATAAACTATAAAATGCAGTCATTCTTGTTGTGGCAATAATATTTGTTGGTATTAATGTAATTGATTTCGTCTCTCTGAAATCTTCCAGTATATCCTGCGCACATTCAAATGCACATCGTATTGTTTTTAATTGAAGGAAGGCGAGCAGTACAGATGTCGCCGTAATAATGAATAAAAAAATTGGAATTCTGTACAAAATTTTTCAATCCTCGGCCAATTTTTGAAGTCATGATATAATTCGATGCCGCAGGAAATACTGGCTAGCAACAGTACTAATACAAGAACCAAGCTGGGATAAACAATGCGCTTGATTTTGAGTGTTTGAAATTTTAATATCTTCATATTATGATTGCAAATTGGCCAAAGAAGTGGTATACCAATCATCAAACAACATTTTAGCAAAGAGCCTGCAATGCAAGAAAAACAACATTCTTTCTTGTTATTCCGTCAAACACGACTATCATCAGCGGCAGCACTTATCCTATAATTAAAAGAAAATAATATATACCTTAAGGATTTATTAAAATTCATCATTTTTCTGTTCTTAAAGTATATAAATCACTAAACAAAAACTAACGAGAAGTATTTCGATTGATTAAAAAACAGATAAAAGTTATTGACAAGTTGTTAAGTGTGTTGCAATCGATTGGTTCTGTTTTTCCTGCTTAACTGTATTTACTTTTCCAAGATTTTGTTTAGCATAATCTTTACAACTTTCATATTTTTGCTTCGAAGTCATTAACTATGTTATGTATTAAATATTTAAACGATTTTTGAACCTCAGGTGATAGTTCTAATTGTCTAAGTTTTATGTATTAAATTAACAAGCTTAAAATCAATAATTGTATTATTTTGTTCAGTATTACTATCCCGCACTAAGAATCTACCAATATAAAATTGTAATTTAATATTAATAATATTTACTCACTTTTTCATACTTTCAAATCAACAAACACAATACAAAATAAACAGTAAGTCAACACAATAATTATTCGATTTATAAATACAGAAGGTTTAGACAACTTATCAAGATTAGGATTTATATTTGAGATTTTAGCCACTATAATATCACAACTGTTTAAAACTTGTGCATTGTCTGTCCATTTAAGTAATAGAAATAGCTCACCAGGTGTCACAAAACTGTGTAAGTTATGCTATTGGTGCATTATTCAAATTTGCTTATTTTATGGGAATTTCGACAATAATTTTTAAATGTAATCATGAAAACAACTTGGTAGATCGAACAGAGCAACCAATTTTCTACAAATGGAGTGTATTACCAGCAATGGTTTCTTTAACTTTACTTTCTATATCTAGCTACTACGGCGTAACAAGAACCTACAGGGCAATCTAAATCAATTATGAGCTGTTCGATTTGTTACCCAAAGTTTCAGATTTAATATTGTATGGAATCATGTATGTAATGATTCTTCACTGCTTGTTTAAATTTCCAAAATCGACAGCACCTTGGCTTCAAGGTGCTGTCGATTTCAAAATTTATTTTTAAATCTTTAATTTAATTTCAAAATTTAATTTCAAAAATTAATTTTTGAAATTAAAAAAAACTAAAATTATATTTTAAAATATCTTGAGAATGAGTATTTCTTAAGAAAAATACTTAACTTATAATGAGAGCGCCAAATTTGAATTTGATCAAATTTAAAAACATTTTATTAATTTGCGAGGTTACACTCTTGCATCTTGAAATTTGCATGCCATGCCCCCATGTCTCTTTTTTATTAGAATATGATGAGTTGCTTAACCAATAGGAAATATTAATACATTCATGGTATTACAACCTATAATCTAAAGTTTACCCAACTTACAAGGTAAGGAAATAAAGCACAAATAAGTTAATTTTGATATTATTATTTAAATATAACTCACAGTGATCTGAACAGACACTAACTAGTAATAATTACCAATCATCATTAAGATTAATTAAGAAACTTTTTGTAAAACCGTATAAATAAATTTAGTAGTTTTCGGGAAAAGCATATTATTATAGTAGAGGCTAAACGACAAACGCATAAAATAATTGACTGAAATTTTTGCTTTCTGGCGAGAATAAAATTCTTGATAAATAGAATAAAGTTTTAGGAGGTAAAATAATTTTTGCAAATAAATATGGAATTATCTAGTTTTGCTCAAAACATACTAATTTTACGTACAAAATAAATGTTTATTAATATTTATTGACAAAAGGCACAAAATTTACTTTTCTATCTAATTGCTCGGCAAGTTTTCGTGAGGGGTTCTTTTAATTTTTTTAAATTTTTTTTTAATTTGGTTTAATTTAGAATGAGGTTATTATAACACGAAATTGGCTTTACAGATTTACTCGGTTTTGGCTTTAATAAAACGAATTAATCTACTGATTTCAGAAAATGTCGATTTTAAGGCCATTTTACTGTAAGATGTATTGGGTTTTTTTGAAAATAAGTACGGTTAGCATAAAAATTATATACTAGAAACGATGTATTACTAATTTTTTTCAAAAGTTAATTTATTTGGTTTTGCACGAAAGCTCCCCAATTATTATCAAATAAAATAACGGTGAAAACTTTAATTTATAAACTTGTGCATTTAATTTTGATCAATAGCATTTTAAAAAGCACATAGTAAGTCAATCTTCTCTTTCTACATAATATAGCAAGTTTTTTAATGCTAATCGTTATTTCTAGATTATTCATCTTTCCATTAGTTATTTAAATTATGTAATTTTAACACAATGTAGGTAATTATTATTTGTCCTTGTTTAGATTTAGTGTTCTAATTTAGAATATTTGAAATTTTATCAACTTTGTGAATTTAAAAGAATTTAAAATATTAACAACACCTAAATATAACACATACATATTTAGAGTCCATTTGAAATAAGAATGCAGTAAAAAATTATATAAATGCATTTGACGCGACTCAAAGGACGATTCACACAGGTCAAAAAAATTAGCGAAAGTCAACTTGAAAATTTTGCTAAACCCATTGTGTATTTAACTTTTTAAAAACTTCAAAATGCATGATTTACTATAAAATCTTTTATTTGTTAATATTCGATTTGCAAAATAAACAACCCAAATGAAATTTCACCAGTGTAAATTTGTATAAGTTTTAACTAAGCACGTTGCAATTTTAGCACTAATTTTTTCTGCATTTTTATTTCAAAAGGACTATAAAACATAACTTATTTTATGAAACGTAAATAGGATCTAATCCTACTATAATGATTTAGATACGGGACAGTCAATCAATCAGGTTGAATGATTGAGATTGAGCCTGACATTGTCACGGACGTCTAATTGTCTCATAAAAGAAGATTCTGGTTTAGAAATCTCCAATGTGAGTCATAAATAGTTCAAACAATTACTGGGCTTGCCAATTAATTACAAGGATCGCCTAATTAATAGAATAAATTACCTAAATGAAACAAAAGTGCCCGTCATGTTAAAAATAAAACTAACGGATCCTTGAACAAAGGATCTCCCTCTTTTAAATCTATTTTTGATTTTGTTCCTTACAAAAACTTTTGCAATACATAATAATTAAATAATTTTAAAGTTAAGAAGCTTTCCTTAATTAATTTAAACTTTCAATGTTGGACATAGAATTTGAAAATACGGTGCGTACTAATAAAATAATAAATCTTAATTAACTGTTAATTAATTAATTTAATATCGCGCTAAATTTTAATGTCTTTTCTAATATTGCAGGTTAATAAGTTTTCAATTTCTGCAGTGATTAGTGAATTGGTGCAATTATTACACTTAATTCAGTTATTAATAGCATTCATATTTTTAAGGAACGTATAATAACCGTAAATCGATTGAAAGACCTGAAAAATATATTCTATTAAAATTTAATTAAAAATATTTGTTTATAATATGATACTAACATCAACCATGGTGCGTAAACTTAACAATTTAAACTTTCCAATTGTTAGAGTTATTGGTCTTGAGCTCTGGCCATTATAAGTATTAAAGATTTTTGAATTCTCAAATCGCAATCAGTGAAATCCAATTCATAACATACACTTCCTATTTTTTCACTTTCTGTTATAACACTCTCTCCATAAGCACATATTATAATTAGTACAGAAAAGCTTGATACGATTATAAGCACATCTTTTATAAATTCTCCCATTTCTATATTTAGCTAAAATATCATTCAGTTAAGACCTATATTATTTAGATATTTGTTATAAGTTATATCAAATTCGTACCTCTGCGTGATAGATTATTAAACACATAGTAAAATTTATTGCTCCAAAAATCCAAAAAATTATAAACGAGAATATAGTTTCCAATTGATCTGCAGCATCAAAAATACCAACATGGTAAGGTACAATGCCTTGAAGTTGTACCTTAAATGATTCCCAATCAATAGTTTTGTTTTCAATAAGTTCTGTATCATATTCCTGTAAAATATTCCTGTAATTTTAAAATTTGATAGGATGTATAATAGTACACAAAACTCTCCATGTTCGCGGGTTTCGTTCGCGAGTTACGCAAATTAAGTTTTAATACTCATATTGCGTGTATGCGTATATAAAATCATATTACATATATTACACGTAAATTTAATAATTCATTGTTTTGGTTGTATAGTATTAGATAGGTACTATCGACTTGCTTAGTGATTACGCAGATTAAATCAAGAATTTGTTTATTAAAAAAAAGTTTGACGCGCAATTATCCGCGAAGGATTATAACAGGAAATTGTTAAAATTACAACTTCTGTTATGAAAAGTACGCTTTGTCGCATCTTTCTCATATTCCCCTTGGGTTTACTAAGTCACGTGTAAGGTGATAAGACGGTCTGGGCGAGCACGCAAGGATAGAGAGAGTGGTGACCGAACTGTGCAGACGAGTGGTTCTTTAGATGCGATCTATTTTTGCATATTGGTTTATCTACCAAAGTTGGTGGAAATTAGTTAATCGTTTCGATTAAGAAGTTAGTGCATCATTCACGGTAGCGCTTATCAGCGGATATAACGTGTATTCTTCAATTGAGCGTATTTAAAGTAGTTAGTTTAAAAGTAAGTTCGTCATCGGTTGGCCACATTTTTTACCGACTCCATATTTTGGATATTTATTGATCTAATTTAAGTACTGCTGTTGTTTTAATGTTAATTAGAACGCTACGGACCACAGACTTACGTATCAACTTCATTTTTGGTTGATTATAATTTTTTCTCGTTTACCAGCTTCTTGGTGGCATCTACTTATAATTTTAAGTAACTATTTCGCAAAATTAATGTACGCGATTGTTTTTGCATATAGTTACGTCATCAGCAACTAACATAGGTTAAGATATCTAAACGACCCTTATCGAAGTACAAGGGTCTATCACACTAACCTTTAGAATAAGTAAAATTTGTAATATTTAATTAAACCATTATCATAATACGGAAGAATTATGTGACAGACAATCAGCTTAACTTTAAATTTTGAAATTGTTATCAATTATGTATTAGTTTAACTTTAAACTTTGAAATTGTTATCATAGGATAACAATTTATCTATCTAAATGTAATTAACTAATTATCAGAAACGAAATGTATAAAATAAGGGTATTAACATAATTATAATTCAGTTTAGATTTCTTTACGCTACTCATAGCTTGTAAATTTAAATTCAATAAATCCTTTTAAACTACCAAATCGTGCGTTTGGTATATATTTGGCGCTGCGAAGAACAGGATTTTTCAAACGGCTCAATTATTAGTGTCGGTGATTTTTTAAAATCTTAATTGAAAAATTACGAAACAACAATAAGATTGGTGCAAGATCCACTGAGCGAAATTACCGAAGGAATCCACAGGACAACTTCAATTGTAAAAGACGCTGGAAACTTCATCAACAACCACCAGACATCCAGAAATGTTATTGGCAGTCCTAATTTTGTAAGTAAATCCTTTCTATCTATATTTTATAATTTACTATTTTACAACGTACATGTAATACGATTTTATGTCAAATATTCGCGACAGATCTCCTTTAAGAAAAGAATTAAGTTCAATTAACTCTGATTTAAATACTTTTAATCCAATAAATTCAAATAATAATACGATGGCTACTCATACGGCTACCGAAGTGAATCTCGCGAAGGACATGATTCCCAGATACGATGGGGGAGATAGAAATTTATCTCATTTTATTTTACAATGCGAAAAATTCATTACAATGTTTAGAATTAATACGGCGGGTCAAGAGGGATGCACGTTGAATGTTTTACTGTTTGAAATTTGTTGTTCAAAACTTGAAGGTGCGGCGAGAGACGCGTTAGTAACATCGAACTGTACCATTTGGACTCAAGTAAAGGAAACATTAATTAATCGGTTTGGCGATCCGCGAAACGAGACCCTGCTAGCAAACGATTTGAATACCTGCTTTCAATCACACAACGAAAGTTACGATAGTTATTACGAGAATATTAAATTTAAATTACAAAAAATACTCGAACATGTCGCGATTAGAGAAACAAACGAAGATATTAAAATTTTAAACTTAACATGTACGGTCAAAATGCACTAAACACTTTTAAAGCTGGCTTATTGAACTGTATCGTAGTCACCTTAGCATTCAATCAGTTGGATCCATAGAGGATTGCCTGTTAACACTAAGGAACTACGATAACCAAAAGCAGCAAACCGAATTTTAAACTTTATGAGGAATAAAACGCCGGTAAAACGAAACGCGAACTTAAATAGAAACGCTTCAAAATTTAATAATCCGAATCTTAGTAGACCAAATTTTAACTCAAATTTTAATAATAATTCAAACTATAGTAACAATTCAAACTTTAGACCAAATTTTAACCCAAACTTTAATAATTATTCAAATTTTAATAACGATTTAAACTTCAGGACAAACTTCAATCCCAATTATAATAATCAAAATTTTAACCTAAGACGGAATTCAAATCAATCATTCCCGCGTGGCCCGACTCAATTTGCATCAACGCAAAATAGAATTAACAACTCGCAAGCTCATCAAAGAAATCAAAATACGGAGCCTACGCCAATGTCAATCTCCACGCGAAATACATTCAATCCGCCCAATAATACTTGGACACAGAATCGCTCTAAAAATTTTAATAATCACTTTACAAACAGAGGTCCGAGTAACTTCATCTCAGAAGAGCTACATAATATTGAACCCCCAGAACCGTCACAACGCGAATTCCCGGAAAATCAACGTGGAAATTACGACTCAAATGTAGAAATCGAAAATTTTCGCGTAGAGGCCTCGGAACAATAAACATCGATTTAAATACCATCAGTAGCAAACCTAAATTACCCTTCATAGTAATACCTAGTTTAAATTTAAAAATCTTAATTGACAGCGGAGCCTCAAGCTCAATCATGAACCCGAAACCCACGTACGAACACTTTAAACAATTTTTATTTAAAAGTCATTTTCAATTAATAAAACAATTTTCAACAATGAAAATATAACTTATCCATTATTAAAAGAATATGGAATTAATAGTAGAGTAAACTTTCACGTCGCAAAATGGCACGATAGATTCGACGGACTAATTGCAAGCGACGATCTTAAAAGAATGGGTGCAGCAATTAATTATAAAGATCAAACATTAGAAATTTTGGGAGTTAAAATACCATTCTTTATGGAATTAAATCCATCAAACTTTCAACCATTTAAACAAACAGTTAGGGATCACCTTAAAATTCCGTAAATATTGAAGAGGGACCGGTAATTATACCCCAAATAAAAATTAGCAACGACTATCATATTGCGGAATCTATATCAGTTGCAAAAAACGGTTTCTGCACTGTACCCGTAGAGGAAGAACGCGAAATAGAAGTAAATTTCCACCAACAAATAGACGTGGAACCAATTGATAACATTGAAATAGCAAACCTCAATAAATGGTCCCCGAACATAAATATTACAGATTCCATTAGAACTCAACATTTAAATTTAGAGGAAAGAAACGAAATTCTACATCTCTGCAAAAATTATAAAGACATTTTTTATGACGATAAAAGCGATTTATCATTTACCAATGCAATTAAACATAAGATTAGAACGGTAGATAACGATCCCGTGTATTGTAAATCCTTCAGATACCCCCACACCTTAAAATCGGAAATAAATAATCAAATACAAAAATTATTAGATGGTAAAATCATTAGACCCAGCATATCCCCGTATAGTTCACCAGTTTGGATAGTTCCCAAAAAAATTGACGCGAGCGGTAAAAAGAAGTGGCGATTGGTTATAGACTATCGCAAATTAAACGATAAAACAATAGAGGAAAAATACCCCTTACCAAGACAGGAAGAAATACTGGATAACCTAGGCAAATGCACATACTTTTCTACCATAGATTTAGCACAAGGGTTTCATCAAGTTGAATTGGATCCGGAATCCATCGAGAAAACCGCGTTTTCAGTGGACAATGGCCACTGGGAATACGTTCGAATGCCCTTTGGACTAAAAAACGCCCCTGGAACGTTCCAACGAGTCATGGACAATATCCTTCGCGAATACCTGTATAAATTCTGTTTTGTGTACATGGATGATGTGGTAATTTTCTCCAAATCGCTTCACGAACACATTGTTCACCTTAACCTAATATTTAAAAAAATTTAGGGAATATAATCTAAAATTGCAATTAGATAAATCCGAATTTCTATGTAAAGAAGTTGCTTTTCTTGGACATGTTATCACACCCGAAGGCGTAAAGCCAAACCCATCAAAAGTCTTGGCAATTCAAAAATACCCTCTCCCAAAGTCAGTAAAAGAAATAAGAGCATTTCTCGGATTGATAGGTTACTATAGAAGGTTTATCAAAAACTTTGCTAAGATAGTTCAACCTTTCACCAAGTGTTTAAAAAAGGGATCAAAAATAGACCCTGGAAATTCTGAATATCTGCAGGCATTTCATAAATGTAAAGAGCTGATAACAAATGCTCCTATTTTAATTTACCCGGACTTCGAAAAAACATTCCATGTCACAACCGACGCGTCTAACATAGCCATTGGAGGGGGTACTCTCTCAAAATAACAAACCCATTGCATTCTACTCAAGAACATTAAATAGCGCGGAACGAAATTATTCCACGATAGAGCGCGAGCTATTAGGAATAGTCGAAACGACAAAGCATTTTAGAGCTTACCTCTATGGTAAACAATTTGTAATAGAAACCGATCACAAACCATTGGTATGGTTGTTTTCGATTCGCGACGCGAATTCGCGCCTTGTCAAATGGCGGCTAAGGTTAGAAGAATTCGACTACAAGATACAGTATAAAAAAGGTAAGGAAAATTTGGTGGCTGACGCCCTGTCACGAGTAGAAATTAACAACAACGAAGACGAAGATATCTTATCAATTATTGCAAACGCCGACGAGGAAGCAGAATTACAGCTTTCCGAACTCGACGGAATTCTAGATCAAATCGACGATTCGGAAAATACTCGACACACGGCGACGGAAAACCCAGTATTTACTATACCTATTTCAGATAAACCTCTCAATCACTTTGCTAATCGTATTATCCTACAATTAGGCGACTTGGCAAAAACAGACATGAAAAAAGTGTTTAACAAACGTAACTACACCGTTACAATCAGGAGGGGTAGCGAAATGGAAAATCTGGTTAAAATGTTAAAAGAAATTATAGATCCAAAGGAATTGTATGGAATTTATTTTAAAGACAAAGAGCTAGAAGCGGTGTTCCTAAAGGTCACCCAAAACTTATTTGATAGTAATGTTAAATTCATAAAAAGTAATATTCTAGCAAAAGATTTAGAAAAAACGGAGGATCAAGATGAAATAATTAATGAATACCATTCCAGTAACCACAACGGTATTATAGAAACACACAATCATTTAAAATTAAAATATTATTGGCCCGACATGAGGATTAGAATTAATAAAATAATCAACGAATGCGAAACGTGTTTAATAAATAAGTACGAGCGAAATCCGTATAAAATTCCGCTTTCGGGACCTCTACTAGCCAAGCGACCTTTTGACATAGTGCACATAGATACGTTCGGATTCGAAGGACACAAATTTTTGACCATTATTGACTTATTTTCGCGGTATACTCAAGCGTACTTTGTTGCAGATTTATCGGGAACAACGATGTTAAACAAATTACGACATTACTTTTCTCACCATAACTATCCTCGTAAAATTGTATGCGATGAAGGAAAAGAGTTTAAAACAAAACGTTTCAAGAATTCTGTTCTTTATTTAAAATTGAACTACATTATACCACAAACTACAATAGTAACTCAAACTCACCTGTAGAAAGGGTTCATTCTACAATTCTAGAAAAATTAAGAATAATAAAAAGCAGAAACGGAAGCGAAACTCCCTCAAACCTAATGACATCGGCAATCGTAATCTATAATCAATCAATTCATTCTGCAACAGGTTACACACCATTCACGTTATTATACGGACCATATGAGAATTTAAATGCGCACGAAATTGACATAGACAAAACTATTTTTGAAATGTACAACGAAAATCGCAAAACCGAGTTAATCCTTTTACGAACAGCTTTACCAAAAGCAGCTTGAACGCGGTACAAAAATTCTTGAAGCAAAAAACAAAACCAAAGAACCCGCAGTCGAAATCAACGAACCGGTAGTATATTTTACGCGACAAAGAATACGGAAAACAGACCCGTGTTTTGACAAGGTAAACGTAACCGCGATCAACAAAAATAAAATAGAAGGAATTAGGGAAATTTCAAAGAGAAAAGCAAATATCAACATGAGGAAAATTAAGAGAATAAAAAAACAATTTAAATTGCAGGACCGGAGTGATCCATCAGATCCAGGGCCTTCAAATAGAAGAACTTAAAACAAATGGTTACCTTCCAGAGGATCTTGGCGTAGCGAAGCTCCTCAATCATTATCACAAATTCTATTTTTATTTTAACCTAACCGACATAAACGTAAACTATTATGAAATATTGAATGGTATTACCATAATTGAAACTAAAATAATAACTTTCACATACAGCAAATAATTAATGTACTAAAAGATAACTGTAAAACAATCGAAAATCAACTGCAAAAATTTAGGTATAGAATTAAGCGCGGTCTTATTAACGGGTTAGGAACTGCCATCAAATTCATAACAGGTAGCCCGGATAATGACGATCTGATAAGAATTAACGAAAATTTGCAATCACTTTACAGTAGTCAGGAAGAGGTAATCAAACAAATCAATAGTCACACGTCTTTCGCCAATCAAATAACAAGTAGATATTCAAAAGATCTTGAAGCAATTCATACAAATTTAAATTCATCATTTTTTGCTATAAACAACGTTAGCAGCACTCTTGATACGGAATTAGTAGTTCAATATTATAATTTAGTCAGTTTCAAAATAATAAACGTACTCCAAACTATCGAAAGAACCATCTCCTTAGCATTTTCAGAAATGACCAATCTAGAGATAATTAGGCACGAGGAGCTAATAGAAATAATAAATCATTTAAAATTAGTATATAAACAATCAGAATTACTTGAACTAAACTATATTCATATTTTCAAAATTTTGAATTTTCAAAATTTCGCATAGTATCTGCGAAAGACACTATTACATGTATCTTGTATATTCCCATCCTGGACGAATCCTTGTTCCGTTATTCAAAAATCTATCCCATACCTGACTTACAAAACAAGGTAATGCTACCACCCTACAAGTATCATCTACAAGGGCAACAAGAGAATTCTGGACCGACGAGAAATGCAAGACAATTGAAAATCAAACAGTGTGCATAGAAAAACCGCGAGTTCATAATTGTGCTATCGCGGACGCAAGGAATTGTACATTTGCAATCGCCAGCAACAATTACAAACTATACGCGCAACTAAACGACGGCAAGATATTAATTTCAAGCAAAACTAGTTCGCGAGTTATTGAAGAATGTAGTGACGGAATTAACAGTTTCGAAATCGCGAACAGTGCTATAATATCATCAAAAGACAAGTGCAAAGTAATTATAGGTGAAACAACATTTGAAAACTCTTACAGCAACTTCTCGTTTAAAGACTCATTTGTAGTTAGAAATTACAGGGCAGGCTTAAGTGTGAATCTGCAGTTAAAACACCTGGACGATTTTACAAATTTGAAGGAAGAAGCAAAAAGTTTAGAAACTAAATTTTATGTACACCCTGTATTACATGTAACCCATATTTTAACCACATTATTTCTAGTATTAATAGGTATTATTTGTATTATATCATTCTTATTTAGACGTAAAATTAAATTACTAATTAGCAAGAACAAAACAAAGATAGACGAATACAATCTACAGGAAGTTCAAGAATTCCATGGTCACCAAACGAATGTGGACATTCTATCTTAGGAGGGAGGAGTTACGTCATCAGCAACTAACATAGGTTAAGATATCTAAACGACCCTTATCGAAGTACAAGGGTCTATCACACTAACCTTTAGAATAAGTAAAAAATTTTTAATATTTAATTAAACCATTATCATAATACGGAAGAATTATGTGACAGACAATCAGCTTAACTTTAAATTTTGAAATTGTTATCAATTATGTATTAGTTTAACTTTAAACTTTGAAATTGTTATCATAGGATAACAATTTATCTATCTAAATGTAATTAACTAATTATCAGAAACGAAATGTATAAAATAAGGGTATTAACATAATTATAATTCAGTTTAGATTTCTTTACGCTACTCATAGCTTGTAAATTTAAATTCAATAAATCCTTTTAAACTACCAAATCGTGCGTTTGGTATATATTTATATGGAGTACTCGCGTACATGGAGGGTCTAGTATAAGCAAAATATAAATTATTTACCTCAAGTATTTCTTCTTTATTTGCATTTAATGATTTTGAAAGGTAGTGTTGTAACAACTTACAATGGCCCCGAATTAATGTTAATACATTTATATAAATTAATACTAATAAATAGCAATTCCTTAGGGTAATTCCAACTTGGAATATTTGAATAATAAATTGCATATTATTATTAACCATATGAGGTCCACTTCCAAATGGGAGAATCCATTCTTCCTTATTTAATGACAGTACAATCGACACTAGTATGCATGTAAACCACAAAAGAAGAAACACTGAATATCCAAGATAATTCTAAATAATACAATATTGTTACTATATTGATGTTAAATTTCTAATAAAAGTTGCAATGATGAAATGAATAAATTACGATATTCAATCAGTGGTGATTTAAGCTGGGCACAGAGGGTAGAACCCCTGTTACTTGTAAAGTTATACTTAGGAATGTAAAAGACGATGTAAAGGAGTGCAGCTTCAAATCTCATCTAGGGGATGTTAGCAATGTAGGACCTTTTATAAAAATGGTTATAATTTTGTCAATTAAATTTAAGATTTTTTGTTTAATTTAATGGGGAAAATAGGTTTAGGACTACGGTTTTTTAGTGATTATCATGATTTTTTTTTTGGTATGAAAGGAAGGTATAATGTATATGTTACTGTAAAAGCTCGAAAACCGGTAAATCCTAGATTTACGCGTTAAACCTAGGATTTACCAATTTACTTTGGTAAATGCCCGAAAAGTGAATTATCAATACAATTTCGGGCTTTTACCAAGTCATATCGGTCAATCTTAGGATTAACTGGTTCGTGTTGGTAAATGTACGAATGCTATAATAAAAGAAAA
Source organism: Lycocerus yunnanus (assembly GCA_036346125.1). NCBI lineage: Eukaryota > Metazoa > Arthropoda > Insecta > Coleoptera > Cantharidae > Lycocerus > Lycocerus yunnanus. The sequence continues at coordinate 982,528 of JARFIX010000106.1, forward strand.
ACCTACAACTTGTAAATATAATTTAGTTTTGTGTAATAGTTTATTTATATTTCTTGTAAATATTTGTAGAAATATTGAACTTGTAATATTTATTACAATAATATGGCTGATGAAAAGCGTTTTATGATAAAATGAATCTTATTGTTGCTGATAAAATGATGACAATAATTTTATATCACGAGTAATAAATATAGTAACTATATTCGTGAAGTGAAAGAGGCTAAACTTGTTAAGCGCAAAAAGCGGTACATTACAGAAGATTAAAACGATTTGATATTTTGAGTATTAGTGGTGAGGAAAGGCTTATCGAACCGCTTTTGCCAGGATGTCAAGATATACGCTATTATGTGAAGTATGAAGACTTATTTACAGCATTACATGAAGCACATCTTGCAACGGGCCATGGCGGTAGAACAAGAACCATGAAGGAAATGTAAAAATGTTACAATTGAATCGATAGTTCAATATCTGCGGTTATGTGAGCCGTGTCAGAAAAAGTCTAGTATGCCAAAAAAAGGGTTTTGTGGTTCAACCTATACTACACACAGAAATGAATTCAAGATGCCAAGTTGATCTTATCGATATGCAATCAAATCCTGATGGTGGATTTAGATTTATCATGGTTTATCAGGATCATCTTTCAAAATTTGTTATTATACGCCCCCTTTCTAACAAGCGCGCCGAAGAAATTGCCTACAATCTTCTAGACATTTTACACTTTTGGGGCCCCAACATACTACATTCGGATAATGGTCGAGAATTTGCAAATGCTATAATAACTGAACTTTGTCAAATGTGGAACGGTGTTAAAATTGTGCATGGAAAACCGCGGCACAGTCAGTCGCAAGGATCAGTGGAACGAGCTAATCAAGACATTCAGAATATGATTACTACTTGGATGGAAACGAATGGCAGTAAAAAATGGTCCGAGTCATTAAGATTTGTTCAAGCTATGAAAACAACGCTTATCATGAAAGAATTAAGCGTTGGCGAATTAGCGCCAACATCCCATCCAGAGTATTACCAAACATAAAAAGCGAAGAAGATCTCGAAAAGCCCTTTGCCAAGATGATGGCAATGATCTAATAAATGAAGAGAATATTATGACTTCAAATTTTGGCGAAGAAAACGATGGTGTGTCCTGTGATATGGAAAATGGTGTTGTACCTAGCTGTAGCAGCGGAACTAGTGCTACTATAGTAAGTACTTCTGAAGACAATAATTACGAAATTGAATTAATCGATAGTAATGCATCAAATATTCAACAACACAGGCAACAAGCTCACAAAGGATTGGAGGAGCAGGCAAAGAAAATGAAAATGGTATCGAACAAAAATTCCCCCTGCAACACTGGGACAAACAGTTAAAGTTAAAATACCGGAAGTAGATCGATCTAAAACAGACCCAAGAACCCTCTTGGCTGTTATAATGGATATTAAAGATGACGATTTCTATCAACTGGGAACAAGTGCAGGGACTCTTCCACAATTATTTACTAGAAATCAATTCACCATTTGCAAAGAAAATTTTATTAATTCCGTGGATGTTCCTGCCAATGAAATAAGTGTAAGAGGAGCAGTGCGACAAATGTCTTTATCTGGAGGACAGGGTTTCAAAGATGTAACTGTACTCGTAAATGTTCTACCAATAGATGTTTATGTAAATCATCCGGAAAATTATGCAATTCAAAATGCCATGGAAGTTCATCATGTACTAACAAGTAAACTGATATGTACTAATACGTTATTTATATAATTATGAACGTACTACTTAATACCTTTAAATATAATTAAATTTGATGTTTATATAAATGTAATAAAGTAACAACCGTCAATAAAAATAAATTTCACAATTGGAAATTCAATTAACATAACATTCGTACATTTACCAACACGAACCAGTAAATCCTAAGATTGACCGATATGACATGGTAAAAGCCCGAAATTGTATTGATAATTCACTTTTCGGGCATTTACCAAAGTAAATTGGTAAATCCTAGGTTTAACGCGTAAATCCTAGGATTTACCGGTTTTCGGCTTTACAGTAACATATATAAGTTATAGAAACTTATCATATTCAAACATATTTTACAACTTTTTGAAATATATTCTCTGAAAATATGGAAGATATAAACTACTGCTAATCGGAGGCGACCATCAGACGTAGCTGTTTGGATAAATTTTGAAAGCCAAAGTAGTATATATCGCTAGAGAAATGTCCTTGAAACCATTTGAAAACTATATTCGCAATATGGCAATAGTCGACAAATCCCGCACAGGAAAACGGCTAACATCGATCCTCTCCAAATACTCTCCAAGATTCAGAATCGATGCACCCCTTAATATCTCGTGAAGGACTTCCACCATATCAAAAAGTGCTTTCAACACAACCCCATATGATCCCTCAAGTATACAAAAAAAAACAAAAAAAATGATCCATAACAATATATCCGAAATTAAGCAATCCATAATTTAATAAAATTATCGACACTTGAGCACAACTCGTGCAAACGTAAATCATCAATCGAGATCAACGGGTACAAAATATTAATCCTCGAAAGTCGCTAAACACTTAAAATTAAAAACCTACATCATTCTTAGGTGGTGAAAATTCTTACATTAAACTGGCTGGCACGAAGATAATGATAATCGTATAAATTAATATCCTATCGACCCTATCACGACATCAAAGAAATTAAAAAAAAAGTCTGATATAATTCCGCAATGGATATGGTTCAAACGATGGAGATGGAAGCTTATTGAATCTCAAAAGATGCTCAAACGTTTGACATTCACTTCACTAAAAATTCTCGATGAGGCGAGAGGGCGAAATGTACCTCCGTAGAGTTAAAATTGTTATATTTAGATTTTTCCACCCTCACCAAATTAAAAAACTTCAAAAACATATGCAACACTTCAATACTTACCTGTTTCCTAACAATATTTTTACATTGTTTTATAACATCATTTTCACCTTTCGCATTTGAAAAATTTGACAATTCATCAAGAAGTTCAAGTTTTTCGAATAATTTTATTAATTCGAATCGATTCCAAAATGCCCAATAAAAAGAAATTATCGCTAAAAATTAAAAAGTAATTTTACCACTTTAAAGTTTAAATTTAAAAATTAATTAAATTTAAAATTTAAACTTTAAATGTTATTTTAATGTATAAATTGTTCTACAGAAAACAATAAATTGCCCGTTATTTATACTCATTTCAAAAATAATTATATTGAGTTTTGAAAATTTTTAAAATATCTTACCTACACATTGTCCAAACTCGATCATCACAGAAAAGATAAATTTGTTAAAATTATCATGATAATCTTTTAAAATTTGTGGAATGACCGCAACCGGATAAATTGCTATTATAAATAATAAACAAATTGAGTACACCTTATAAAGAACATTTTCATTTGGTAACAATCCAGAAATACGTAATAAAAACTTTTGATCACCAAAACAATCGGATGTTAAATTATTAGATTTGTTCATGTTAGTTTCGGTTTTAACTTTGTAAGTTCACCGTTCGTAAAAATACGCAATCTTGACACAAAACTTCAATAATTATTAACTACTGTTTGTTGTTTGATGGCGAACTGAATACTGCGCTCTTATTCACTTCCAAGTCATTTTATTTGTATCAAATAATTGTCGTCTGCATTAATAATGCGTTAATCAATTCCGGTTTCATAATTTTAGAACGAAGAATAAGGATTATGCATAATTAAATTAGATTTTACTTATGCAGCGAATACGAGGGTAGTACAATGATGCTACTAATAACAAATAATGCTATAAAACTTTGTTTTTAGGGTAATCGTATATAAATTTTATTTTTTGTTAATTATCTATAAACCAACATAATTAGTGCTATTAATATGCTACCTCATTACATCATATGTTCAAATTGCATTTATACTTAGTTATTTATTTGTATAAATACTTTTTAAACCACCCCGGTAATATTTTCCGTTTTATGCTATAATTTTACTGTATAATTAGTTGATAAATTGTTAAGAGCTTGATAATAATAGAATGCATTTTACAATTTCTCCTACTTTAAACGGATTCTAGAGCTAGTTCATTTTAAATTATTAAATATTCCATCGATCATAATTGATTTTGAAATTATCATATTATAATTTAAGTTTAATATAATCTTAAATCTATTAAAACATAATTGGATGTGACCATGCTCATGACTTTATTATTGTTTTTTTCAATATTAAAAATATTTTTTTTAAATTATCCATTAACTAATTTGAACTAACATCTAATCAGCTCTACGTATTATTAAAGACACAAAATACCATATTTGGTTTTGAAATTCCAATTAGTTTTTAAAATATATTAATTCAAAAATAATATTAAATTTAAAACAATTAAGAAATTAGTTTATAAACCAGTTTGATACGGTGAGTTAACCACTTCAAGCTTTGAATTGTGTTAAAATTTTGAAATTGCTTGCAAGCTAGAAAAAGAAGGTGAAAAAACAGCTGAGTTTATATTGTTCATACAAGCAATAACCACCTGCTGATTGAAGTGCTACGGGGTCTCTCGAGGGCGGGTTGTAGAACCCTTTCTGGAATTATTATTAATATCACCTCAACAAGTGGTTGTTGCATGTACGAGAAACATTAACTCAGCTATTATTCCCCTTTTTCTAGCTTGCAGACAATTTTAAAATTTTAGGACAATTCTAACAATACTATACAATAATAATAATACAAGATTGATATATCCGAGTTTTATTTTCGTAATTTTTTCACATGACGTCACGTGGCTAGTGATATTCTGCGCAATAACTTATCCTGAAGCAATGATATGAAAGATGCAAATTTCATTTTGGCAATTGTTGCGCATTACGTCACCTGGTTATTGCATAATCTGCTTAATATCATATCTTGTTATTATTGTATCATGTTAACGCACCATATTTTATGCTCAATGTTCATGAGTTTTAATAAGTTATCTAATGGTAAGGTCAGACGTAGTAACTTTTGTTGCGCGGCCAATTAAACAACTGCGGTACTTAGGTTGCACGTCGTGTGAACAGCGCTGCAAACCACAAAATAGCGCATGCAGCAATGCTGCTTGCAACATTTTTAATGCACGCGCTGTTTAAAAGTAGCATAATGTGAGTCAGAATTTTCTGGGTTGCAGTCGCAGTAAAAAATATTCATCTGGGTGAAACTTTTGCAACGGTTGCAAGGGCAATTTTGTGTTGACAATTATTAAGGTTATATTAAAAGTTAATTATTAATATCTGATTATACAATGTCATGTAGTTACTTTTCTTTTTTTTTGTATTACGCCATACAATAAATAAATAAGGTTATATTTTCAATTTCAATTTTAATATAATGCCACCCTATAAGTGGAAATGTGAAGACGTTTTAAAACTGATTGAAATGGTGGAGAACCGAAATTGTCTTGGAATATTGCGAACCCAGATTACCACTATCTAAATAAAATGGCCGAATTGTCTTGCACAAATTGCACTTGCAATGAATACTTCAGACGAGGAAATTAGAAAAAATTCAAACAATTCGGGCTCACATTTCAAAGAACCGTCAAAAGTAAAAGTGAAAAATCTTGAAAAGGTAGTAACGAAATATACCACAGAAAATGGGAATTTTGAAATTTTCGTTTTCCAAACACAATACTCACGAATATTGCTACAAAGTACGTTGGCGGTTGCATCTGAAGTAAAAGCTGCCAAGGTTTCGATTGTAAGCTGAAGTAAAACAGCTTATGTGTGAATAGGTTTTCTACTTTTGTGCAGCTTGCAACTTTTTAAGCAGCCGCAACCCATAAAACTGCAGGTTGCAGGCTACTTTCGGTCTGTGTATGAACTGGACATGCAGCTTATGCAGCCGCAGTATAAAAACTGCGCAGCAAAAGTAACTGCGCCTGACCTTACCTTTACACCTCATTTTTATACTGTGTACCCATATCCGTACAAATTTCTTTCATAGGACCATAAACTAAAATAAAATTATCCATATTTGCTCTCGCTATTTTTTGTATTGGTTCTGTATGTGTTACTTTATTCTTGTTTAATTGACATTTTTACACTTTCTTACAAATCGTGCTACATCACACGTTATTCCTTTTCGCCTAAAATTTACTCTTAACTTTATTAATAATCTTTTGACCGCAATGTCCCCCGTAACAGTATCATTATGGTACTTCTCCATTAATTTTAAATTTTCGCTATCTTCTTTAATTATTTTGGGATTCCTAACCAATATTATTTTTAATTTTTTAAGCGTTCTTGATTCTATTTCCTTAATTTTATTTATGGTGCACCTCCCAAGAAGATGAAGAAGATCTCCCGTTGCAGAGATCTGCCTCCCAGAGGGTACGGAATTTATAATTACGCAGTTTATAATTAATTGTCACATTACGAATTATACACATTTACTTGGCCATAGCTAATTTCAAAAATTTGGGGTATGTTAAATATTTAATTCATTTTAATAAAAATAAATTATTTAAACCGGGGCTGTGGAACATCCTACAGTGCCTCTGCAACGGAGATCTTCAGTTTACTTCTGATATAAAGTAAACCACTCGGTCTGGGGGTTCTGCATGTTCTACAATGTTTTCATTCCAAAATTTGTGCGCTCGAGGGTGTTCCACACCCCAAACCCCGGATTTAGTAGTTTATTTTTTCAGACGTATTTATCGTATTTCTATCGGGGTGTTGAACACCCTCCAGTGCCTCTGCACCGGGAGATCTTCAGTTTACTTTTGATAAAAAAATAAACTACTCAATCCGGGAGGTCTGAGGGGTGTAGAACACCCTCTTCCACACTTTCCAGACTCCCCGGATTAAGCTTTTTTTTTGTTGCAGAGATCTACCTCCCAAAGGGTACGGAATTTATAATTATGCAGTTTATGATTCATTGCGAGATTATAAATTAAACACATTTACTTGGCCATAGCTAATTTTAAAAAACTTGGAATATGCTTAAATATTTAATTCATTTTTAATAAAAATAAATTAATTAAACCGGATGGTCTGGGGGTGTGGAACACCGTTCAGTGCCTCTCAGCATCGGGAGATCTTCAGTTTACTACTGATAAAAAATAAACTACTCAATCCGGGATTGATTGAACAATTAATTAACCCGGGGACTAGGGGGTGTGAAACACCTTTGAGTACCTAAATATTACAATGCTGGCAAACATATAAAAAGATATGTCGTATCCAAGTTCCATTTTTGTAATTAGTGCGCGTATACGTCACTGCGCGTATACGTCACGTGGTTAGTACCTAATCTGCGTAATATCATAGCTTGGTATTATTGTATCATAGGTAAAGCAAAGATAAATTATGTACAATTGTGCACAAACGATTATTAAGATTATTTTCAAAATCAGGAGGGTGGAGCTAGCAGGTTTCAGGCTTTCTGGACCCGTTTCTGTAAAACTGGGACAAGCGCGTTATTTTGGCTTCAGTGTAATTAATTAATCACGACGAAATAATTAATTACCAAAGCTTTTTATTGAGTTACCAAACCTCTGTGATATTCAAACAAATGAGCTAAAAAATGACAAAATTAACTAAAAATTTAAGTTTAAGTTTAAAAATTTTAATTTAATTAATTGATTACTATTAAACTAGCAACTACATAGAGAAAGGATTCAAACTGAAAATCAAACAAATTAATTTAAATTAATTTAATTATTTATTTAGATGCTATAAGATAATAAATATTAAACTGAAACTTTAAACCTAATTACTACGATTTAACTACACTTCCACAAAGGGGAATTTGAATAACAAAAGTTTTATGTGTTTGTAAGTAAATATTATCAACCCCTATCAGTTTAAAAATAATCAATAAATATATTTTAATATGCACCAATTTAAATTATTGATTATTTGTACCAATTAGATATTAAAATTAAAACAGTTATCTTTTTTTGTATCTAAATCAATTTTTATTGTAATGTCACGATTACATGAATTCCAGATTTAGTCACTTTTTGACAATTTTTGTTATAAGTAAACCTTCAGCAAGTATCGGAAAAGCCTGAAACATTTAAAATTTAATTATGTGAAATTAAAAAGTGATGTAACTTACCAGGAATTCAAATCAATTCTAGTACGACAAATTCAGCAAATACAAATTAATTTATCAATGAACGGCCAAAATTGCATTGTTGGTTTGTTTCTGCAAAGCAGTAAAATGACTCTCACATCACAAGATTTCCATTGTCAGGAAGTAGATAAAAATTTAAGTGTTTATTTATTGTAAGTTATTGTAAATATTTAATTTAAATTTAAATGAGTTAGTTAAGTTCCCAAGAAAAATAGTGCAACAACAAGCAAAGTTACAAGCAGTAACAACGCATTTGTGCCTGAAAACATCAGAGTGGACGAAAATTTAGCCACAAACGAAACAATGATTAAATAAATAAAATTTTCGGAAAATTAGTTTTTACGAAATGAATGTGGTAGTTTGCGAGAACACAAACTACTGTTATTACATGCTTAATTCTAATTGGTCCTTCATGTAGTGGCGCGATAAGATGACTCAATAGAAAAGAAAGATAAAAAATGCTTAATTACCAAAAATAATCGTCGGTCGGTGAGTTGGCAAAATATAAAGATAGGAAAGAAAATCCGCGGGAAAATGCAATGACCGTTATAACCGCGTGAGGATACTTAATTCTCATTGGACGTTTTGTGTAGTGACGTGATGAGGTGGCCCAATGAAAAAATAAGAAATACACGCGAAAATAAAAAATAACCGTTAATATCGCGTGGCAGTAGTAGGAGGCGAACAGTATAGATATAAAAGGAGCATTTTGAATATTTTTAGGGCGTAAATTCCAAGAAGTTAGTTTTAGCTATTGGTAGTTTGGGTTGGTGACGGTTTGAATTCCCTGATTGCGATTTTTACCATTTTTAAAGTGGTTTATGAAAGATACACTGACCAGCAGTGTAGCGTAAAGCATACACCGGCCGACTGGAAAGCGGTAGACCGCGGTTCGAGTCCTAGTCGAGTCGGATACACTGCTGTGATCAAAGGTCCAATATCAATCTGTGGACCATGGGGAAGGCAACGGGAAACCACCCCATGAGTTATATTCCCATGAAAATTCATCTTGGCTTCGGCCAAGCTGGGTCACGACGCTTCTGACAAGAAGCAAAAACGACCAAGAAGATGAAAGATAAAGGTCTAATTAGCGTATAACAAAATAAAATTTCTGGATAATTCACATTTTTGAAAAACGTTGATGACGCTCTGACAGAAGCAGACACCTTAGCTGAAGCTCAAAATACTTGCTTCGAATTATATTATTTAAACGATCTCAACGTTCTTATCAAGGTTCTTGTCATGGCTGGATGCAATCCCAGTACCTTTCGAATATGTTAACAATTACCAAATTTATGTTAATTTTATGCAGTTCATCAGTAATATATAATTATTCAATGCAATTTTCTCGAAATTGGCAAAGTAGCGTGCCCTTATACTTGCACCTGTAGAAGTCCAATACAAGACCTACATGCACAAAAATGAATCAATGTTCTGGTGAGAAGCTAGCTTAGTATTTTTTATACACAGCTCCGAGATGCTTGGCTGGCGTACGCGGTTCGTGTGTTCTTAGCAAACTGTAGTGGCACGTTACCTGCGACGATTGCTCAATTATGCTTATATGGCACAAACTAAAAATAGAAAGAAAATCGGGCGCTAGTGCGGTAATAAAACACAAAAATTGAATTAAATAACCCTCCATTAATAAAACGAAGTATTAAAGGAAAAAAATTTTAAGTTAATGGTGGTAGAGCACAAAACCAGTATTTTCACACAGCTAATACAGGCAGCAGCCCCAAACAAAAGATTTGCGCTGAAGGCATTCAAAGCAAATACTTAAATTTAACAATAAGCAAATTTATTGCTTTTGCTTCCGTTGTTGGTGGAATCGAATTCAACAAGTTCAGCAGTACTGTGCCAATTTCGCACAGAGCAAAAATAAAAAAATAACGCAAACAAAGAATTTTGATAAAAATTCAATCGCACCGATTGACTCACCCTTAGGAAGTACATCATCGTGATCATGATTTTGCTTCGGTAATTTTTGCCGAATGACCACTCCTGCTTGTTGCTACGAGAAAAGAAGAGAAGGCAAAATTGCCGGCAATATCATGATCACTAGTGATATTACTGTTGACTAAATTCATGTTTAACAAAGAATAGTATATTATACACCATGAGACTAAAGTGCCACTTTTCATCTTGCGTGTGAGTGTTTTTGCACGAAGCGTTAGCCGAGATATTGCAAATACAATGTTTTCAGATTTACGGATTTGTAAATTTTATTATTTAGTTAATGCTCAGTACATGTTTTAAAATGATTTGTTTAATAATTAGAAATCTGGGCATAATTATAGTTGGAAAAATAATAAAACATAAAATACAAACTTTACTTATTATCTACCTATCAAGAGTGTACCACAAACACATCTCTAATTAGTTACAACCCTATTAGAGTAGCACATCAAACGCTCTCTTGCACCTGTAATTGGTTCTTTGATTTATTACCAACCCTAAAAATGCAGAACTAATAAAATAATCTCAAAATATTAGAAAAGCGTCCAAACTCTATCTGTGGGATCTCTGATCTCGGTAACAGTCGCCCTTTTGCATCTCTGATAGTCTATTGCTGCTTTTTCTCTCTCTCTTTCACATAGGTTTTAGTTCGGTATCTTCTTTTGTTTTGATGGTGGTATTGTTTTCCTGTTCGACACCGAAGACAATGTGTTTGCCTTTCGCTTCCTCTTTGGACGTGTCAAAGAAGACGGATCATTTACAACCTCAGTGGATTTAAAATTTTGGCGCCATTACCTATATGAATTACAATTTGGGTTTAAAATTATTCGCTGTAGTTAAGTTATTTGTTTTTTTTACTAAAGACTTAATTTTTCCTTGGTTTTCTGAGTAATCTATTGCTTTGTCATATTTATCCGCCTTATTTTTTCTAAATTTCCCGTAACCGCTTTAAAAGAGGAAATACATTTAGAATACTCAAATAATCATTTTACACCATAAATTATAAGTAAAACTATTAAAGAGTGTGATCTCAAAGTATTGAATAAAAATTTTAAATGGTTCTGATGTTATGAGCGTTTAAGAAATAATAGCTTATAAAATAATAATAAACAAAATTAAATACAAATTTTAAAATGTAAATATACCGTATTTCGCGGTTTTAATAATTTTAGTACAGACACGCGACACTAATGGCGTTTATTATTAATTAAGATATTAATAATTAAGCTTTTAATATAACCTTAATAAATGTCAACACATAAATTGCCCTTGCAACCGTTGCAAAAGTTTCACCCAGATGAATATTTTTACTGCGACTGCAACCCAGAAAATTCTGACTCACATTATGCTACTTTTAAACAGCGCGTGCATTAAAATGTTGCAAGCAGCATTGCTGCATGCGCTATTTTGTGGTTTGCAGCGCTGTTCACGACGTGCAACCTAAGTACCGCAGTTGTTTAATTGGCCGCGCAACAAAAGTTACTACGTCTGACCTTACCATTAGATAACTTATTAAAACTCATGAACATTGAGCATAAAATATGGTGCGTTAACATGATACAATAATAACAAGATATGATATTAAGCAGATTATGCAATAACCAGGTGATGTATATTCGCACCAATTACCAAAATGGAATTTGCATCTTTCATATCATTGCTTCAGGATAAGTTATTGCGCAGAATATCACTAGCCACGAGATTTCATGTGCAAAAATTACGAAAATAAAACTCGGATATATCATATCTTGTATATTATTGTATCATGGCGCGTTAACCACTTCCAAGGTTAGAATTGTGCTAAAATTTTAAAATTGTCTGCAGGCTAGAAAAAGGTGAATAATAACTGAGTTAGTGATACTCATACAAGCAACAACCACTTGTTGGGGCGATATTAATAATAATTTCAGAAAGGGTTCACAACCCGTCCTCGAGAGACCCCGTAGCACTTCAATCAGCAGGTGGTTGTTGCTTGTATGAACAATATAAACTCAGCTGTTTTTTCACCTTCTTTTTCTAGCTTGCAAGCAATTTCAAAATTTTAACGCAGTTCTAACCATGGAAATAGTTAACCCACCGTTTCAAACTGGTTTATGGAAACTAATTTCTTTAATTGTTTTAAATTTAATATTATACCTGGTGCGTAATGTGCATGACTTGAGGTTGAATTTTACAGAAATAACAGGGCTCAGAATATGATTTTGTACAGTGGTTTGAGATTATTCAACGGTTTGCCGTTGGATCTTAAATTGGAGACTGAGCTGGTGTCCTTTAAAAGGAGAATTAAAAATATGTAGCGTTCCAATTTATATAGATTTTTATTTTGTAGCATTCTGTTGATTATGTTTATCTGTGTTGTAAATAGTGGTATTTATTACCAAATAAAGACTTCATTATTTTTAATTAATATTTCAAAACGAATTGTAATTTCAAAATCAAATGTGGTATTTTGTGTCTTTAATATTACTAAGAGCCAATTAAATGTTGGTTCAAATTACTTAATGAATAATTTAAAAATATTTTAATATTGAAAAAAGAATATTAAAGTCATGGCATGATCACATCCGATTATTTCTTATTAGATTTAAAATTATATTAAACTTAAAATTATAATATCATAATTTCAAAATCAATTATCATGAAAGGAATATTTAATAATTTAAAATGAACAAGTTCTAGAATCCGTTTAAAGTAGGAGAAATTTGAAATGCATTCTATTATTATCAAGCTATAATCAATTTATCAACTAATTATACAGTAAAATTAAAACATAAAACGGAAAATATTACCGGGTGGTTTAAAAGTATTAATACAAATAAATAACTAGTGTAAATACAATTTAACATATGATGTAATGAGGTATCAGCATATTAATAGTACTAATTAGTTAGTTTATAGATAATTAACAAGAAATAAAATTTATATACGATAACCCTAAAAACAAAGTTTTATAGCATTATTTGTTATAAGTAGCATCATTGTACTACCCTCGTATTCGATGCATAAGTAAAATATAATTTAATTATGTATAATCCTTATTCTTCGTTCTAAAATCATAAAACCGGAATTGATTAACGCATTATTAATGCAGATGATAATTATTTGATTCAAATAAAATGACTTGGAAAGTGAATAAGAGTGCAGTATTCAGTTCGCCATTAAACAACGAACAGTAGTTATTGTACTCTTGTGACAAGATTCGTATTTTTTACGAAAGGTAAACTTACAAAGTCAAAACCGAAACTAACATGAAAAAATCTAATAATTCAACATCCGATTGTTTTGGTACTCAAAATTTTTTATTACGTTTTTCTGGATTGTTACTAAATGAAAATGATCTATATAAGGTGTGCTCTATTTGTTTTTTATTTATAATAGCAATTTATCCGGTTGCGGTCATTTCACAAATTTTAAAAGATTATCATGATGATAATTTTAACAAATTCATCTTTTCTCTGATTATCGAGTTTGGACAATGTATGGGTAAGATATTTTAAAAATTTCTAAAATTTAATATACGTAATTATTTTTGAATAACATGCAATTTATTGTTTTCTGTAGAATAATTTATACATTAAAATTTAATTTAATATTAATTTAAATTTTAAAGAGTTAAAATTACATTTTAATTTTGAATAATTTCTTATTATAATTTAACATATATTTTCAACAAGTAATAATATTTTACAATTATTAATTTCTTATTATTTGGCATTTTGGAATCGATTCGAATTAATAAAATTATTCGAAAACTTGAACTTCTTGATGAATTGTTCAAATGCGACAAGCGAAAATGATGTTTAAAACAATGTAAAAATATTGTTAAGAAACAGGTAAGTGCTGAAGTGTCGCATATGTTTTTGAAGCTTCTTTTAATTTGATGAGGGTGGAAAAATCTAAATATAACAATTTTAACTCTACGAAGGTACATTTCGCCCTCCCGCCTCATCGATATTTTTTAGTAAAGGTTAATGTCAAACGTTTGAACATCTTTTGAGGTTCAATAAGCTTTCATCACCATCGTTTGAACCACAACCATTGCGGAATTATAACAAAATTTTTTTAATTTCTTTGATATCGTGATGGGGTCGATGGGATATCAATTTTTGCAAACAAATTTTTACCACCTGCGAATAATGTAGGTTTTACTTTTAGTGCTTTAGCGACTTTCGAGGATTAATATTTTGTACCTGTTAATTTCGATTGATGACTTACGTTTGGACGAGTTGTCCTAATGTGTCGTATGGATAATTTTATTAAATTTTGGATTGCTTAATTTCGGATATATTGTTATAGATTAGTTTTTTGTTTTTGGATAACACTAAGTTTGGAAATAAATTTTAATTTGTTTTATACTGCGTTTGAACGCAGTAATTTCACTTTCGTTACTTTGGCAGAGTAGTTTATTTAAAGATATAATAATGATCGAAAAATAATTACCTAAAACCTTTGCTTTTTCCAAAAATTAATTTAAATATTTTTACTATACAACAAATGTTCGTGATATTATAAAAACAAAACTGTTATTAAAATTAATAACATTTAATTTACATAATCATCTTCTGAGTCATCAGGAATATGAGGTTCAACCACAGTATCTCTCACCTTCTCTTAGCATGGAAGTTTTGCATAAAATTCGCGGTATGTATATTTGAAATTTGCAAATCATCGTTGCTTTAGATCTTTAAGTTTGGCATACAAAATACAAAAATTTTCAATGTAAGATTTTACTGGATAAGACTTTGATCGACGATCCTTCCGAAGCTTCACACCTGGTTCAACCTTTGTATAAACCACCCGTTTTTCTGAAAGGCAGCAAATTTTTACCCTAACAAGTTCTTAAAGTAAATCTGCAACTCCATTAATTTCTGATGAAAACTTTGGCTTCCAAAATTTATCAAAACAGCTACATACGTCTGATTGTGACTTTCGATGAGCGGTAGTATATATCTTCCATATTTTCAGAAGATATATGTATTTAAAAAATATAATATCTGTTTGAATATAATAAGTTTAAATATTCTCAAAGTTTCAATAAATTATATACATACCTTCCTTTCTTGCCAAAAAAAATATCCTGATAATTACTAAAAACGTAATCCCAAACCTATTTCCCCATTAAATTAAACAAAAATCCTAAATTTAGTTGACAAAATTATACCCATTTTTATAAAAGTCCTACATTGCTAATATCCCTGGATGAAATTTCAAGCTGCACTCCTTTACATTGTCTTTTTCATTCCCAAGTGTAACTTTACAAGTAACAGGGCTTCTACCCTCTGTGCACAGCTTAAATCACCACTGATTGAATATCTTAATTCATTCATTTCTTCGTTGCCACTTTTATTAGAAATTTAACATCAATATAGTAACAATATTGTATTATTTAGAATTTTCTTGGATATTCAACGTTTGTTGTTTTGTGGTTTACATGCATATCAGTGTCGATTGTACTGTCATTAAATACGGAAAAATGGATTCTCCCATTTGGAAGTGGACCTCATATGATTAGTAATAATATGCAATATATTCTTCAAATATTCCAAGTTGGAATAACCATAATGAATGGCTATTTATTATTGTTAATTTATATAAATGTATTAACATTAATTCGGGGCCATTGTGTTATTACAACACTACCTTTCAAAATCATTAAATGCAGATAAAGAAGAAACACTTGAGGTAATTAATTTATATTTCATGCTATTAAATTTTAAAATTACAGGAATATGATACAAAATTATTGAAAACAAAGCTATTGATTTTTTTAAATTTGGAGCAACAGGTTTTACTATGTGTTTAGTAATCTATCACGCAGAGGTACAAAATTGACATAACTTTTAACAAATATTTAAATAATATAGGTCTTAACTGAATGATATTTTAGCTAAATATAAAAATGGGTGAATTTATAAAAGATGTGGTTATAATCGTATCAGGATTTTCTGTACTGATTATAATATGTGCTTATGGAGAGAGTGTTATAGCAGAAACTGAAAAATAGGAAGTGTATGTTATGAATCGGATTTCACTGATTGCGATTTGAGAATTCAAAATCTTTAATACTTATAATGGCCAGAGCTCAAAGACCAATAACTCTAACAATTGGAAAGTTGAAATTGCATTTTACAGTTTACGCACCATGGTTGATGTTAGTATCATATTATAAACAAATATTTTAATTAAATTTTAATAGAATATATCAAGTCTTTCAATCAAGACTTAATATTTCATTAGTACGCACCATATTTTCAAGTTCTATGTCCAAGAGTTCCAACATTGAAAGTTTAACTTAATTAAGAAAAGGTTCATAATTTTAAAATAATTTAATTATTATGTATTGCAAAATTTTATGTAAGGAACAAGATCAAAAATTGATTTAAAAGTGGGAGATCCTTTGTTTAAGAATCCATTAGTTTCATTTTTAACATGACGGGTACTTTTGTTTCATTTAGGTAATTTGTTCTATTAATTAGACGTTCCTGGTAATTAATTGGCAAGCCCAGTAATTGTTTGAACTATTTTTATTTTACATCGGAGATTTCTAAACCAGAATCTTCTTTGGTGAGATAATTAGGCGTCCGTGAGAATGTAATAGTCAGGCTCAATCTTAATCATTCAACTATCTAAATTATTATTGTAGGATTAGATCCTATTTAAGTTTCAGAAAATAACTTATGTTTTATAGTCTTTTGAAATAAGAATGCAGTAAAAATTAGTGCTGAAATTATGACCTTGCAACGTGCTTAGTTTAAACTTATACAAATTTACACTGCTGAAATTTCATTTGGGATTGTTAATTTTGCAAATCGAATTTAACAAAATAAAAACTTTTCCGATTATATTGTAAATCATGCATTTTGTAGTTTTTTTAAGTTAAATACACAAATGTTGGTTTCTTACAATAGGTTTAGTACAATTTTCAAGTTGACGTTTGCCTAAATTTTTTGACGTTTCCTTGTGTGAATAGTCCTTTAAGTCATGTCAAATGCAATAATATAATTTTTTACTGCATTCTTATTTCAAATGGACTCTAGGTACATATGTATTATGTGTTATATTTAGGTGTTGGTAATATTTTAAATTCTTTTAAATTCACGAAGTTGATAAAATTCCAAATATTCTAAATTAGAACACTAAATCTAAACAAGGACAAATAATAATTAACTACATTGTGTTAAAATTACATAATTTAAATAACTAATTGAGAGATGAATAATTTAGAATTACCGATTAGCATTAAAAAAATTGTAAATGTTTATTATTACTTGTTGAAAATATATGTTGAATAAAATATTTTAAAGGTTACAAGTTTAATAAAATTTGAAAAAAATTTAGTTCATTTAGGGATAGTTTAGCTGATGATATCTTGAAAGACGAAACCACTTTTACTAAACTTCAGGTCCTAAACTTAAATGTGAGTTGGAAAATTTTTAAATTTTATTAAAATTGCTAAAAATTATAAATTTTTTTCAAATTTCATTAAACTTGTAACTTTTTAAAATATTATATTCGACATTAAAAAATTTACTGTATTATCTAGAAAGAAAAGATTAATTTACTATGTGCTTTTTAAAATGCCAATGGTCAAAATTAAATGCATAAGTTTGTAAATTAAAGTTGTCACCGTTATTTTATTTGATAATAATTGAGGAGCTTTCGTGCAAAACCGAATAAATTATCTTTTGAAAAAATTAGTAATACATCGTTTTTATATAATTTTTATGCTAGCTTTCATTTGTCGTACTTATTTTCCCAACTAATAAAACTCAATAGATCTTATGGTAAAATGTTCTTAATGTCGATATTTTTAAAAACACTAGATTAATTCGTTTTATTCGAGCCAAAGCCGAATAAACCTGTAAAACCCATTAACAGGCTTAATTACCTTATTCTAAATTCAAAATTAACGCCAAATTAAAAAAAAAATTATAATAATCCCAGACTCATAAAGAAACCATTACAATAACTTATTGCTGAACAAATTGTGAAAAACTGTAGAAAAGTAATTTTACGGTTTTACAATTTTTGTAAATAAAATTAACAAATCTTGGAAGATATCTCTTAAAATACTTTACTTTATTCTCGCCAGAAAGTGAAAAATTTTAGTAAAATTGCTTTAAAGCTTTCATCATTTAGCCTATCTAAATAATATGATTTTTCCCGATAACTACTAAATACTTATACGGTTTTGCACCAAAGTTTCTCAATTATTCTCAATGATGATTGGTAAATATTACTCGTTAGTAATTGTTCAGATCACTGTGACTTATATTTATATTAATAAAAATATCAAAATTAATTTATTTGTGTTTTGTTCCCTTATCTTAGTTTAGAGGTTGTAACACCATGAATGCATTAAGGATTACATCCAATTGAAAAAATAAATACGACTGTTTTTTCATTTGCTTAAATGATCTATAAACATCTCAAAAATGATATACAAAAGAAATTATACTCAGAATTTTTTTAATTTTGAGAGCTCATTTTCAAGCGTCTCCCGAAACGCACGAAACCGCCTCAGTAAAAGTACAATTGGGGGTCCTTTAGCGGAATGGGTTATAAAATAAAATGTCAACTCATAAGGGATGGTTTATGGTATTGGCATAGCCGAGTCATGGTAAAAAATCAGTAAATCCTGATCTTCAAAATTTCATGTAGAAAAACAGTTTTGAAACTTTAAACACAATTATTTCAAAAGCACGTTTTCGAAATTGAGAGAAAACATAACTCGAGCAGTTTTCATCCTATTTACCTGAAATTTTAATTGCAGCTTGTTAGATAGTTTCTATAAAGAAGTAGACAAGATTGTTAATTTTACAAACAAATTAATACCGAGTTTTAGATAAATATTTTTAAAATGGTGCCACTTTGCAAAAAATATATTTCTTAATAACCGTGTGTACCTCTCTAGCAAAACTATTAAAATTAGGAAAAACATTTTAATATTTATCCAGATGCTGATCCAAAACAGTTATGTTTTCACTCGTGGGATGCCTAAAAATGCGCTCTTACTGTACAAAATGTGTACAAAATGGAGACTAAACCGCCATTTTATATTTTTTTGTAACATTTATTTGTATACATCAATACATGCAGAACAAACCCTCAAAATCTCATTTAATTGCTTTCTTAGTTTTTCAAATAAAATTCCCAAAGAAGTAGCATTTTTAGTGTATCAATTAGAAGTATCTTTGTTTTGTAATTAAAAAAATTGATACTATTATTTGGTTGTATTCTATAATCTTTGGTTAATTATAATTTAAATTTGGTTGGTTTTTTTCAGTTATGTCCTGGCATAATTCTTGGCATACATTTTGGACTAATCGCTTGGCTTAAAATTTTTGAGGTGGTATTTACAATTAAAAATGGTCTGGAGTCATTTCGGGCTGCTTTAATGTAAAATGCATTTAGCAGTATTTTGGATTAAGCCTGTTTTCGAAATAATCAATAAAGTTCATTTTGCCATATAAAAATATAAATAAAAGTATACCTTCTTCTTCTTCTTCGTCGTTGTTCGGATTCGAACGTCGTGACCTGTATAAATCAGTTAGCTAGACACCACGGTGCGCCAGCTTTCCCTATCCTCGGCTTTCCTCATCATTTCAGGTACTGGTAGGCCAGTGAGGTTCGCCAGTTGGTCTATATATCTGTTGGGTGACCGCCCCCTTCTTCTTTTACCATCAACTTTTCCCTGTATGACGAGCTTCTCCATTCCATCCCGTCTGATAACATGTCCGAAAAAACCCATTATGCGTCTCTGGATTGTTGGTAGTAGCCGCTTTGTAGCTTCTATGTTTAGCTCCCGCAGAATTGATGTATTTGTCCTGCGGGCTGTCCAAGGGATGCGCATCATTCTTCGATAGCATGTCATCTCAAAGGCCTCTATCCTCTTTCGGCACGCCGCCTTGACTGTCCAGGTCTCGCATCCGTACGTGGCAATAGTAAACACCAGCGTCTCAATCAGTCTTTTCTTTACACTTTTTCCGATATGGTGATCTTTCCATATCTTCGTCAGTCTTGTCAGCGCCGTCTTTGCCATCCCAATTCTCCTTTTAATTTCACCCTCGGAACCCCCCATTTCCGATATGCGTGCTCCCAGGTAAATAATTTCGCTCTTTCTTTCGATATCTGCAATAGTGGTCAGTTGGGGCGGTAGCGTCTTTGCTCGGTCGATCACCAGCAGCGCGCATTTGGATCGATTCAGTTTCAGACCCACTCTTGCGCTTTCCTGCTCTATTCGTCGCAGGAGCTCAGCCATTTCTTCCTCTGAGCTGGCTATGATAACCGTGTCGTCCGCGTACCGTAGGTTAGATATTCTCTTTCCCCCGATAGGTGGTCCAGCCTCATAGTGCTCTGTTGCTTTTCTAATTATCCATTCTCCATATATATTGAAGAGCAAGGTGACAGAATGCATCCCTGCCTTACTCCTTTTCCTATTTGAAAGCTTTTAGACAGATCGTTATCCACCCTCACGTAGGCCTTATTTGAGTTATAAAGGTTCTGTAGCAAATAGATCAGGTGCCTGGGAACGGCCATCTCGCGTAGTATGCGCCATAGATGATTCCACTGGACAGTATCAAAAGCCTTGGTGTAGTCTAGGAAGCAAAATATTGCCGGGACATTATACTCGTAGAATTTTTCTATCATCTGTCTCACGTTTATAAGTTGTTCTCTAGTTCCTCGACCCGGCATGAATCCCGCTTGTTCTTGAGGGATTTGGGGGTGTAGATAAGGTTTCAGTCTCTCGTGAATTATATGGAGAAGAACCTTACTAGCGTGGGACATGATTGATATTGTCCTGTAGTTCGCGCAGTTGTCTCTTGCGCCTTTCTTGTGTATAGGGACGTAGATTGATGTCGTCCAATCGTTCGGCCAAGCTCCCGTTGTCCATACTCTATTACATATATTGTGAAGAATATCCGTTCCTTTCGGTTCTATTGCCTTTAGCATTTCTGCTGGTATTCCATCAGACCCCACCGATTTTCCATTTTTGAGCTTATTAAGAGCCGTTTCAATCTCACATCTTAGTATGGGGGGTTCTAGATTTTCTTTATCTGGTAGAATATGCCGTTCATACTCATTATTATTATTTCCCTCGCGCTCATCAGCCATCAGGCTTTCACAATATTGGCGCCATCTTTCTAGAGTTTCAGGTTTAGTAGTTAACATTTTACCTGTTGCTTCCTTTATTGGTAGATTCCGTGGTGTAAAAGTTCTGGTTAGCATTCTAACCTTACGGAATAGGTCTCTAGGCTCGTTTCTGTTGGCGTGTGTCTCTATTTCATCACATATGGAGGAGATGTATTTGTTCTTGTCTCTTCTAGCTTTCCGGGAAATCTCTTTCGTCAGTCTGGTATATGTTTCGTATGCGTTCTCTTCGCTGAATCCTCGAATCTTAACATCTTGTCGCTTTTTAATTAGTTCCCACGTTTCTTTACTTATCCATGGCTTCCTTGGCTCCGATTGTTTATGTTTTTGACAATTCTTTGCGGTTGCCTCCAGTATATTTTTTGTTCGGTTCCATAGATCGTTTGAGCTAGCCTGTTGTATTTCCTCAGCTGGAATTTCTGACAGACTTCTTGTAGCTTCACTTATATATTTTATGTCGTCTCCTAGGTGCCATCTGTTTGGCAGGATCGTTCTTTTCTTTGATGCTCGTAACTTTAGGCATATTTCCGCCACAAGTGCATTATGATCAGTGCCGCAATCTTTTCCAGGATATGTTTTGATGTCTTTGATTGAGGTCTTCCATCGGTTTCTTACAAGAAAGTAGTCAATTTGATTACGCGTTTTTCTGTCCGGTGACAGCCAGGTATAGAGTCGACGTTTATGGTGCTGGTAATTTGAGTTAGCCACAAAGAGATGGTTTTCCATGCAGAACTCCAACAGCATATCCCCCCTTTCGTTCCTCTGGCCGAGGCCAAATTTTCCCACTACTGTTCTCAGGTGATTGTCTTGGGTCGTGTTTCCGATCTTGGCATTGAAGTCTCCCAAGATTAAGAGTATTTCGCTGTTAGGAATGTTTCGTACTGCGTCCGCAAGCGCCCCGTAAAAGTTTTCTATTTCTTCCTGTGAAGACTGAGAGGTTGGAGCATACACCTGGATCACATTAAGATTCACTGGTGTACCCATTAGTTTAACCACAATGATTCTGTCATTGATAGTTTCGTACCCCAGTAATGCCTCTTTGATGTTCTTCCGAAGGATAACGGCCACACCGTTTCTCGATTCTTGTTCATTGCTTGAGCTTATCACCATGTTTCCATTTGAAGACAGAAAGTGTCCACTCTTTCTCCAATGGGTTTCTGCTATTCCCGTAATGGGAATATCTTCCACCGCCTTCTCTAGAATCTGTAGTTTACCCTCTTTGTTAAGACCCCTGACGTTCCATGTGGCTATCTTCATCATGGCTGGGTTTCTTTTATGACCGGTCGCATATTTTCCATGGAGTGCCCGGTTATCCACTCCTCCATGGCCAGTAATCCATTTAACACATGCGACCCTGGAGTCGCAGCGCCGATCGCTAGTCGGGTCGCCCGGCACATCAACATTATCATTTACCAAAATCATCATACAGGTTTTCTTGGGATATATGTCGCCCGGTAGGTTCCCACTTCTTTCCGTGCTTTGACTGTTCAGCCGCCCCTGACATGGGGAACAGACGCTGCCGGAGTACCGCTCCTAACATGGAGACCGTCGTGTCCGGTGATAGTTTTGGTCCGCCCTGGGTATTTTATTTCCCCAGTACCCGTCATATCTGACGAGCGTTCCCCTATCCGCCACCTGGGGAGGCGTCTGATGGGGGACTATCAACCCCGCACACTAACATCATAAAGTATACCTAAAAGCTGTAAATTCTGATAATTTTACATTAATCTATTTTGTAAAAGTGTAACTAATGTAAATTTAACTAGAACATAAAATAAAAGTAAACAATATAACTAGAAAAGTAAATTTTACTTGGAAAGTTCTGAGCACCCCATCTACCTACTTACTTTACTTTAACCCACCTACCTACTTAAAGGTTAAATAAGTTTCCGAATAAAAAAACGAATTACCACATGCGATTCATTTATGTATCTAAAATTTTAAATTGAGATTACATTTTTTCAAAAGCTTAAAAATTAAAACAAATTTTCTCTGTAGTAATAATTAAGCTGGCTAATCGAAAGCAAAACCATTTAGTAATATTTTTACAAGAACTATTTGATTCCTCTATAAAAGGCGAGGAGTTAACCGCTGGTGAAGTTTTTTGTACACATCTCATGAAGTACATGAAATCTCATGTGAATTAATACATGAAGTACTTTAAAATAGGTGAAAACAATGAAGTATATTGATGAAGTAGGTGAAGTACAGTGAATTATTGATGAAGTACGGTGAATTACTGATGAAAAATATGAAATACGGTAAATTTTAACAAAGTATGTGAAGTTAATTGTACAGGATTTGCTGTAGCGGTTGACCCCTCCATAAAAAGTCTCTATAAGTTTTCATTTAAAAGACGCCAAATTTCAGTAGGAAATCTTTGAAAATGTGTGAATTTGAAAGTTATGACCTTAATTGTAGCTTTTCGGATAAAAGTAAAGAATCCAAAAAGATACACCACTAAAAACTCTATTCGTAACTTGAGTTAGATTGTAAAATTTTATTATAGTTTCCGAGCCAAACCAGTATCTAGGTAGATCATTGGAAAATTCTTCCGACGACCGCAGAGTTCTTGTTTATCAACCGATTTTAAATTTTCAAATGCATTTCTAGACGTTTCATAACATTAGTATATTTTATTTTGTCGTCAATTCAAGATGGCATACAAAAAAATTTAATCATAGCCACTAAATTATTTATACATACAAGTGATACACGTCTAAAACATACGGGTGATTATTAAACTATAGTGATTTCTTGTTTTACATACAAACTTGAAAATTTTAAACTACAAAACGGCAAGTTCCAAAACTGAAATTGTACAGCAACTAAGACGTAGGTCAGCACCGTGGATAACATTTACAAAAAATTTAATTTTGTATAACTTTATGGGCTTGGCAAAAGTAGGAGTACCAAGGATTATACTTACACTTCCAAATAGTTGTTTTACACACGAATATTAAGTTTATCAAAAACGGTTAACATCATCAACGGATAACAAATTGTGTGACGTCGTGGTGTTATAACTTTTATTGCAGAATCCAAATAAGTCAAGCAGTTATTGATTTCTGGATGCTTAAGTGAGCATTGAAAAATAAGTATGAATATATTTCCATACAACGTTATGTCTGCCATGTAAAGCAACAAATCGAACAGTTCTAAACTTATTTGCATTGCCCTGTAGGTTCTGATTCCAGCATAGTAGTAAAGTTAAACACAAAATCACTGGTAATGCTTTCCATTTGCTAAAACTGGGTTGCGTTGTACGATCTACCACGTTGTTGTCATGATCACAGGCAAAAGTTGTTTTGAAAAATCCTATAGGGTGAGCAAATTCAAATAACATACTAACAGCGCAATGTACGCATGATAAAAGTGAATATTTTCCCAAATATGTTAACCAACCACAAATATTAATTTTTATTTGTTAATTAGACCACTATCTGTCATAATTCGCTGTAAAAGCGGAGATTCTGGCATTTTACTGTCGCCAAGACCAATTTTAATTTTGTAATAATTCCATTTAATTTCCAAAATTCGCAAACAATCCGCAAACTTTTATTTTTTTTATACGCTAATTAGACCCTCATATTTCATAATCCACTTTAAAAGTGGTCAAAATCGTAGTTTGGTTTTCTTACCCGTCCCCCACTTTTGTTACCACTTTATTTTAAATTTAAAATCAATAATTTTATTTTAGTCATTAAACTTTCAACACTATTAAATCCCGTATATTATGTTTAACAAATGTACGAACATAGTTATTTACATAGATTTTTAAACCTTGATAATGAACAAATAAGATACAAAAATGGATAAGTACAATTATAATCGAATTTAGACGAATTACAAAAATACTTTATGTTCATTGTTTGAAACAAGTTTATTGTGTAGTAGAAATGGCTCATACGATATCTCCAAATTGTGGCTATTGTGCTATTGGTTTATTATACAAATTTGCTTATTTTGTGATGGGATCTAAAATAATGTTTAAGTGTAATCATGAAAACATTCCTATGGTTCGAATAAGGCAACCTATTTTTTTCAAACGAACCGCATTATTTCCTGCGATTTTTTCCATATGTTTTCTTACTATATCTGCCTACTTCAGCGCAATGAGAACCTACAAGGCAATTCAAATCAAATTTGAGTTGTTCAAGCTGTTACCTAATATTGCCGATGTAATGTTGTGTGCAAGTGTGATTATGTTAATTATTCATTGTTTATTAAAGTATCCAAAATCGATAACGCGCTGGCATTTTTTGACTCTGTAATAAAATTTTTTAACACTTGGACATCGCATAATTTGTTATCAACTGATGATATTGTATTCTATCGATTATTAAGTTACATCACTTTAATACTTCTGGTTCTTTTCAATTCTTTTTTGGCTGTTGTGATATTTTGTTTAGAAATTGATCCTAATCGGAAATTTATTGAAAAATGTGGAATATTTTTTTCCATATGCGTGATCAGTATAATGTTCTCTATGATATTAGCATTTATTAAGGTTCTTTACTATGTTCGTAATAAATACAATCGTTTCTTAAGAATGGATTTGGAAAACATATTGGAAACTAATTACACATTATTAGCAAGCGAAAATAATTGCGTTGTGTCCTTACCACGAGAAAACATAGTGAACTTGCTAAGAGCATATAGTGATATGTATATCGCATTTGTAAAGATACTACAAGCACTCAACAATTCCTGCAATCCTATTGTCCTGATTGTGATTATAGTTGGTACAGTTTTCTTTGTCGCTGCTTGTTTTTTAGTTGTAGTTCTTGTGGCATACCAACATCCAGTCTATTTGAACTTTGTAACTGTTCAAGTTTCATTTGACGTTTTAATATTCTCAACAGGTTACTTGTTAATACAATTTGTTAGATGCAACTCAATTGTAAGTAAACTAATTTATTATCCACTATTTATTTTAGTATATTAAGTATTAATATAGTCAAATTAAATTATATCTCATATGTACAGTAAAAATGGCTCGATTTTGTCCATTTAGAAGAAAGATTAAGGAAAATAAAAATTTACCGACTTGAGACCCAGGTAGCACCGTGCCGACAAGCTAACGTCACTTTTCGGTGATCAGCTGACGTCGATTGACAAATTTATCGACGTTCAAATGATGCGAAAATGACCATAAAAAGTCACAGACCAAAGACATCATTCAAAACGTGACATACAGACGACTAATAACGTTTTGTTTACTCTCTACCCAAGGGTTTGGACTTGAACAAAAATTTTATTTGTAAATTTGTATTAGAAAAGTGTCCTTTATCGCAACCACAAAGATTTGCCGTAGACACGGAAACACCCTGTATGACTATTACATTTTTGTACCAACCTTGTTGATTATTTTGGAACTTTCTGTGAAATGGGTTGGTTTTAAAAAATTTACTAGACTAACGTTATAGCCCATTAAATTTTTTTCCCAAATTAGGTCATTAGTTTCTTTGTAAGTAGTTTTGTTTAAGAGATACAGGATTTACAAGAAAAATAAAAAATAAAACTTCAAACATTTTTACATTTCTTCTCTAATTTAATTCATAACTCAAAATCTGTTCATCCTAGACAATAGGAAGTTATAACCTAATTTGTAGATAAGCAAGTAATCTTTAAAAATGTCTAATTTATTAGGTCTAAAAATCAATACTATCGAGCTATGACCATTTTAAATCAGAGATTCAAAATTGCTTTAAAAAGAGGTACCCATACCCTAAGGGTTTGGACTTGGGCAAAACTTTTATTTAAAAATTTGTCTTAGAAAAGTGTCTTTTTTCACCATGTGATTCTATCTAATGACCGTCCCCGTGCTTCGGAAGGCACGTAAAGCCGGTGGTCCTCCTATGTTGATGAATTGCCATCATTAACAATAATATAGGGTAACAGGCACATCTGAAGCCAGTCTAGCAAACTACTTCAGATGTAAAACAAACAATTTGCTCACAGTACCAGCAGTAGCTTCGGATCTTTTCGAGATTACTGTTGGATAATACAGGACCTAGTTCTAATTTAAGAAAAGAAGAAGAAGATTCTCTACGGTCACGGGGACACCCTGTATTTTGTAAATAAATGTTTCTAAATTACAATAATTACATTTAAATATATTAATTTTAACCACATACGAAAGAACTAGCATTATTTGTCAATTTATTTTTTCGCCGTTGATCTTTTTTAGGTATTTACATAACTTTTTTCGCCAAAATGTACTGTTTTTCATAAAAATAATATGATCACCATGATTAGAGTAATAGTTCACTCTTAATTATAAATTAATTTATAAGGAATTCATTTACGATTCGAGAACCTTCCATTCGAGAACTTTTATTCAAGAAAACACGAGAAAGAGACGTGAAAGTCACGAGATAGCAACTGGGGATAAGTACCACGTCTTATTGACGTTATTTGCAGGTTATTGACGTTGACGACTTATGATCACCATAAATTGTCGTCAAATGTCGGCACGCTGCTACGAGTACCTGGGGAGTTAGTGTTTTTATCTTTGGTCTAAAAGTCAAATTTCAATGAGATTTTCACGACTTGCTTGAAAGCTTTAATATTTCAGCAAAAATATTAGCGAAAATATACAAAACTAAATGCATTTTTATTTTGTTCTTATATTCTTGTTTTGTTTTCTCAACGAGAAAATTGCTAAAGTTATTGCTATTTTTGTTAATCAAGTGAGCTTTTTAACTCAAAATTGTTTATTTCCTTACAAGAGAAGACCGGCAACTTCCCTCACTGAATTGATTCATTTTCATTGTGCGTGTAAGTCTTATATTGGACTTCAACACGTCCAAGTATAAGAACACGCTTCTTGACAATTTCAAGAAAATTGAATTTGAATAATTATATATTACAGATGAACTGCATAAAAATTAACATAAATTTGGTAAGTTGTTAATGGAATACCGTAAGATTGCAAAAAATAAAAACATATGCAAAGAGTACTGGAATCGCATCCAGCTCCTACCAATTTTTCTTATTTTATTTGATTATTAATTCCCCAGTATAATATGTCATCGTTCTCAAGAAAACCAAAGCGCTATAATAAACCCTACTCATAATCTGTAAACATTGAATGTATTAACTTTAGCAGTGAGACACTGGAGGGTGTTCCAACCCCAGACCCCCGGTTTGTGCAGCTTTTTTTATAAGTAATAAATTGAAGATATCAGCATAACCAATCTAGAGAAACTAATTAATCCTAACTTTAACAAGTCACACTCAAGTAAGTAATATCCCAATTAGCCTATAATATAAAGTAAAGTTGCAGAGACCAGGGGTCTGCGGGGTTCTAAAACCTCAGGAACACTCAAACTGTGATAGACAAATTTTCAAACTTATGGTTATTAGTATTAAGCGATATGGGCGAAAGTTTGTAACACAATAAATATTAAGCAGTGATCAAGACTCGGGAAGGGGATAATGAATTTCCTCCAGAATAATATATCATCGTTCTCAAGAAAACCAAAGCGCTATAATAATCCAACTCATAATCTGTAAACATTGAATGTTCTGCCTTTTAGTAGTGAGGCACTGAAGGGTGTTCTAAACCCCTAGACCCCGGTCTCTGAAACTTTGCTTTATATTTTAGGCTAATTGGGATATTGGCTACTTGAGTGTGACTTGTTAAAGTAAAATTAATTAGCTTTTCTAGAAATTCTTTTAGATCGGTTACGCTGATATCTTTAATTTATTTCTAATAAAAAGAAACTGCACAAACCGGGGGTCTGAGAGGGGAACACTTTTCAGTGCGTCACTGCTAAAGGTAAAACATTTAATGTTTGTAGATTACAGTAGGATTTATTATAGCGCTTTGGTTTTCTTGATGACAAAATAATTAATAATCAAAGAAATAAAAGAAAAACTTGGCAAAAGCTAGATGCGTTTTCAGTACCTTTCGCATATGTTTTATTTTGCAATTTGCGTAATTTCATTAACAACACCCAATTTATGTTAATTTTATGCCGTTCATCAGTAATATAAATTATTCAAATTCAATTTTCTCGAAATAGGCAAAGAAGCGTGCCCTTATAATTGCACCTGTTGAAGTCAAATACAAGACCTAACGCACAATAAAATGGATCAATGCACTGAGAGGAAGTTGCATTTTCCCTTGTTAGATAAATTGCATTTTATAAGAAATAATTGATGTACCATTCTGTGACTTTTAGGTAAATAAATAAATTGCTGTTGATTATTTTTAGTAAAAAGTTTATTATTGTTATAACCAAACTAAAAAATTTTTATTGAAAACCCAAAATTTAAAAAAAATTTTGAAAATTTTTATTGGGAAATTAAATTTATTAAAATATCTTGCAATTAAGACCGTTGCGTTGGTCTTATTTTATTTTTCAAAATTACATGTTAGCTTTGTGCTCAATTAATCAAAATATAATGCACTATACTATATGAAATTTAAATTTTATGATATCTACAAATTTATTCTACTATATAAATTTATATAATATACAACCCAATGTACTAAATTAAATATTTAATAAAAATAGACTAGCGCAAAATTTTATTTTGGAATTTATGTATTTATTATACTTCCCCTCTATTAAAAGGTGGAATCTGCCCTTTTTTGAATGATTGAATATGGATACCCCGGGTTCGCCCCGGGGGCTCATTAAAAGGTGGAACTTGCCTTTGTTAATATTGAATAGTGATACCCCCTTCCCCGGGGGCTCATTAAAAGGGGGAACTCTCCTTTGTCTGAATGATTGAATAGCTGGGTACCCGGTTCGCCCGGGGTTCATTAAAATAGAACCCGTTTGTCTGAATGATTGAATAACTGATATTCCCCTTTTCATTTAAAATGGAACGTAAAATTAATATATCAATTAATATTGGGGTGGGAACCCTTTAAACCCTTACCGTCCCAATTTTACTTTTTTAAATTAAGTTTTCCCCGTTTTATAGCCTCGTTAGGGGCCCAAGAGTAACTGTGCAAAATTTGGGTTTAGATCGGGGAAAGGTTTAGAGTTATTAAAACAACAAAACCCAAAAAAATTCAAAATTCAGTTATAAGATATATTCAGCGGGGCCCTTTTTTGCTGCCTTGTCTTTTACGTTCTTTGGACCCCATTCCTCATCAGATTTTTCTTGCAAACCCTATTTAAGACTTTCCAATTTTAAATTTTTTTAGGCGAATGTTTCAAAACTGTTAAGATAACTTTTTTTTATGAAATCTTAATATTTTCCGTTCCATTAATACGTCTCAAAACAATATTTAATTTAATCTTTTCTTTTTATTTTTAAAATATGTTGATATAAATATAATTATTTTTAAAATAAATTGTAGTTGGTAATAGGGATTATCGGTTTAACGAAAACCATAACGTGATAATACAGCCTCTTGTTGAGAAAGCTTAAACAACCTCATTTTTAAATAAATTAATGCTTATAAAATTTTCTTCTTTGATAAAAATCCTTTTAATACCTTTGAATAGCAAGCTTGTGTTTGAAGTTGAAGAATATCTCGATTCGACTATTTCATTGGTCGAAAAAATTTTTCTTTTGGGTTGGTATAATAAATGAACGAACCAATCAGAAGCGCAAAGGACACAAACACACACACACACTGAGAAATATATATATATAGATTATTTATTATTTTTAAGCAAAAGTCAGAGATTAATACTTTGGATAAAGGATAATTTTAGATATATGCCTTTCGTTTGGTCAACCCAAATTTAATTTTTAAAATTTAGAAACTAAGATGAATTTACCAGGAATTATAATTTATGGGTGGTTTCATTGCCTTCCCCATAGTCTACAGTTCCATATTAGACCTTTTGATCACAGCAGTGTATCTAACACGAGCAGGGTTCGAACCGCAAGCTTATGCTGCTGCTGGTTAATAATATAGTTGTTTTATTTTGTTTTTAACAATTTAATTAATTTTAATTTAATATTTAATAATTTTTGGTTTAATAATTCAATAATATTTTGTACAACAATCATTATCCTTGATTCAAAACTGAACTAGTTGCTTATCAATTTAGTATATTTTTCAACTATTAGACTGTTTTAGGTAAAAAAAAATATAAAAAAATACTAATAGTAAATTTTAATAAAATATTAAAACTGTAACTGTTTTTTAAAATAATTCAGATACTTTGTTTAATAAATTTAGATTATTTGTTTAAACCCACTTAAAATGTCAATTCCGCCAATAGGAAAACAAGAAATGACATTTTAATTAAGGCTTAAACTTAACTAATTCTTAAATAATTCATTAATTAAGCTATTCAGTTAAATAATTTAGTTGTATGGTTCGAATAATTCAATTGGTTGTTCAACAATTCATTTTTTCTTTAAAATTTAAATTTTTTTTTTTTAAAATTTATTCTGAAAATTTAAGTATTCCCCATTAAATAAAAACTTTTTAATGGGTTTGGTTAACAATTTAAAAAAAATTTTAATTTCAAATTTTGTTTAACAATTGAACTTTTTTTAATTTGGAAAATATCTTAAATTTAAAATTATTTGTTTTTTAAAATTAAATTTTCCTGTATTTTTTTAAAAATTTTTGAAAATTTACCAATTTAAATATTAATTTTAAAATTAATTAAGATATAATAAAAATTTATCCATATTTTAAATTTTTTGAAATTTAAAAAAAGATTTTAAAAAATTTAAAAATTCTAAAAGTTTAAATAATTTAAAAAAAGTTTTGAAAAACAAAAAAAAAATTGATTTGTAATTTAAAATTAAACAAAATTAACGAGAAAAACTTTTGTTTTTTTTGAAATTTTTTTCCCTTTAGTACTTAATGTTATTTAGGGGTTTAAATTTTTTAAAATTTTAAAATTGGCAAAAAACCCCCAAATTGTTTAAAAAATTTTATATTTAAAACACAATTTTAATCAGAATTTTTGGTTTTTAATTTAAATGAAATCATAACCAATTTAAATTTAATTTTCATCTTTAAAATTAAATTTTTAGACTTAAAAAACAAATTTTTTTCTAAAAACCCAAATTAAAAGTTTTTGTTTTAAAGAACAGAAAAATTATGAAATTTGACCAAATTTTAATTAGTTAAAAAAATTATAAAAATTTACACTGCTGAAATTTTTTGGATTTGTTTGTATTAATTTTGCAAATCAATTCAAATAAAAATTTTTCCGATTTATTGTAAATCATGCATTTTGTAGTTTTTTTCAAGTTAAATACACAAATGTTGGTTTCTTACAATAGGTTTAGTCAATTTTCAAGTTACTTTGCCTAAATTTTTTGAGCCTTAGTCCTTTATGTCAAATGCAGTTATATAATTTTTACGTTTTTCAAATGGGCCAGGGACATATTTATGTTTTATATTTAGGTATTGGTAATATTTTAAATTCTTTTAAATTCCAAATTGATAAAATTCCAAATATTCTAAATTAGAACACTAAATCTAAACAAGGACAAATAAAATTAACACATTGTGTTAAAATTACAAATTTAATAACTAATTGAGAGATGAATAATTTAGTTAGACATATGCTAAAATTGAATTATTGGCTAGCAAATTACCTTAACATTAAATGAATTATATATAATTTTAGACTACTCGATATATGGTACACAAGGAATATTTAGTTAAATTACTCATTGAGGTATTTTGGTAATATTTCTTAAACTTGCTAATTTAAAATCAAGAAGTTTAGATAATTCATAATTTAATATTTTATTGAAGTCTTATCATATACATTAGTTAATTGTACAATCAAAATCTACATATTTAGTATGTCATTTTAAGTTTGATGTAACTAAATTTATTTTTATACAATACTAGATTACCTAAATTAATGAATAAAATTTGGATATTGAAATAATGTAAAAACGACATTTGAAATTAAATTTAATTATATTAGTACAACTATATTTTCAAATTGAATCTCAATTGCTTAAAATAATACAGAAATGAGTCAAGCATTGAAAATATTTATATTTTCAACATTATTGATGTAATTGTAAATACATCGAAAGATATTGCCAATTGGTATAATCAGACCTTGACAATAAATTATTTTTACATTTCTGTCTACAATTTTGTAAATTTCTTACGTACTTTGCAACAATTTGAATTTTGGAGCTTTCATTTAGGTAATTTATTCTATTAATTAGACGTTTCTGGTAATTAATTGGCAAGCCCAGTAATTGTTTGAACTATTTTTATTTTACATCGGAGATTTCTAAACCAGAATTTTCTTTGGTGAGATAATTAGCGTCCGTGACAATGTAATAGTCGAGCTCAATCTCAATCATTCAACTATTATTCAACTATCTAAATTATTATTGTAGGATTAGATCCTATTTACGTTTCATAAAATAACTTATGTGTTATAGTACTTTTGAAATAGGAATGCAGTAAAAATTGGTGCTGAAATTATGACCTTGCAACGTGCTTAGTTAAAACTTATACAAATTTACACTGCTGAAATTTCATTTGAGATTTGTTTGTATTAATTTTGCAAATCGAAGTTAACAAAATAAAATTTTTCCGGGTTTATTGTAAATTATGTATTTTGTAGTTTTTTTCAAAGTTAAATACACAAATGCTGGTTTCTTACAATAGGTTTAGCAAAATTTTCAACTTGACGTTCGCATAAATTTTTGACGTTTCCTGGTGCATCGTCCTTTGTCATGTCAAATGCAGTTATATAATTTTTACTGCATTCTTATTTCAAATGGACTCTAGGTACATATGTATTATGTGTTATATTTAGGTGTTGGTAATATTTTAAATTCTTTTAAATTCACGAAGTTGATAAAATTCCATATTATTCTAAATTAGAACACCAAATCTAAACAAGGACAAATAATAATTAACTACATTGTGTTAAAATTACATAATTTAAATAACTAATTGAGAGATGAATAATTTAGAATTACCGATTAGCATTAAAAAAATTGTAAATGTTTATTATTACTTGTTGAAAATATATGTTGAATAAAATATTTTAAAAGGTTACAAGTTTAATGCAATTTGAAAAAAAATTTAATTCATTTAGGGATAGTTTAGCTGATGATATCTTGAAAAGACGAAACCACTTTTACGCAAAGGGAGGTCCTAAACTTAAATGTGAGTTGGAAAATTTTTAAATTTTTAAATTTCATTAAAATTGTTGAAAAAATAATAAATTTGTTTTCAAATTTCATTAAACTTGTAACTTTTCAAAATATTTTATTCAACATTAAAAAAATTTACTATATTATGTAGAAAGAAAAGATTGATTTACTATGTGCTCTTTAAAATGCCAATGGTCAAAATTAAATGCATAAGTTTGTAAATTAAAGTTGTCACCGTTATTTTATTTGATAATAATTGAGGAGCTTTCGTGCAAAACCGAATAAATTAACTTTTGAAAAAAAATAGGAATACATCGTTTCTATATAATTTTTATGCTAGCTTTCATTTGTCGTACTTATTTTCCCAACTAATGAAATCCAATAGATCTTATGGTAAAATGTTCTTACTGTCGACATTTTTAAAACAGTAGATTAATTCGTTTTATCGCATTTTGACAGGTAATGTGCTATTTTACTAAATTCAAAATTATACATTAAAGTGCCGTTTTACCGCATAGATACGTCACTTTACTTTACCACATAGATACGTCACTGTCAGTAAAACAGTTTGACAGAAGCTTGTTTCAAATTTCTAAACAGATAGTAGTCATCTGGACTAGATAGGGACGTTCTTGAGTAAAGAATTTAATAACAGCTAATAACTCAATTTTTGTGACTTCTGACATCGTGATGAACGAGTGTCAATAATTATAAAAAAAACTAACTGAAAAAAAATCAATTTTTGGTTTTTCCAAGGCTAATAAGACTTGAACCAATGTCTTACCAAATTTTAATATGCTGTGATACCTGAATCTATGTCAGGTCAGGAAATTTAGGCGCTGACCTCGTATATCATAATAACGAAGAGAATTTATGCTTTTCTCTAAAATAATTATAAATTTTTAACAATAATTATTTATTACAATTAACATTTGTACAATTTATAAAGAACGAACAATTTTGAAAAACATTTCCGCTTTTTGAATCTGCATCTAAAGATGATAGTGCACTTGACAGTGCCTTTGAAACCGTCGCCGTCAATTCATTTTTACATAAGGGAATGGAGTCAGACTCGGATAAAATTAAATGGTTTGATGTTGATGGGGTATCATTTCGCGTATTTTCTAGTATTTTTTGTGGTGTTCTGAGTTTCTGAATTTCTGAATCATTTTCTTGATGAAAAATACTTTTGGAAATTTTAAGCTTATTAGCGATGCTTTCCTCTACGTATCCTTCAGCCACAGTAGTCGAACGCCATCCGCCATGCCTTTTAAGCATTTGAATGTCCGCTCCACTGTCAGCGAGGAAGGTGGCAGACGTTCTCCTCAAGCAATGGCCAGTGTAACGGGATGCATCCGGAAGTTTTAAGTACTCCGCGACCTTTTGAGGAATTTTTGCAAAAGTGTTAATACCAATTGGTTGTATTGAGCACTTATTATTATTATAATAAACAAAAAATCTGTTGTGCTTTACATGTTGGGGTCTCAATCGTGCATAGTTATGGTAAATTTGATATCCGTTGCACTCGGTTCCTATTGTAAACACGCGTTTCTTTTTGTTTTGTATCATTTAATGTTATAAGCAAGATTTTTCCCGTATCTTCTATATCTTTTAAATTTAAGCTGCACAATTCTGCACGCCGACATGCCCCATTTAATCCAAATATGAATACAACTTTCATTAAAAGAAACTTATCGTCTGGAGCCTCATTTAAAAACGTAGTAACATTTTCCATGGACAAAACTTTTGATTTCTTAGCTTCATATGTGTCGTTTTGGCGTTTTAAAAGGCAAGTAGCTTTTGTATTGGGATATATCCACATCTTCGTTTATTTGTATAGTACTTTTCAACATGGAATATGTAGACCATAAACTGGATGCCTTAAGAGTTTTTGCCTAAAATAATAATGAAAGATATTGTATGAAAAATACTAAAATATTACGTAATATAAAAATAGCTTACCTTCTCTAAAAAATAGGCTAGCATTACATTTTCATCAGTTCTTTGTGCGTTTTTTGTCATCCTCCAATTACAAAATATATTATATACCTTCTCATATTTTTCCTTGGATTTTAAAGGAAGTAAACTCGAAGATGCTTCACGGGCAGCATTTAAAATGTCTTCAGAACAATTTTCTAAATTGTTTTCAGCAGCGAGACTCATTTTTATAATTGATTTAATTGAATTTGATTGAAAATTGAATTGATGTAAATTACACAAAACTCAAATCAAATTGTTTACTGTTGCTAATGTAAATAAACAAAACCGTGTCAGGTTACTAGATTACGGAAATTATTCGCAAGTACCTATTATGTAATATTTTGAATTAGCAATAACTCGAAAACGGCGATAGATATCGAAAAACTGAGCAAAAAATTCTCCCCTCGCTCAGACCTTCCACCGGTGATTTATCGGTAGGAAGGCATATGCAAAATTTAGATCGATTGCGTGCAAAAAAATTTACTCATAAACGTCAAAATTTGTATTTTAGATTAGATTTTTACAAAATGCGATAAAATTGTATAAACAAAACTCGTAAGAAAAGCAGTTTCACTAAACTCATATAGCTTTAAGTTACTCGCTCGCTGCGCTCGCTCGTACTCAAAAGCTATATTCGTTTAGTAAAACTTAGCTTTTCTAAACTTATTGTTTAATATACTATCAAGCATTCATCATTTAGCGTCTGTAAATAATATGTTTTTTCCCAAAAACTACTAAAGGTGGATTCATATGGTTTGCACCAAAGTTCTTCAATTATTCTCAGTGATGATTGGTAAATATTACTAGTTAGTAGTTGTTTAGATCACTGTGACTTATATATTGATAAAAATATCATAATTAATGTATTTGTGTATTGTTCCTTTATCTTAGTTTAGAGGTTGTAACACCATGAATGCATTAAAGGGTTACATCCAATTAAAAAATATATATGACTGTTTTTTATTTGCTTAAATGATCTATATACATCTCAAAATTATATACAAAAGGAATTATACTCAGAATTATTTTTAAATTTTGAGAGTATATTTTCCCAAGCGTCTCCAAGCGTTCTGAAATGCACGAAACGGCCTCGGTAAAAGTACAATTGAGGTCCTTTAGCCCAATGAGTTATAATATAAAATGTCAACTCCTAAGGAATGGTTTACGGTATTAGCACAGCTGAGTGAAGGTAAAAATCAGTTAACCCTTATCTTCATAATTTCTCGTAGAAAAACAATTTAGAAACTTTAACCGCAATTATTTCAAAATCACGTTTTCGAAATTGAGAGAAAACATAACTCGGGCAGTTTTCATCCGATTTACATGAAATTTTAAATGCAGCTTCTTAGATAGATTCTATAAAGAACTACACAAGATTTTTAATATTAATTAATAATTGCTAGTTTTACAAATAAATTAATACCGAGTTTTAGATAAATAATTTTAAAATGATGCCACTTTGCAAAAAAAAAATATTTTTAATAATCGTGTGTACTTCTCTAGCAAAGCTATTGAAAATTAGGAAAACATTTTAATTTTTATCCAGATGCTGATAAACAGTTATTTCGCTCGTGGAATGCCTAAAAAAATGCGTTCTTACTGTAACGGCGACTGAGCCGCCATTTTGTATTTTTTTTGTAACATTTTTGTATAGTACATCAATACATGCAGAACAAACTCTCAAAATCTCATTTTAATTGCTTTCTTAGTTTTTCAAATAAAATTCCCAAAGAAGTAACATTTTTAGTGTATCAATTAGATGTATCTTCGTTTTGTAATTTAAAAAATTGATACTATTATTTGGTTGTATTCTATAATCTTTGGTTAATTATAATTTTAATTTGGTTGGTTTTTCTTCAATTATGTCCTGGCATAATTCTTGGCATACATTTTTGAACTAATCGCTTGGCTTAAAATTTTGAGGTTTCAAACAATAATTAAGTTTCCACGACATGGCAATAAAAAAGTGTAAATTGATGGAAACAGAATTGTCGTTAGAAAATGCTGGCGTAGGTAAGTTTAATTTTATTGTTCCACACGTGTACAAAAACATCTAGAGGTCTTAAAATCAGGTTAGAAGCTTCAATTTTGTTCTATCTGAAATTGGAAAAATCGTGGAGATTTGAAAGCATACGCGTGAAAAATATAACCCTGTCTTTGCTGTCGCGCAATGCAATTTATTTGATGCAAACAACTTTTATTTAAGCAATTTTATAAACATTATATTTAGGTTAAGAAAAGTCGTGTATTATAATTTTATAATTATAATAGGTAAATTGATTAACCAATTGGTGGCATTTTATGTCACTGGTTATACAGGATGTAACGCATTAGAAGTAGCGATAAAAGTAATCTTTCGATTAAACAAAAGAATAAAATCCAAGTTGGCATACAAGAAAAAATTTAATTATAGCCACCAAATTATTTATACACACAAGTGATACACGTCTAAAACATACAGGGTGATCATTAAACTATAGTGATTTCTTGTTTTAAATACAAACTTGAAAATTTTTAAACTACAAAACGGTAAGTTCCAAAAACTGAAATTGTACAGCAACTAAGACGTAGGTCAGCACCGTGGATAACATCTACAAAGAAATTAAATTTTGTATAATTTTATGGGCTTGGCAAAAGTAGGAGTACCAAGAATTATACTTACACTTGCAAAGAGTTGTATATTTATCAATAACATTTCCGATGCTTCCAAAGCTCTTGGATATTTCTTAACGACGTAGAGAAAGCTTTCAAACTGCAAATAAAATAACTTTTAGACCTTAAAATATTGAAAATCAGCGTAGAAGGCTTTGCTTTACTACTGTTAATCTTAAATTTATATAAACAAAAAGCAGCAAGTTTTGAAATTTGTAATGTTGACGCAAAAATGTTTAAAATTATGACTTAAATAGAACGAACCTGAAGATTTTCAGCAGGAGTTAGTTTACTTAATGGAAATCTCTGTAAATCTGGCAGTATCTCAGTGCTCTGAAACAAAACAATAAATTCGTTAAATTTAAATTTGATTTCAAGAAGATGTTGGTACATACCGTTAGCGTTCCAAATGCATATTTTGTATTTATGGCTTATTGGCATATTTGGGTTTTGTTGACGAGAGATGTTAAAAGATTTAGCATAGTGCTCATATTTTTGGCGTTTTTTCTATTTTGTTCAATCAGTTCTTTTAGTAAACCTTTGAGTTCTCTAATATCATTTGATGGTTGATTTTGCACGCAATTTTGCTGGGTTTGCTGTACATCGCCTCTTGCTGCGTTCAAGTATGACGTTACTGGCTGATTTGGTAGGCTTGGATAAGAATTGTTATAATTAACTGGTGTTCTGTAATAAGTTCTAGTTCTGTTTTGTTCTTGATTATTTGTATTTTCGGTTAGTTGGCTTTTTTCCTTTGTTCTTAGGGCAGGGTGTAATTTTTGTTGCAGTTGCTTATGAACTGCACACCCGCGATAATTAGCTGGATGATTACCATCACAGTTAGCGCATTTTACTTGATTACTTCGTTCCAGTCGTTTGCATTCTCGGGTCAGATGATCTCCTGCGCATTTGACACAACGTGGTGTTTTTCGACAAAAGTTCTTAGTATGGCCATAGTTTTGGCATCTCAAACACTGAGGGATCTCACGTTTAGGATGTGGTGGATCAAATCTTTTTAATAGATCTAGATATTGACATATTGTTAATATCTGAAGCAAAAATCACCGACAAACATAACATCAAAATTCCAAAATACAAAATATACTATACCAAACATCCAAAGGAGGGCAAAGCCCACGGAGGTACAGCCATAGTCATCCGCGATAGTATACAACATCATGAAACTGAAAAATATGAAAAGACCATCTACAGGCCACTAGTGTGATTCTGAACGACAAATTAGGGAATGCCTTATATCCTCAATATATTGCCCACCAGGCCACACAATCAAACAAATCGAGTATGATGAATTTTTCAACACCCTGGGGAAGAAGTTTATCGTTGGGGAGATTTTAATGCAAAACACCCAGCATGGGGTTCCAAATTAACCACTACGAGAGGAAGAGAATTAATCAAAACTATATATGCCAAAGCCTTGCAAACCATATCTACAAGCGATCCAACCCATTGGCCGTATGATGTAACAAGAGCCCCCGATGTAATTGATTTTTTTGTCACAAAGGGTATAGACATGAAAAAAACATCAATAGAAACCAGCCTCGATCTTTCCTCTGATCACTCCCCAGTAATCCTCTCTATTTACTCTGAAATACAAAGAAAACAAAAACAACCAACCTTAACGAGCAAAAACAGACTGGAATGCTTTCAGAGAAGAACTGGACCAACTCATAAATCTAAAAATTTCTTTAAAGTCTGAGCAGAACATAGAAAACGCCGTTAATGAACTGACGACCAACATTCAGCAAGCAGCATGGAGGGTTACCCCCGACATCAATGATAATGAAATCAAAGAAATAACGCCACTCATAGTACAACAGAAAATATCTGAAAAGCGGGAACTACGAAAAAGATGGCAACAAACAAAATCCCCAGTAGCTAAAACCAATTTTAATAAAGCCGCTAAAGAGCTAAAACAAATGTTAGCCGATATTCGAAATAAAGGATTTCAGGATTACCTCGAAAATTTGGGTTCAACGGATGCAACTGACTATTCTCTGTGGAAGGCTACAAGAAAGCTAAAGAAGCCGATAAATATTAATCCTCCAATTAAGGACCACAATAACAAGTGGACCAGAAACAACAAACAGAAAGCTGAGGTCTTCGCAGAACACTTGGCAAAGACTTTCCAACCTAATCCATCTTCGAATACAGTAGAGGAAGAGAATAAAATTTACGAATATCTGAGAGCTCCCTTCCAAATGGACCTGCCAATCTCAAAATTCAAAATTAAAGATATCAAAAAAAACTATTAAAAACGAAATCAACCCAAAAAAAAAGCACCCGGTTTCGATCTTATCACCGGGAAAGTCCTACAGGAATTGTCAGAAAATGGGTTTAGGGCAATAACTCAAATATTTAATGCAGTAATTGGTATCAATCACTTTCCAAGTCAATGGAAGGTTGCTCAGATAGTAATGATACCGAAGCCTGGGAAAAACACAAACGATGTCAAATCATATAGACCCATCAGCCTGCTTCCGTTATTGTCTAAGGTATTTGAGAAGGTGCTTATAGCCAAACTGAGACCAATAGTGGAGGATCGAGGCGTCATACCTAACCACCAATTTGGCTTCCGCCATAAACACGGTACCATCGAACAAGTCCATCGAATAGTCAATATAATAAACAGAGACTTAAACAGTAAACGTTACTGCTCGGCCGCGTTCCTAGATATAAGTCAAGCATTTGACAAGGTCTGGCATGAAGGATTATTATACAAAATAAAACTCAACCTTCCCTATCACTACTACCAGATCATTAAATCCTATCTTAGTGACAGACATTTCCTTATCAAACAACAAAATGATTACACCAACCTTCACCC
Source organism: Lycocerus yunnanus (assembly GCA_036346125.1). Lineage (NCBI taxonomy): Eukaryota > Metazoa > Arthropoda > Insecta > Coleoptera > Cantharidae > Lycocerus > Lycocerus yunnanus. The sequence goes on from JARFIX010000106.1 coordinate 1,024,307, forward strand.
AATTAATTCCGGAGTTCCTCAAGGAAGCGTTCTCGGTCCTCTCTTGTATCTCATATATACAAACGACCTACCGTCAACAAAATTTGTTACAATCGCCACCTTTGCTGACGATACAGCAATACTTGCCTCACATACAGATGCAACTATGGCATCTAGACATTTACAGAGTTGCCTTAACAGCATACAGGATTGGCTCAAAAAGTGGCGAATAAAAGCAAACGAGACCAAGTCTACACATGTGACCTTCACCATGAAGAGAGATACCTGTCCACCTGTAAAACTCAACAACTGCCAACTACCACAGACTGAGAATACCAAATACCTGGGTATGCAACTGGACAGACGCTTAACGTGGAGAAAACACATAATGACCAAAAGACTACAGCTTGGACACAAACTTAGAAACATGTATTGGCTTATCGGACGAAAATCTCAACTATCTATCGAAAACAAGGTACTGTTATACAAAGCCATACTAAAGCCAATATGGACGTATGGAATGCAGCTCTGGGGCTCAGCTGCCAACTCAAGTATCGATATAATACAGAGATTTCAAAACAAGGTTCTTCGCATGATCGTCGACGCACCATATTACGTACCTAATATGGTAATACTACGAGACGTCCCTTTGCCCTCCGTCATGGAAGAAATCAGAAGATACAGCGACAAATATCAAGAAAGACTCTCAAATCACCCCAATGTTTTTGCTACCAAGCTATTAGTTAACAATGGTGAAAGTGAAGTGCGTAGGTTAAAACGATATCAGCCGGCTGACTTAGCAAACAGATACTAAGATTGTGTTTAGCTAGTAGAATTATTACTATATAATTAGTGAATTGTATCAAGAGATTGTTCGTTGGAACGATTCTCTACATGTTATTATAATTTGTCAGTAAAAGAGCTTATTATCCTAGGATAGATTGCTTGTATCGAAGGAGTTAATAAAAAAAAAAAATTTAAATATTAATTTGTTGTCGAAGTTGCTTAAAGCTGTAGATCAAAGAGTTTTAATAAGTCCCCACAGAGAACCCAGGCTCCTGGCTTCTCCTCCTTTTCAAAGCAATATAATGTAATGTTAAAATTTGCTTACTTACTATTGAGTTACATTTATCAGCCTTTACTACAATAAAGCCTGCTGCGCATATGACACAGGTCATTTCAATTTCAACTATAAAAACTGCAAAAGACTCCATGTTGATATACGACAAGAATTATTGCTAAAATATAATAGCAACACTAAAACCCAAACTTATTATAATTAAAAACAACACAGTAGGATTGCAAGCATTTAGTAGTGTTTTTAATATTTTTATAAATTCAATATACATGTCACTGTATGCTTTCAGCAAGTCTTTTATGTTTTCTCGTGGTATGGACACAATGCAATTCATTTCATTTGTTACAGCGCAAGTGGTTTCTTCGTAAATGAAATTATTCAAATCCATTTTGAAGAAATTATTGTATTTTTTATGAAGGTAGTAAACAAGATGAAGAAATATCATTATGGTAAAGTAAACAAAGACAACTGTAGAGAGGAATACAATACTGTAATTTTTTCTACCATATTCCGGTCAGAATAAGCTCCAAAACAGAATATCGCTAAAGAAAAGCAGAAGATGCAATACACACGAATATTAAGTTTAAGTAAATATATGATCGAAAGCGTTTAACATCATCAACGGATAACAAATTGTGTGACGTCGTGGTGTTAAAACTTTTTATTGCAGAATCCAAATAAGTCAAGCAGTTATTGATTTTTGAATGCTTAAGTAAGCATTGAAAAGTAATTATGAATATACTTCCATACAACGTTAAGTCTGCCATGTAAAGCAACAAATCGAACAGTTTTAAACTTATTTGCATTGCCCTGTAGGTTCTGATTCCGGCATAGTAGCTAGATACAGAAAGTAAAGTTAAACACAAAATCACTGGTAATGCTTTCCATTTCGTAAAACTAGGTTGCGTTGTACGATCTACCACGTTGTTGTCATGATTACAGACAAAAGTTGTTTTGAAAAATCCTATAGGGTGAGCAAATTTAAATAACATACTGACAGCGCAATGTACGCAATTTTGAGACACTTGGTGTACCATTTCTAATACTCGAGTGGTTAGAATTGAGATTATTATTAATGTTTGTATTGTGTTTGTCCATATAAAATCGATATCGATACAAAAGTTTAAAAAACGGAGCAAACATCGGGTATACCAAATTATGGGGTATATAACAAAAGTTTTAGAGCGATGATAGTAATTATTATAATAATACTATCATTCTAAACATATTTATACTAATACGATTTTAAATTCAAATTTTATAATGACTAGTTCCAATCTAATCAATTTATTCACAAATCAATAAATGTACAGTTGTAATAGATAAATAGCAGATAAGGAGTTGGAGTGACAAAAAGAGAAAGATATGTAATTCTGAACAAAAGGTATTAAGCCCCATGAAAACTTGAAAATTGCGAAAGGGTCGAATATAATGAAATTATCTAAAGTTTAGTTAGTTGACCCTGAGACCCTTTTGCGACTATTAACCCTCGACTACTGCTTCCAGTATCAAATCATCAAAACGGATTTGATAAACGCAACTACGTCAAGACTGAAATTCGCCTTAAAAGTGAATATTTTCCCAAATATGTTGGCCAACCACAAATATTACTTTTTATTTGTTAATTAGACCACTATCTGTCATAATTCGTTGTAAAACGGAGATTCTGGCATTTTACTCATATTTCATAATCCACTTTAAAAGTGGTCAAAATCGTAGTTTGGTTTTCTTACCCGTCTTTAAAATTTTTTTTTTTAAAAAAAAAAAAAAAAAAATTTATTTTTTAAAAATTTAAAATTTTTTTAAAAAAAAAAAAATTTTGGGTTTTTAAAAAAAAGGTTTAAAAATTTTTCCCTTTTTTTTTTTGGGAAAAGGTTTCCAAAAATTTTTAAAATTTAAAAATTTTTAAAATTTTTTTTTTTTTTTTTTTCCGGTTGGGTTTTTTAAAATTTTTTAAAAATTTTAAAAAAAATTTTTTAAAAAAACCCAAAAAAATTTTCCCTTTTTAAAAATAAAATTTTTTTTAAAAAACCCCTAAAAAACCCAAATTTAAAAAATTTTTCCCTTTTTGGAAAATTTGGGGGCCCCCCCCCCAAAAAATTTTGGTTTGGTTTAAAAAAAAAAAAAAGGAAAGGTTTTTTTTTTTTTTTTTTTAAAAAAAAAAAAAAAAATTTGGGTTTGGGGGGAAAATTTTTTTTTTTTTTTTTCCATTTTTTTTTTTTTTTTTTTTAAAAAAAAAACCCAAATTTTAAAAAATTTTAAAATTTTAATTTAAAAAAAAAGGGGGTTTTTTAAAAAAAAAAAAAAGAAAGAAAAAAATTTAAGAAAATTTAAAAAAAAAAAAGGGGCCTTTTATTTAAAAAAAAAACCTTTTTAAAATTTTTTTTTAAAAAAAAAAAACTTTTAAAATTTGGTTTTAAAAAAAAAAAAAATTTTTTTTTTGGGGCCCCGGCCCGGGGGGGAAAAAAAGGAAAGGAAAAATTTTTTAAAAAAAAATTAAAAAAAAAAAAAAAAAAAAATTTTTTAAAAAAGGGGTTTTAAAAAAAAAAAAAAAGGGTTTTTTTCCAAAAAAAAAATTAATAAAAAAAAAATTTTTAAAAAAAAGGGTTTAAAAAAAAAATTTTTTTAAAAAAAAAAAAAATTTTTTTAAAAAAAAAAAAAGGGAAAACTTAAATTTTTTAAAAAAAAAAAAAATTTTTTTTTTTTAAAATTTTTAAAATTTAAAACCCCTTTTTTTTTTTTTATTTTTTTTTTAATTTAAAAAATTTTTAAAAAAAAAACCAAAACCCCAAATTTTAAAAAAAAATTTTTTTAAAAAAAAAAAACCCCCTTTTTTAAAAAAAAAAAAAAAAAAAAAAAAATTTTTTTAAAAAAAAAAAAAAATTTTTGAAAAATTTCCTTTTTTCCCTTTTGTTAGGAAAAATTTTTTTTTAAAAAAAAAAAAAAATTTAAAAGGATAAAAATTTTTTTTTAAAAAAAAAATTTTTTAAAAAAAATTTTTTTAAAAAATTTTTTGGTTTTTTGGAATTTTTAAAATTTTTATTTAAAAAATTTTTTTTTTAAATTTTTTTTTTTTAAAAATTTTACCCTTTTTTTTTTTAAAAAATTTTTTTTATTAATTTTTTTTTTTGGGGGGCCCCCTTTTTTTTTTGAAAAAAATTTTTTTTAAATCCCCCTTTAAAATTTTTTTCCCAAATTTTAAATTTTTTTTTTTTTTTTTTTTTTTTAAAAATTTTTTAAAAAAATTTTTTTAAAATTTTTTTTCCCCTTTTTTGGTTTTTTTTAAATTTTCCTTTTTTTTTAAAAATTTTTGCCCGGGGAACCAATTTAAACCCAAAACCCCTTTTAAAAAATTTAAAAGGGTTTTTAATTTTTCCCAAACCCGGGAAAATTTTCAAAAAAAAATTTTTTTTTTAAAAAAAAAATTTTGGGGCCCCTTTTTAAAATTTTTTTTTAAACCCAAACCCCCTTTTTTTTGGTTTTTTTTTAAAAAAAAGAAAAAAACCCTTTTTTCCTTTCCCAAATTTTAAATTTTTTTTTTTTCGGGGGGTTTTTTTTAAATTTTTATTTAAAGGGGGAAAATTTTTAAATTTTAAAAAAAAATTTTTTCCCTTTTAAAATTTTTTTTTAATTTTAAAAAAATTTTTTAAAAAAAATTTTTAAAAATTTAAAAAATTGGGTTAAAATTTTTTAAATTTGGCCCCAAAAATTAAAAATTTTTAAAAAAAGTTAAAATTTAAAAATTTAAAAAAAATTTAAAAAATTTTTTTTTTTTAAATTTTTTTTTCAAAATTTTTTTAAAATTTGGGTTTTTCCTTTTTTTTTAAAATTTAAATTTTTCCCCCCCCCAAAATTTTTGAAATTTAAAATTTTTTAAATTTTTTTTTTTAAAAAAAAATTCCAAAAAAGGGGAAGGGAAAAAAATTGGTTTTTTTTCCCTTTTCCAAAAAAAAAAAAAAAAAAATTTTAAAAGGGTTTTTTGGGGGAAAAAGGGGGAAAATTTTTTTTTTTTTAAAAAAATTTAAAAAAATTTTTTTAAAAAAAAAAAATTTTTTTTGGTTTTTTTTAAAATTTTTTTTTTTAAAAAAATTTTAAAAAATTTTTTTAAAAATTTTTTTTTTTTTTTTTAAAACCCGAAAGGGGAAAAAATTTTTTTTCCAAAAATTTAAAACCTTTTTTTATTTAAAAGGGGTTTCCAAATTTTTTTTTTTAAAAAAAATTTTTTTTGGGGGTTTTAAAAATTTTAAAAATTTTGGGAACGGGGGAAAAAAATTTTTTTTAAAAAAAAAATTTTTTTTTTAAATTTTTTTAAAAATTTAAAAATTTTTTTTTTTTAAAAATTTTTTGGAAAAAAATTTTTTTTTTAAAAAAATTTTTTAAAATTTTTTTTTTAAAATTTTTTTTGGTTTTGGGGGTTTCCCTTTTTTTTTAAACCCTTTTTTTAAAAAAATTTTTTAAAAAAAAAAGGGGAAAAAATTTTTTTTTTGGGGGTTTTGGTTCCTTTTGGGTTTCTTTTTTGTTTCCCCCCTTTTTTTTGTGAAAATTTTTTTTTTTTAAAAATTAATTCCAAAAATTTTTTTTTTTCTTTTTTTTTTTTTTTTGGGGGTTTTTAAATTTTTTTCCCCAAAATTTTTTTTTTTTTTTGGGTTTCCCTTTTAAAAAATTTATTATTTTGGTTTAAAGGGGAAAAGGGGGAAAATTTAATTTTAAAAAATTTAAAATTTGGGGTTTTAAATTTTTTTCCAAATCCGGCCCCCCCCAAAAATTTTTAATTTTTTTTTAAAAATGGCAAGACACAATTGGAAAATTTCCATCAATGCTGATAACACTTATGTTAAAAGAATTAAAATTTGAAACTTCAATTGTATGCCACATTTGGAAAATTATTGAACTAAAATTAAAGAAATCTGTAATTACTTCAAAAATATTTTAAAATAAAATTGAACCAAAAACTCTTGCTCTCGCCCTTCCCCTATTTCTTGTCTCACCAGGCCTCTATTCCATAATTTGTTTCAAAATTCTGTTTGATTCTTTTCTTGTCGCATGACGAAGTTATCTGATTCTCTGCGCCTTTATAAACTTTACAATATCCTCATTTCCCATTATTTTATTTATTGTAGCATTTGTTCTTATTCTATATTCGTTCTCGCCTATCTTCTTTGGTCCTATCAATGTTCCCGATATTTTTCTTTCAAATATTCTCAATTTTTTCTTCTTCTCCCCAGTCATACGAGGGTCAACCGCTAGAGGAAATTGTGTACACTTAACTTTACACTTCACGTACTTCATTATAACTCACCATACTTTATTGTATTTCATATACTTTAGCAGTAATTCACGGGACTTCACGTACTTCACCAGTAATTCACTGTACTTTATTAATAATTCACGGTACTTCACCTACTTCATCGATACTTTATTGTATTTCACATACTTCATCGGTATTTCACAGATTTTACGTGTTAAAAATATTACCGATTTTACAAAAAGTAAGGTTAACTATATGTTGTATGTGTCGTTTGTATTCCTCACAATTTTTAAAACGTAACGGGCACAGGTAGCGAATCCGAATAATAGGATAATGATTATGATGAATAATTAATAATAATGATTTGAAATGTCTGAATACTCTCTTGCCGTTTCTATGGTAACGAGACATTTTTATAGTCATTATTGCAATACAAAGAAGTTTCATAAAATAAAAAACAAGCAAACAAATGATAAATATGCTGTATTCCGTACCTCCTGCGGTACGGAATTTATAATTATGCAGTTTATAATTAATTGTCAAATTATGCATTAAACACAATTACTTGGCCATAGCTAATTTTAAAAAACTTGAGATATGTTAAATATTTAATTCACTTTTAATAAAAATAAATTAGTTAAACCGCGGGGTCTGGGGGGTGTGGAAAACCCTCCAGTGCCTCTGCAACGAAATATCTTTAGTTTACGCCTGATAGAAAATAAACTACTCGATCCGGGGCGTCAGTGGGGTTCTGCATGTTTTGCAATGTTCTGCATTGCAAAATTTGTGCACTGGAGGGTGTTCCACACCCCCCGGACCCCCCGGATTGAGTAGTTTATTTTTATCAGAAGTACACTGAAGATCTCCCATTGTAGAGGCACTGGAGGGTGTTCCACCCCAGACCCCAGATTAAATAGTTTATTTTTATTAAAAGTAAACTGAAGATCTCCCGTTGCAGAGATTTACCCCCTCCACTCAGGGGGTACGGAATTTATGATTATGCAGTTTATGATTAATTGTCAGATTATGAATTAAATACATTTACTTGGCCATAGCTAATTTTAAAGAACTTGAGAAATGCTTAAATATTTAATTTACTTTTAATAAAAATAAATTAGTTAAACTGGGAGGTTTATGGGTGCCCCCCAACTAATTTTCTAAATAATTCCAAAACAAAGAAAGGCTAACCGAAAATAAAGAATGCACTACAGATTTAGACTTTTTTTAATTTAAAATTCGCAATAGAGGAGGCTGAGGACATGCTTCTTATCCAATCCCAGCCAATCACACACAACAAAACAAAAACAAATAAAACACCTGATTGGTTATTTCGTCAATTTAACTTTAATGTAGTTTAACTGATAGGTAACAGTGAACAGAGAACAGATAGATAACCGATTTCTTCATTTCTTCAACTTTAGAAAATCGGGCATAAAGAAGAGAGTTTAAATTACAATATCACATTCTGGAGCCGTCTCTGTAAAAGCGGAACAAGCGCGTTATTTTCGCTTCAATGTAATTAATTAATCACAATGAAACAATGAATTACCAAAGTTTTTTATTAAGTTATCATATCTCCATGATATTCAAGCAAATGAACTAACAAAAATTACAAAATTAACTAAAAAAATCTAAGTTTAATTTAAGTAATTAATTACTATTCAACTAGCAACTACAAATACTTTTAATTAGTGAAATAATGACCACCAAAGGTCTATTCGACATTTAAGATAAAAAAATGTTAAAAAAATCCACTGATGAAAATTAATATGCTATCAAATAATTATTATTGAATACGCGTGTCTTATTTATGATACACATTGATCACAAACATTGCATGCGCGTAAGCTAGATTCAACTTCATGTAATTCACCAAAAATTTACAAACTTCATGATATTTCACTTGTACTTCAATATACTTCACACGTATTTCACCTACTTTGCACGTACTTCATGTATTTTACCAATATTTTATGTATTTCATAAGTACTTCATGTATTTCACAAGTACTTCATGAGATGTATACAAAAAACTTCACCAGCGGTTAACCCCTCGCAGTCATTGTTAATATTTCGGCTGCGTAGATGACCACTGTACTTACAAAAATCTTATATATTCTTAACTTTGTTCTTGAAGAGATACTTTTATTTTTTAACAACTTCTTGTTTGCGTGGAATGCTTTCCAACCCGCAGAAATCAGTTGGGCTTCTAGGTATCTGAAATTTTCTACTTCTTTAAACCTGTATTCTCCAATCTTTAGATAATTCTGTCTCTTACCCTTTTTTCAATTAAATTTCGTGTATTTAGTTTTGCTGTCATAAATTTTTAAATCCATTTTTTTCACATATCTCTTCAGTTTTTCGAGAACCTGTACAATTTTCTGCCTCGATCTCGCAACAATCGCGACATCGTCCGCGTAAGCTAATAGTTGCCACTCCTTCACATCTCAATTACTAGGTTGAACACCAACGCAGACAGCGCATCCCCCAGTTTTACACCGCTGTTAATCGCGAACTCGTTTGTTTCGTTTGGTACAAATTTTACCGTTGCTCTAAAGTTTCTCATCGGCATTTGTATAAGTTTTATCATTTTTCTGGGTATTTTCAGTTCTGAAATCACTTTGTACAACTTTTCACGTTTAACAGAATCAAAAGTATTGTCGAAAGTCGACAAACAGCAGATGCAGCTCTTTAATGTGTTTATATGATTTTTCTGCTATTTGTCTCGTTATTGTAGTACCCATGTAGCACATAATCTTGGCGCGATATTGGACCAATATGGGGGCAATATCGTACATTGGTGCAATATTGGCGATCTACAGCCAATATTGGTGCAATATAGTTTTAACATTGGAATGCAATATTGATTTACGATGTAATGCCAATATTGGTACAATATCGATTATCTATATTCAGGCAATATTTAAATGCAATATTGGTGCAAGGTTGTCTCAATATTTTAATCCAATATTGGTTTACTATGTAATCTCAATATTGGTACAATATCGGTTATCTATATTCAGACGATAATGAAATGCAATATTGGTGCAATGTCGTCTCAATATTGTAATGCAATATTGGTTTGCTATGTAATTCCAATATTGGTACAATATCGGTTATCTATATTCAGACGATAATGAAATGCAATATTGGTGCAATATTGGCTTAATATTGGGCGCAATATTGCTTTACTATGTAATGCCAATATTGGTACAATATTGATTATCTTTATTCAGGCAAAATTTAAATGCAATATTGGTGGAATATCGTCTCAATATTGTAGTGCAATATTAGTTTACTATGTAATCCCAATATTATTACAATATTGGTTATCTATATTCAGACGATTATAAAATGCAATATTAGTTTACTACGTAATCCCAATATTGCTACAATATTGATTATCTATATTTAGACAAATTTTCCAGCATGTTTTATTAATTCACCACTTACCTCATCTCTTCCTGGTGCTTTTCTGTTCTTTATCTTCTTCATTATTGTTTCCACTTTACTGAATGATGCTCTTTTTATGATATAAATCAATGCGACCTGGTGAATTCTAGCGAAATATCCCAAACATTGGTATTAGGTTTTACAATTTTTAGTTTGTTGTAAGAAAGTGCTTGCCATTCTTCTTTTCGTTTTTCCAAAGTTTTTCTTTCTACAAATAATTTATTGTTGTTGTATTGTTCAATTATGTTGGTATCCAAATTATATTTAGGAAGAAGCTGATTGATTGTAATCGGTAATGGTAATTTTACTAAATGGTAAGTTTGTATATGAAGTATATATTTAAATTTAAGAATTTTTCCTTCTTGAAGGAAAACCAATAGGACGTCGTCCACCGGGAAGGCCACCAAAGAGATGGAGAGATAGCTGGCAATCTATCTCTTAAGAAAACAGATAAACTTCGACACAATTAAACAGAAGAGAAGACGAATTTTTCCATCATATCTCTTTTTTTGTGTATTGGAATAATCCTTCCAATATTCCATTCTTTTAACATTATCTCTTCTGTATTAGTTTCTAATCTTGCTATCTAATTCTGCTGTTTTTCTATTTTTTACAGAGTTTAATGTCTTGCAAAGTTCTTCATACGTTGGTTCTTCTACAGTCTCTTCCTCGTTTCACGTTGCTGCTTTATTGTCTACTGCGTTTTTCCCGTTTTCTGTAGGGCTTCTAATATTTTTTTCTAAGTTTGTCATCATTTCTTCAATCCACTTCTGTTGTTGGTATTTGCACAGTTTAACAGTATTTCTTCTCTTTTCTTTGAATATCTCATTTTCATCCGTTTTTTTGTGATCTCGTCCATTTCAATCTGGTTTTTCCTTTTGACTCTACCATCTCATCTCATTCCTCATCAAACCATTCGTTTCTTGCTTTTTTATCCATTTGTCCTTTTGGCAGTTTTTTTATACTATCTCTTATATTGCTTCATTCTTTATCTACGTTGTTACTTTGTTCTTTATTCGTAGACTCATCCTGCAGCATTTATGTATGTTCTCTCTGTATGTTTTAGTCATTTAATTTTTCAATAGCAAATATGTTCCATTTTCCATTTTCCTGTCTTGTGTTTTCCTGGATCTTAGTAAATGCTCATCTAGCAAAACTAAATACACAATTATATCAACATATTTTATTTTGAATTCCGCGCAAAATATTATCCATGACTTCTTGTAAAGTCGATGGTGCGTTTTTGAGGACAAAAGACATTCTCAAAAATTTGTAGTGCCCGTTTTCTACTGAAAAAGAAGTTTTCACGTTTCTTAAACTAAATTTGTTTCTCCATATTTGAGACAATAGCGGAATATTTACAGCGATTTTTGTCTGCGTGGTACTCTGTTATCGTTGGCTTGTAATTGATTTTGGAATGATGCGATGATTTTGTTCACTTTTCACTCTTCGATCATTGTTTTTAGGCAATTTTGTCAACGTTGCAAGTGGCGACTTCTCAAAAATACACGATTTTGTTTTAAATTTCGGAAATTGAATCCCACGACTGCGCCAGTAATATTTGGAAGTCTTTAATAAAAATTTAAAAATTATGCAAAATTTATTTATTTAATTATTACGACTAACTTTTCATGCTATAAAATTTCTACTTTACATAATATTAAAGATGTCGATAATGCATTTTTATATTTCCTTTAACTGTATGCTGAATATTACAATGATAGAAATAAATCTTGTGGAAATGCAGAATTGCAGTTTGCATCGTTTCTTATTTAATTTAAATGGAAAATTACTTAACACTATTTCCGTTATAATTACAAAATATAACTTGGCAAACTAGTCACAGGAGAAGAGGCAAGAAGAGGCAAAAACTGATCCATGAAGAAAGAGTGGCCGTAATGTCTCAGACGCATACTCCAAATATTGAAACAGAAACTTATACTAACAAGGGGAGACCGGAAACTTCCCCTCACTGTATTGATCCATTTTCATTAAACTTCAACACGTCCAAGTATAAAGGCACGCTTCTTTGACAATTTCAAGATAATTGAATTTAAATAATTATATATTGCTGATGAACTGCATAAAAATTAACATAAATTTGGTAAGTTGTTAATGAAATTGCGCAAGATTGCAAAAAAATTAAAACATATGCGAAGGGTACTAGGAACGCATCCAGCTCCTGCCAATTTTCGTTTTTATTTATTTGATTATTAATTCCTTTCAGTATAATATGTCATCCTTCTCAAGAAAACCAAAGTGCTATAATAAACCCTAATCATAATCTGTAAACATTGAATGTTTACCTTTCAGCAGTAAAGCATTGGAGGGTGTTCCACCCCTTCCAGGTCTCTAACTTTGGCTTATTGAGATATTAGTTACTTGAGTGTGACTTGTTAAAGTTAGGATTAATTAGTTTTCTAGAGATTTTTAGATCAGTTATGCTGATCTTCAATTTATTACTAATAAAAATAAACTGCACAAACCGGGGGTCTGGGGTGTGGAACACCCTCCAGTGCCCAATGCTAAAAGCAATCATTCAATGTTTATAAAATATGAGTAAGGTTTATTATAGCGTTTTGGTTTTCTTGAGAATGATGACATATTATACTGGGGGGAATTCATAATCCCCCCCCCTGATTCTTGGTCACTGCTTTATATTTTTTATGCTAAAAACTTTCACCATTATCGCTTAATACTGATAACCATAAGTTTGCAAATTTATCTATCACAGTTTGAGTGTTCCTAGGCAGTGCTCCAACACCCCTCAGGCCCCCCGGTTTGTACAGTTTATTTTTTATTAGTAATAAATTGAAGACATCAGGATAACCAATCTAAAAAAAATCTCTAAAAAAACTAATTAATCCTAACTTTAACAAGTCACACTCAAGTAACTAATATTCCAATTAGCCCAAATTATACACTAAAGTTATCGAGAGTCGAATAAGAACATATGCGAAGGGTACTGGAATCGCATTCAGCTCCTGCCAATTTTTTTTATTTATTTGATTATTAATTCCCCCAGTATAATATGTCATCGTTCTCAAGAAAACCAAAGCGCTGTAATAAACCCTACTCATAATCTGTAAACATTGAACGTTTTAACTTTCAGCAGTGAGGCACTGGAGGGTGTTCCACACCCCCCAGACCCCCCGGTTTGTGCAGTTTATTTTTTATTAATAATAAATTGAAGATATCAGCATAACCGATCTAGAACAGATTTCTAGAAAAACTAATTAATCCTAACTTTAACAAGTTACACTCAAGTAAGTAATATCCCAATTAGATCAAAATATAAAGTAAAGCTGTAGTGACCGGGGGGTCTAGGGGGTGTGGAGCACCCCAGGAACACTCAAACTGTGATAGATAAACTTGCAAACTTATGGTTATCAGTATTAACCCATGTAGCACACAATCTTGGTGCGATACTGGACCAATATTGGGGCAATATCGTATATTGGTGCAATATTGCCAATCTACAGCTAATATTGGTGCAGTCTAGTTTTAACATTAGAATGCAATATTGATTTACGATGTAATGCCAATATTGGTACAATATCTTCTTCTTCTTCTTCTTAAATTAGGACTAGGTCCTGTAATATCCAAAGTAACTATGACAAAGATCCGGCTATGCTGGTTCTGTGAGATATTATTTGTTTTACATCTGAATAGTTTGCTAGACTGGCTTCAGATTGCCTGTTACCCTATATTGTTGTTAATGATGGCAATTCATTAACATAGGAGGACCACCGGCTTTACATGCCTTCCAAGCATGGAGACGGTCATAGATAGAAAGAGAGTCAGAAGAATTTTCCTTTGTAGACTCCTCCCGGGTTCGAACCATTGAGTTAATCTTCAGGCAATAATTATAATTAGCAATATTGAAAGCATATGGTCTCAATATTGTATGCAATATTGGTTTATAGTAATCCAATATTGGTACAATATCGTTATCTATATTCAGACAAATATTGAAATGCAATATTGGTCCAATATTGACTTAATATTAGGGCGCAATTTTGGTTTACTATGTAATCTCAATATTGGTATAATATCGGTTATCTATATTCAGACGATAATGAAATGTAATATTGGTGCAGTATGTAATGCCAATATTGGTACAATATTGATTATCTTTATGCAGGCAAAATTTAAATGCAATATTGGTGCTATGTCGTCTCAATATTGTAGTGCAATATTGGTTTTGCAATGTAATCCCAATATTGGCACAATATCGGTTATCTATATTCAGACAATAATAAAATGTAATATTGGCTCAATATTGTGGAGCAATATTGGTTTACTATGTTATGACAATATTGATACAATATTGATTATCTTTATACAGGCAAAATTTAAATGCAATATTGGTGCTATGTCGTCTCAATATTGTAGTGCAATATTGGTTTACATCCCATATTGCAAATATGGTTATCTATATTCAGCGATAATGAAATGCAATATTGTGCAATATTGTGCAATAATATTGGTAATCGCCAGATATTGGTTTACTATTATCCAATATTGGTAAATATCGGTTATCTGTATTCAGACGATAATGAAATGCAATATTGATGCAATAGTGGCTCAATATTGGGGCAATATTGGTTTACTATGTAATGCCAATATTGGTACAATATTGATTATCTATATTCAGGCAAAATTTAAATGCAATATTGGTGCAATGTCGTCTCAATATTGTAGTGCAATATTGGTTTACTATGTAATGCCAATATTGGTACAATATCGGTTATCTGTATTCAGACGATAATGAAATGCAATATTGATGCAATAGTGGCTCAATATTGAGGCAATATTGGTTTACTATTAATGCCAATATTGGTACAATATTGATTATCTTATTCAGGCAAAATTTAAATGCATATTGTGCAATGCGTCTCAATATTGTAGGCAATATTGGTTTACTATGTAATCCCAATATTGGTACAATATCGGTTATCTTATTCAGACAAATTGAAATGCAATATTGATGCAATAGTGCTCAATATTGGAGCTGCGATATTGGTTTACTATGTAATGCCAATATTGGTATCAATATTGATTATCTTATCAGGCAAAATTTAAATGCATATTGGTGCAATGTCGTCTCAATATTGTAGTGCAATATTGGTTTACTATGTAATCCCAATATTGGTAAATATCGGTTATCATATTCAGGCAATATTGAAATGCATATTGGCAATGTGGCTCAATATTGAGGCATTTGTTATATGTAATCCCAATATTGGTACAATATTGATTATATATTCAGACAATAATTAAATGCAATATTGGTGCAATAGTGTCTCAATATTGAGGCTGCGATATTGGTTTTAACTATGTAATCCAATATTGGACAATATCCGGTTATCTTTATCAGGCAAATTTAAATTGGGCCAAAATTGGTGCTATTTTCATCTCCCAAAATTGTAGTGCAATATTGTTTTTGCTATTAAACCAATATTGGCACAATATCGGTTATCCAAAATTCAGGCAATATTTTAAATGCAATATTGGCTCAATAATTGGTTTAACCTTTTTTATTTCAATCCCACTATTTCTTTTTAATATTGATTATAAATATTCAGACAATAGTTAAACGTAATATTGGCACAATATAGTCACAATATTGACGGACTGTACTTTGTAATGTAGAGGTAGTATTTTCAAAACTTTTTAAGTCCTTTATTTTGAATTTCACGTGTTCTTTTCAACTTTTATATTTAATATTATTTAATTTTTAGCTAGGTGTGTAGGTTTGGCACTGTTACGTTCTTTTAATAAAATAAATAATAATAAGAAAAGAATTTCAGGGTATAGAATATAATATCTTTATATAATTGTACTCTCTTGAACTCTAAATCAGCAAAACCTTGCTTGTTTTCCATCACAGTGCAATTTTTTATTAGCTACCTGATTTAACTGCATAAGGGTTTTTCCTATAGGACTCTCGAAGAGAGGGGAACTATCTCACGGAATCCATTTCATTATTCGTGTAGGTCTTATGTAGGACTTTAATAGGTGCATCCATAAAGGTGGTCATAAAGGCACGCTTTTAACCAATTTTGAGAAAATCGATTTTGAAAAATTTTGTGTGGTAAAACCTTGTTAATTATTTTATTTCCCAGTACCTTGTGTAGCGCAGTGGGTCTAGAACTTAATGGTAAAAGTTTGTAACACAAAAAATATAAATCTGTGACTAATAATCAAAGGGGGGGAATTATGAATTCACCTCAGAATAATATATCATCGTTTTCAAGAAAACCAAAGCGCTATAATAAACCCTACACATAATCTGTAAACATTGAATGTTCTACCTTTTAGTAGTGAGGCACTTTAGGGTGTTCCACACCCCCAAGACGGGGGGTCTCTAAAACTTTGCTTTCTATTTTGGACTAATTGAGATATTAGTTACTTGAGTGTGACTTGTTAAAGTAAGAATTAATTAGCTTTTCTAGAGATTCTTTTTAGATTGGTTACGTTGATATCTTCAATTCATTTCTGATAAAAAATAAACTGCACAAACCGGTGGGTCTTAGGGAGTGTGGAACACCCTTCAGTGCGTCACTGCTGAAAGGTAAAACATTCGATGTTTACCGATTATGAGTAGGGTTTATTATAGTGCATTAGTTTTCTTGATAACATAATAATACCGGGGGGAATTAATAATCAAATAAATAAAAAAAAATTGGCAAGAGCTGGTTGAGATTGATAAGAAAAATGAAGAAAGTCGCAAATGAAGTAATGAGATACGAGATCAATGTGATATAGTGGACGAGAAGAAATGCAAGAAAAGAGATACAGACTACTCTACTCAGAAAAAGACAAACAAGGTAAAAATGGCACGGGTTTTATTGTAAGAGAGAAAATGGCCGAAAACATATTGGAGTTTAAGGCAGTAAATGGGAAGCTGTCGTAGCTGAGAATCAAAGCTAAGACAAACATGTCTATTGTTAATGGATATGCTCCGACTGAAGATGGCAGCGAAAAAAAAGGATGATTTCTATTACGAAATTAAATCTTTCTGTGAAGCCGTCCCCAGACAGAATATATTAATTATTTTGGGAGATTTTAATGCCAAAATAGGAAAGGAAGACCACATATCCTCGATCATTAGAAAACATACCATTCATGAAAAGACAAGCGTAAATGGTGACAGACTTTGCAACCTGACGGTAGTTACGAACACCCTGATCAGTAGCACCAAGTTTAATCACAAGAAACAACACAAAGTAGCATGAATGTGGTCAGGAGGGAACAACGAGAACGGAAATCAGATAGACCACATACTTGTATCAAAAAAAATAATAAAAGCACAATAATAGACATAAGAACATACAGAGGTGCCAACACAAACTCTGGCCATTACTTGGTAGTAGCAAAAATTAAACAAAAGGCAACAATTTACGAGAGAACAGAAAACAAATACAAAAAAATAGAGACTGAAAAACTTCAAATTGGATGGATGGAACACAATTGGATTGCTTACTTGTACAAAATTCTTGACATAAAAGTTTGCATCTTTTTTACACTATGTTGGATGTAGCGCCAATTTGTACGTAAATTGTGTAGAAATAATGTACAATTGTATAACTTTTTAATTTAGTTTTTTTAGCTTTAATTAATATAAAAATCTAGTCATAAAAAAACATATTGACATCAACAATCTTTACGAACTACCAGACAGAAAAAGCATTTACAATTATATTCAAAATCATAAAAAAAATGTGAAAACAGAAAACACTATGCGATAGCATTCAAATAAAAATCTCACAAACTAAAGAAAACGGAATGAAAAGCAAAAAATATCCACTTCATATCAACCAGGAAAATATTAAAACAAAATAAAGTCAAATCAAAATTTTCTGGATGTAAAATAATCGAGAATCTAGATAAAAAATCAATAACTATAGTATAGGAATCTACCATCATTCAATAAAATTAAAAACTAACAAAAAATTTGAAAATAAGAAAAGGCATAAACAAAATTTTTGAAAAATCTTCAATTACTGATCACTAAAGGGTAGAAAATATAATATTTAAAACAAATAAAATATTAATTTTAAAGCGAGGGTTTTAGAAACGTTACTTTTGCGATTTTGTAAAATATTTATAAACCACTTGGTTTAAAATTTAAATTTATTTATTTATTTCCTTTTTAATTATATTTATCTGGGCGACTGTAAATTTTGAATATTATAAATAAATAACTTTAGCCACGTGTATATTATTATAACAATTATTGGATTAGATTGGATCGACTAGGTTTCCGTATAACTACTCGTTATAAAATTTGTATTTGTAATCGTACATAGTATTATTGTTTATTACTATCATCACTTTAAAAATTTTTACATGTACCCCATAATTTAATATAAGTGATGTTCGTTTTCTTTTTAAAATTTCTGAATCGATATAAACAATACAAACATTAATAATAATTACAATTTAAACCACTCGAGTATTAGAAATGGCAGTTTCGGTATCCCACAATTGCGTACATTGTAGTATTGGTGTGTTATTCAAATTTACTTACCTTATTGGATTTTTTAAAACAATTTTTGCTTGTAATCATGACAACAACGTAGTAGATCGCACAGCGCAACCTATGTTTACCAAATGGAAATTATTACCAGTGGTTTTGTCTTTAACTTTACTTTCTATATCTACCTACTATGCTGGAATCAGAATTTACAGGACAATAAAAATGAATTATGAACTGTTCGATTTTGTAACTTACACAGCAGACCTAACATTGTATGGAGCCGTATTTTTAATAATTTTTCAATGTTTACTTAAGTATCCAACAATCAATAACTGCTTGACATTTTTTGACTCTGCAATAAAAACTTTTAGCGCCACCACGTCACATAATTTGTTATCGGTTGATGATGTTAATCGCATTCGATCATATATTTACCTGAACTTTATATTATTGTGCATTGCCTCTTTTGGTATGTCCGTAGTGATATTTTATTTGGAAGCTTATTCTAATAGGAATATGGTTGAAAAAATTGCAATATTGTAGTCCTTAACTACATATATTTTCCTTTACTCATTCATAATGATATTTCTTTATCTTGTGTACTACGTCCATACGAAATACAATAATTTTCTCAAAATGGATTTGGATAACTTAATTTACGAAGAAAGCACTTGCATGGTAACCGACGAAATTAATTGCATTGTGCCATACCACGAGAAGACATAAAAACCTTGCTGAAAGCATACAGTGACATGTATATTGAATTTATCAAAACATTAAAAGCACTAGTGGACACTTGCAATCCTACCGTGTTGATTTTAATTTTAATTAGTCTGGTTTTTTGTGTTGCTATTATATTTTTAGCTGTAATTCTTGTGGCATATCAACATCCAGTCTCTTTGCACTTTCTAAACATTGAAATTGGAATGTCCGCAGTCATATGCGGAGCAGGTTTCATAGTAGTACAAGTTGATAAATGTAACTCAATAGTAAGTAAACAATTTTTAAGATTACATAATAGGGCGAAGACAAAGAAGACGGTTGCTGCAATTACTAAGCCGAGCACGTCAGTTTGAATCCGAGTGGGATAAGAATTGTGTTCTGACCGTCTTCCACGCTATCACATTCGGGAAGCGCAGCGTGTAACTGCCAAATCGTCTCATAACCAAACCAATCCTTTAAAGAAAGGTTTGGCGGGAATGGGAAAGGCGTATGTCCAGCAGTAACGAATATGGACTGATTATAATGATGCATTTGAATTTTTTAGCAACTAATAATAAATTAGTAAATAAAAATATTTTAGACTTAATAAAATTTTAATTAAATTTATTGGTGCGCTGAATTTATTGTAGTAACTTGCAAATACAACGGCTTAACTGCAATCTCTTCCAAATGATCCATTATATTATCCAAAAGCCGTTGATTTAAAATTTTGAGCTACTTCGACAACAAATTAATAGCTTCAATTAACGAATGTATTATTTTGTTTCAGAGCAGTGACATTCTGCCAGATTTACTAAAATTTACTTTAAGTAAACTAACTTCTGCCGAAAAACTTCAGGTTTGTAGTATTTAAGTAGTCAGTAGTAGTCAAACGTAGCCTCCTAGGATGCTTTTAATATTTTTACTTCTAAAAGTTATTTTATTTGCAGTTTGAAAGCTTTCTATATGTCGTTAAGAAATATCCAAGACCTTTGACTGCTTCGGAAATGGTATTGATAGATATACAGCTATTTGCAAGTGTAAGTAATTTTACCAAGCCCTTGAAGTTAAAAATTAAATTTTTTTGTAGATGTTATCCACAGTGTTGACCTACGTCTTAGTTGCAGTACAATTTCAGTTCCTGGAACTTACCGTTTTGTAGTTTAAAAATGTTCAAGTTTGTATTTAAAATGAAAAATCACTGTAGTTTTATGATCACTCCGTGTATTTTAAATGTGTTTATCACTTGTGTGTATAAGTAATTGTGCCCATAATAAAATTTTTCTTGTTTACCAACTAGAATTTTTATATTTTGTTTATTTAAAGACAATTTAAAATTATTTCAAATTTATATTGCAGACTCTGAGTTCACATTCGGAGTTTTTTACTTTTCGGATCGGCTTTTTGTTTACCATGCTGTTTGTTTCTTATGGTTTTGTACTCTGACTGTACCACATGTTTCTCTTGTTGCTGACAATAATATTTTTTAAATCTCTCCCATATATCTTCAAGCTTCATGTCTTATACGTAAAGTAAATTATTTATTTTGTGTTCTACGATGTTTCGATATTCATTTCTTATTTTTGGGTCTCCGAGTTTGTAATCTTTCACCAGCTCTCTGCGTTTTACGGTTTGTACCAATTGCTTTTCTGGCTTAATGGGTGTACTACCGGTGGTCACTTGCAATTTCAGCTCCACTATGTACTCTAACATTCGGTACTCTAACAAGTCGATACTTTCGGCGGGACGGGTACGTCGTTGGCATAGAAAATGTACAGTCCCGGTGAAAGTGTCGATTCTTGTGGGATTCCCGCTTCGATCGGCCTTTCTGTCGAGTGGAACCCCTCCAACTTGATTCTGAATGTTTGGCCTGTCAGGGGCGCGGCTCCCGTTTTGCCATTCCCGAATCTCGGCGTCGACCATCGCTGTGTGTTCGGGAATGGAAACGTCAATGTTAGGTTTACATTGCGTTTCCAGATTGTCGGCTAGAGCCTCGGCTTTTTCCAGGGAGTTATTCTAGTTAGCCCCGCCCTATTATTATCAATTATTATCGCAACATAGGTATAGGTAACTCAAATTTTTGCAGTTTTAGAAACTTTACCTTTGGGATCTGATCAAATATTCCCAAAACACTTGGTTTAAAATTAAAATTTCATTTTTTCAAAAATTTTATTTTATACTTTTTAGTGATTTTTAATTCAAATGTTTTTTAAAAACTCGTTATTTCCTTTTTCTTAACTTCTCTTTATCTGGGCGACTGTAAATTTAGTGATTATGTGAATAAATAACTTCAACCACGTGTATATTATAAATTTATAATACCTCTCTGATTAGATTGGTACTACTACTTTTTATAACTACTCGATATAAAATTTGTATTTACAATCGATTACAGTATCACTATCATTTTACTATCTTCGTATTAAAATTTTTGTATATACTTGATAATTTAGTATAAACGATGTTTGCTTCTCTTTTTATACTTTTGAATCGATATAAACAATACAAACATTAATAATTATTACAATTCAAGGCACTCGAGTATTAGAAATGGCAGATTCGGTGTCCCAAAATTGCGTGTATTGTACAGTCAGTGTGATATTTAAATTTTCTTACCTTATAGGAGTTTTCAAAACAATTTTTGTTTGTAATCATGAAAACAACGTAGTAGATCGTACAGCGCAACCTACATTTTCCAAATGGAAAGCATTACCAGTGATTTTGGCTCTAACTTTACTTTCAGTATCTAGCTACTATGCCGTAATCAGAACTTACAGGGCAATCCAAATGAATTTGAAACTGTTCGATTTGTTGCTTTACGTTGCAGACTTAACGTTGTATGGAAGTATATTTATATTAATTTTTCAATGCTTACTTAAGTATTCAAAAATCAACAACTGCTTGGCATTTCTTGATTCTGCAATAAAAAGCTTTAACACCGCGACGTCACACAATTTGTTATCGGTTGATGATATTAATGGCTTTCGATCATATGCTTACCTGTACTTAATGTTCGTGTGCATCTCCTCTTCTCTTTTGAGTATAGTGATATTGTGTTTTGGAGCTTATTCAGACCGGAATATAGTTGAAAAAGTTACAGTATTGTATTCTCTGTCTACAATTATCTTTATGTACTCAATAGTAATGATATTTTTAAATCTTGTTTACGACGTTCGTAAAAGATACAATAATTTCCTCAAAATAGATTTGGATAATTCAATTTACGAAGAATATAATCGCGCTGTAAGAAACGAAATTAATTGCATTGTGTATATACCACGAGAAGACATAAAAGACTTGCTGAAAGCATATAGTGACATGTATATTATATTCGTCAAAACATTAAAAACACTAATGGATACTTGCAATCCTGCTGTGTTGCTTATGATCATAATGGCTATGGTTTTCAGTGTTGGTATTATATTTTTAGCAATAATTCTTGTTATGTATGAATATTCAGTCTTTTTGCAATTTTTAATGATCGAATGTGGAATGACCACAGTCATATGTGGAGCAGGATTCATTGTCGTAAAGTTGATAACTGTAACTCAATAGTAAGTAAACAATTTTAACATTATCATAGCGAGTCAGCCACGTGAGTCATATATATCCCCAACCTCCCTCATTTTAAATTTTTGATTTAAAAGTTTAACTCGCTGGACCTCTTTTAGGTGAGAGTCGATCAACGTATAAAATAAATAAAATTTGCGGTTTGTTGACAAATTTTGAAGAAAACCTATAATAATGTGGTAAGAATGTTGCTGTACGAAATCCAAGACCATACTTTAGACAAAGGCACAGTTTTTATTTTAGTGGAACCCCGGCGAAGTCGTGTATCCTGCTAGTAATAATATATAACCAATGTAGCTTTATTCACTCTAGTAGCATATTTACAGGAATTACAGGCAGAGCCAAGTTGCCAGTAGCTCTATGTTAAAACCGTTGCTGTAGAGTTTTGAGCTACTTCAAAAACAAATTAATGCTTAAAATTAACGAATGTACTATTTTGTTTCAGAGCACTGAAATACTGCCAGATTTATTAAGATTTACTTTAAGTAAACTAACTCCTGCTGAAAAATTTCAGGTACGTTTTATTTTAGTCAAATTTATAAATAAATCTTTTAGAACTAACTTTTAAATTTCAAAACTTATTACTTATAATATTATCTTCGTTTACATCAATTTAAGATTTGCAGTAATTAAACGAAGCCCCAACGCTGCTTTTCAATATCTTAAATTCTAAAATTTATTTTATTTGCAGTTTGAAAGCTTACTTAATATCGCTAAGAAATATCCAAGAGATTTGCTAGCAGCGGAAATAACATTTGTTAATATACAACTATTTTCAGGTGTAAGTATGGTCATTGATACACCTAATTTAGAAAAGTTATACTAAATTAAACCTTGTTGTAGATGTTATCCACAGTGTTGACCTACGTCTTAGTTGCCGTACAATTTCAATTTTGGAACTTACCGTTTTGTAGTTTAAAAATGTTTAAGTTTGTATTTAAAAGTATAAACCACTGCAGTTTTATGACCACTGTGTATTTTAACGTGTATAATCACTTGTGAATAAATAATAATTATTGTGACCACAGTTAAATTTTGTTTGTTGGCCAATTTAAATTTTTTATTTTGTTTAATTCACACTGAAAAGCTTGAGAAAGATTACTTTTAGTATAATCAGCAGTTGTACATCATTGGTCAGTATTACTTCTAAAATGGTACCAATGTTTTATCATAAAAACCAGTGAACGATAATAAGAATAGAAAATGTTGTGGCGACAGTAAAGATACCAGAATCTTGGTTTTATAACGAATTATAAAATATAATGGTGTAATTAACAAATAAAAATTAAAACTTGTGGTTGGTCAACAAATTTTGAAAAAATTTACTTTTGGTGTGAATCCGAGTCTTGCGTTTGTCAAAATCCACTTTCCGCACTCTGCTCCGGTCCGGACGCTACAAACGGTTTTGACAAGCGTTTTACTTACTGAAAGCATCCCCAAGACGATACAACTAGAAAAATTGTGGAAGTTGACCCGACGGATGTCAGGAAGCGAGTGGTATCTCCCCATCGCTAGTCACAGTCAACTCAGGAAATCACGCGGACTTGATAGAAGGGCCACTCTAATGACGTAATACCTTGTAAAAATACAATTACATGTATATCTTATGAAAAATTGTAATTTTAAAATTTGAATTGTGACCTTATTAGAATTCCGACTACATTCATCCTCACCTTAAATGATTCGCATTTTATGCTCTTTCGTTTGTTATCCATTTTATAAAAAGTTTACTTTTGAGTTCAGGTAGGTCGAGGTAAGAAACCCGTAAATTGGTAATCTATATTAATCCCAAAAAACTTGGATGAAAATAACAATATGTTTCACATAAAATTGGCTAACTGCAACATCCGAAAAACACTACTTTACTTAAAAATTTTGTAACAAGTTACTCTGTCGAATGGCAAGACGTAATTGGAAAATGTGCGTTCCATCAATGCTGATAACACTTGTCATAAAAGTATTAAAATTTAAAACTCGAATTGTAAGCCACATTTAGAAAATTATTGAACTAAAATAAAGAAATCTGTAATTATTTCAAAAATATTTTAAAATAAAAATTGAAGCGTAACACTCTCGCTCTCGTCTTCCCCTATAACTTCTTGTTTCACCAGGTCGCCATTCCATAATTTGTTTCAAAATTCTGTCTGATTCTTTTCTTGATGCATGACCAAGCCATTTGATTCTCTGCGCCTTTATAAACTTTACAATATCTTCATTTCCCATTATTTTATCTATTTCAGCATTTGTTCTTATTCTATATTCGTTCTCGCCTATCTTTTTGGTCTTATCATCGTTCCCGATATTTTTCTTTCGAATGTTCTCAATTTTTCTTCTCTCTCTCAGTAATATTTAATATTTTGGCTGCGTAGGTGACCACTATACTCACAAATGTCTTATATATTCTTAACTTTGTTCTTGTATATACTCTTATTTTTTAACAACTTATTGTTTGCGTGGAATGCTTTTCAACCCGCAGAGATCTTTACGATCTTTTGTTGTTCCTGTTCAGTTGGACTACCAGGTATCTAAAATTTTCTACTTCTTCAAACCTGTATTTTCCAATCTTTAGATAATTCTGTCTCTTATCTTTTTTCAATTAAATTTCGTGTATTTAGTTTTGCTGTCATAAATTTTTAACCCCATTTTCTTCACATATCTCTTCATTTTTCGAGAACCTGTACAATTTTCTGCCTTGATCTCGCAACAATCGCGACATCATCCGCGTAAGCCAATAGTTGCCATTCCTTTACCTCTCAATTACCTGGTTAAACACCACCGCAGACTGCGCATCTCCCAGTTTTACACCGCTGTTAATCGCGAACTCGTTTGTTCTGTTTAGTCCAAATTTTTTACCGATGCTCTAGAGTTTCTTATCGTCATTTGTATAAGTTTTATCATTTTCTGGATATTTTTAGTTCTGAAATCACTTTGTACAACTTTTCACGTTTAACGAAATCGAAAGTATTGTCCGAAGTCGACAAACAGCAGATGCAGCTCTTTATTGTGTTTTATGATTTTCTGTTATTTATTTCATTATGTGTAGTACATCTACTGTCGATCGTTTCTCTCTGAATCTTTGTTGATATTCTCCGATTTTGTCGTCAATCACTGTTTTATTCTATTGTATACAAGTGCCGATAGAATCCTGTATACCACTTGTAGCAAAATTATTCCCCTATAATTACTGCAAACCTCTATATCACACTTCTTGTAGATCGAAACTATTTTACCCGGTTTCCATTCACTCGGCATTTTCTTTTCTTCATATTTCTAGTATTAACTTAGAGTATATTCTTTGATGCACTTCTTTTCTAGCATGTTTAATCAATTCACCACTTACCCCATCCCTTCCTGGTGCTTTTCTGTCTTTTATTCTCTTCATTATTGTTTCCACTTTGCTGAATGATGCTCTTTTTCTTGTTATAAATCAATGTGACCTGGGGGCTTATTCTGTAACTTTGCGACTGTCGCTAAAGCAGTGTAGTATCGCTAAATTTGACAGGCGACAGTCTTTTTGGTATTCTATAACTTGCGATAGTGCATTTACAGTGGCGTTCGGTGTGTTTCGCAAGAATTATTTGAAATACTGCATAGATACAGTGGCTTACGCTGTGTTTTTCTCTGTCTTTTCATTCGTGTATGGTGTGTTGTATATGTGTAGTATCGCTATTGATGCATTTTTAGAGACACCTCGATGGGTGTCTCCTATAGTAAGAAACGTAAGAAGGCATCTTGTATGTGAACATTACTCGAGTTGAAGTTATTGGTGGTTAAAATTCTTTTATACAACGTAAATTGATAATAGTAAGTATGTAAAATATTTATAATAAAAAAAAAGTTTGCAAAGTTTTTTCTAAATATTAAATAAATTAATATAAAACAAAATGGTTTTTATTATATTACACTTCTAGGGTGCACAATAGTTAGGTTAGGTAATATAATTAAATTATTTTTATGTTTTTAGTAATTATGGCTCAAGGGTATATATTTTACGAGATGCTAAATATGATCGAAGAGGACGAAGAAACGGAAACTAGAGTAAGCAAAATAACAAGAAATTTAGAGATACTCAAGATCCTTTCAAATTATCTAATATTGAGTTTATGGCAAACTAAAGGTTAACAAAAGAAGGTGCATTATACCTATTAAATGCAGTAAGTCCATACATCGAACCAGGAATATGATCCACTCGAAACGACAGTATGAGAATGGTAAGAATTAAATATAATTTTGATTGCACTTGTACAAATAATTTCGTGTATGTTTTATCAGCACTTCAATTTATGGCTAATGGTTCATACCAAAGAGTGGTCGGAAATAACATCGTGAGGTTGCTTAGTCAGTTAATGGTGAGTCGAAGCATTTCAAAAGATACCACTTTAATTATTAATCATTTATTACCCATTTGGGTCTACTTCCCTCGAAATGATGCCGAAAGAAATGAATTAAAATTGGGTAAATAATTATATTTAAAATATATTTTGTCATATTTACAAATTGTGTTCAGGATTGTTCTAGATTTGGGAGTGGAAGGAATGCCTAACGTTATAGCTTTGGTCGATGGCACTCAAGTAGCTATTCTAAACCAAGCAAACAAGAGCATGCATACGTCAACCGAAAATTTTATCACAGCATTAACATGCAAATTGTAATAATTTTGTAAGCGGTACTGTAAAATCATCTATAAAACAATATTCCATATTACTAAGTCTGCCAATCCAATCTACGAATTATCAGTATCAATTCAAGATATCCCGGAAGTTGTCGTTTAGTAAACATTATGCGTGCCAACTACTTGGAACAATCTGAGGGATACCTATATCTTAGGTAACAATATTTTCAATTAACTAGAAACAAATTTTTTATTAAATATAATGTATATTGTAGGTGACAGTGGTTATCTGCTTCAACCATGGCTGTTAACGCCATTCACAAATCTTCAACCAAATTCTCCAGAACAATTGTATAACCGAGCATTTGTACGAGTTTGCAATGGTTTGAAAAGATGCATCGGTTTATTGAAAGGAAGGCTTCGATATAATAGTTAGAAGTATTACTGGATATTCAATAAATTAATACAAATTTTCTGTTTTAGTTGCCTATTAAAAGACGGAATGCACCATTATAAACCTTATGGAGCATCAAAATTATATTGTCATGCGCTGTATTGCACGATATTGCACTAAGGTACAATGGCAATAAAGACGAAATTTTTGTTAATGAAGAAATTGACATGCTTCCACCATTACCATCAGAACACGTGCAGAACAATGAATATAGGCAAGAAGGAGTAATAACGGGAAATAAATATGTACATAACTATTTTAATATATAAAAATTATTCTTTTCGTAAATGGTTTTCTATATTATTCGCAATCCTTTCCATTGAATGGGCTATTTTTTTAACGTTTGATTCATCTCTAATACAGCATTGGTTTGCTGCTGTTGAATATCTGTAAATTTTTCAACCGTTTGCTGCTTGTTGCTTGTCCTCCGCTTGGGCAATGGCCTCTATAAAACAGAAATTATTTATGTTATATTATGATCATCTATGTAACATAACTTCGTTTGAAGTAAATATTATAATATATTTTACTTACATTTTAAAACTTGTTTTAAACAAAACTTCTTGATGGTAATGTGAAGAATACAATGGAACAATTATTTCTGTGTTACCTCCATTTTATAGTATACCGTAATAATAAATAATACCAACTCACTAAATCATAACAAATATTGCAATCGATATGAATAAGGGTTGGCTTAAGAAACCACCACCATAATTCAAATATTTGATCAAATACGTTTTACTTTTAAGGTTATGTATATCTGTCAAAAGTACTATCTCTTACGAAGCGATACTGCATTAGGGATACTACAGTGCACCAGGCGACAGTCGCAAGTTACAGAATAAGCCCCTGGTGAGTTATAGAGGAGTATCCCAAACATTGGTATTAGGTTTTACAATTTTAGTTTGTTGTAAGGAAGTGCTTGCTATTCTTCTTCCCAATTTTCCAAAGTTTTCTTTTACTAATAATTTATTGTTGTTGTATTGTTCAATTATGTTGGTATAACTGGCACTGAATGAGAGGTTTTGTATTTCTGCGCCAAAAGCAATTTTTCGTGAAAATAGTCGCTATTGAGATATTTGGTGACAAATATAGTATACACCAACCGAGAAAAAGTGTAGAATTAGTAGAGAAAGTTATTCACTGCAAGTACATAAGAATAAAACAGTTTTTTTTTTAGATAATATGTTTGAGGTTAGGATGCGATATAAGTAACAAGATGCTGCGTACACCTCCTTCTAAAACAGATAGTACATCCCGAGTGGAAGAATTACATGGAGATAATCCTCAAACAAGCCAAACAGGTGTGCCTTTGTTACCAAATCATTATAATCAAAATGTTAGTATGATGCAAAATCAGCCAGGGGCGTGCGCGCCTCAACTACAACAAGCAGTCCCAATGATTTATTATAATCGAAACTATCACCCAACACCAGGGTACCCAACACAGGACATGATAAACATGAACCACTATCTGACCCAGCAGCAACCAATGATCCCGGCTTACGGTTACAGTGGAACCACTTCAATACTGCAACCTCCAGCTAATACAACCAAACCAACAACTCACCGTAAACCAGTGTGGAACACAGTGACTTACAAAAAGAGGCAACGACAACATGAGGCTACAGAGGATAATGGAAGAAAACCTAAACAAACCACTCTGAGCGAGTACTGGCTGAGCAAACCCACACTAACACCCACCTCTAATGCATTTCAGGCCCTGGAAGAAAAAGACGACGAAGAAAAAGATGTAGAGAGAGACGAAGAAAAAAACGAAGAAGTGGAAAAAGAACAAGAGCCACCGACCAATGGTGAAACAAGAAAACCTCCACCAATATTTGTAGAAGGGTCGAATACATTAAACCCTTACTGATCTCTTCAATACTTGTGCACCAAATGGCTACACACTAAAGAGCCTATACAACAATCAGGTAAAGGTTCAACCTAACACTTCCACAGAATACACAGTCATAATAAAGGCCCTAAAGGATAAATCCACACTATACCATACCTATCAACTAAAAGAAGAACGTACTTTCCGTGTGGTAATACGAAATATGCACCCTACCACGGAGCTAAAAGTTCTTAAAGAAGAAATTGAATCCCAAGGGCACGAAATAAAAAACATCTCTGGTATCAGACAGAGAGGCACCAAAACGATGCTACCCTTATTTAATGTCGAATTAAAAACTAAGCCAAACAACAAAGACATCTATGGCATAAAAAGACTGATGAACACAGTAGTCTTAGTAGAACCTCCTCACCCTAAACGAGAGGTCCCTCAATGCACCCGATGCCAGAGTTTTGGCCATACAAAAAAATACTGCCAGCGCAGACCCAGATGTGTTAAGTGTCTTGATGATCACGCAACTGTAGAGTGCCCGCGGAAGCAAAAAGACGGAGAAGTCCAATGCACGAATTGCAAAGAAAACCATCCAGCCAACTACAGAGGTTGCTCAGTGTACAAGGAGCTCCAAAAAAAAAGATTTCCGGCGCTAAGGACGAAACAAAGCAACAATCCACCTATTTCGACTAACAACAATATTAATAGCCAACAGCTAAATATGAATTCTTTTCCACCACTACCAACAATGAGAAGCCAAATCCAACATGGAATATCATACAGCCAATCGACTTCAAATGAAACTGCGCATCATCCACCTATTAATGGGCCACAGCAAGATCAAAATCAACATCAAGTACAGATAAACCTCGAGCAGATGCTAACCAAAATGATGGAGAAAATGGACAAAATGCTTGATCTCCTAATAACCATGTGTTACGGTCCTGTTTTGCCAACGGATACTTTTATTACTTCGAAGATTCCTTTATAGTAATTTTATAAAACTTCAATATGCGGCAACACAGTTCTAATTTTAAATTTAATTTTGTAAATATTAGTTATCGCCAAGTGTTAGATTGAAAATTATCAGCTGTCGATTTCGAATTCTAAAAGTTGTACGTATTGCAATTTTGCACGAAAATCTAGTTTTTTGGACGTTACAGTGATCCAATTATTGATTGAACTTCGAGTTTTTTTCAATCCAAGTTGTTTGGGATTTGTATTGGTCATTATCTGGGATATATTTTCTGTACCGGCTTTTATAAGCAATTTTGAGGAAATTATCCGTACTTCGTTTGAAGGATTTATTCGTCCAAGTTTTGACATCCTGGAAGAATTAGAATCACCGCTGAAATTTTTGAAACCCTCCAATCCACCTGCGAGGTATGTTCGATAACTATTAATACCGCATTATGTTAATTCCGAGTTTTAGGGTTTTTTTGTGCCGACGTTCTTTTGGTTCATTTTTGTGCCGTCGATAACGATACCGTCTTTTGGATCAGTATTTGGTTAGTTTTGGGAATTCAACTGCTTCTACACCAACACCGATATTACATTTTGGACATTTTGGATTCTTGATACATTTTCTGTACCGGCTTTTTATAAGTAAATTTGAGAAAATTACCGTATATTCGTATAAAGGATTATCTGTCCGTTTTCACATCGAGAAGTAGTTACCTTTACCATCCTGCTTAAATCACCAGTACCATCTTTAGCGTACTATCGTTGTCCATGGTGAATGCGACGCACCACTCGTTTCCACCAAGAAAGAAGACACCTTATTGAGCTAAGATCTTTGTTTGTGCCGTTTCAGATTTTATTTGTTGACGTTTATATTAACCTTCAGTTTTCTAATTTTGCGCAAAGTATTTTATTGAACTTTACTCTGAACGTTTTGCTATACCGATAAGATAAATAATTATTTTAACGATCGAATTATTTTAAGTTTATTTATTTAAGAACTGCAACTGTACACCTAGTATAGCTATACACGGTAATTACATTGATAATCATTAACGCTGTAATTTTTGAAATATTTAAGAGAAAGTAAATCAATATTGCGCCTGACCGTTTTTGAACTCAATTGATTGATCTGAGATTTTACAAATCGACCTGCTTGATACTTGCGGCATTAGACCCGGTTCTTTTTTCAGTAGATACGTTTCGCAGTTTCTTGGGTGTTTACTGTCGTGTTGTATATAGGGTGGTTTAAATTGCGTGGCGCCCAAACAATATCTTTGCTGCTTGCTCTTCCGAGCCTATCGCTTAGCACACCCTATACAACCTACGTCATCGAAGAAGGAACCGGCTCAGTGCTTTACCGTTGGCGTCTCCTGCTCACGAGCTAAAAAGGGCAAGTCTTTTTGCCAGCCGCCCCTGAGATTAGCGGCTGTAAGGTTTAGTCTTATTTTTTTTACATCTGGGCATTCCATCGCCCCGACTAAAACCGTAACAAGTTTTATCGAAAGAATTGAGGAATTACGAGAAGCTAGGGTGTGACGAAATCTCAATTGTTTCGGTCGGCAGCGGAATTGTTTAGAGGTAATGCTTTAACGTGGTATCGTCCTAGAAAAATTTTTCTGCGATTGGGACGACTTAGTTAGCCAACTAAAGGAATCATTTCTCCCACTGGGATATGAATCGCGATTGTTGGCCGAGATCCAAAACGAACGCAGGGTGCGGACGAAAAGTAGTTCTATATGTTTCCGTAATGGAATGTATGTTTAATAAATTAGCTAACAAGCCTTGCGAATTAGATAGGGTAACCACGATTAGGGGCAACTTACTGCCAAACCTGCAACGTGGCCTAGCGGCTCAAAAATTATTACAATCAGTCAGCTAATAGAATATGGTCGAGCAGTTGAAGAAACGGAATTTTACTCCAGCCAATATTGTCCTCCACCCACAAATTTTAAATTATTGCTGGAACCTAATCTAGCTTACCGTAGGTCAACGCTCGGTAACGAAACCCTAAATGCAATTTACGATCCCCCGCGCAGACTTCTAATTCAAGAGACACATGCTGGAATTGTGGGTAGCAGGTCATCGTAGAGCTGCCTGCACTAAGCCTAGCAAGGTTTTGTGTTTTCGCTGCGGAAGGCTCGGTTACACCGTCAGCTCTTGTCCCAGGTGTGCGGGAAACGCAAACCAGAGTCGATAAACCGGGTATCGTGCTCTGTATACAATCCGGTCAACAATATTCAAAGTCTCCTACTAATAACAAAGCCATCCTCGATTTTGTCTTACTAGCGCAATTAATGACGAGCGTCCTTATCTTCGAGTTACAATTTTTGAGCAAGTATTTTTAGGTTTATTGGATTCTGGCGCTTCCAGAACTATTTTAGGCGGTCCGGGTTGGAGCATATTAATCGGAAAATGTCAGTTAGATAGCTCACGTGTGCAAGACTGCATTGTTGCGAATGGAGAAGCTTGCACTAGTATAGGAGTAGTAATGCTACCGGTCAAGTTAAAAGATAAGGTTGTACTGCTTGAAGTTTTAGTAATCCCATCTTTGCCGCATTGTCTTATTCTCGGTACAGATTTTTGGATTAGAATGGGAATAGTGCCTAATCTCCGTAGCGGTGAATGGTGCTTTTCTAATACCGGTGATAATTTATTTCTTAATGCACTGCAACCTGCTGAAAATCTTTTAGATTGTCAGAAGCAGATACTAGAAAATCTGTTGAATGAAGCTTTGTTTGAACTGCCAGGTAGTAAACTCGGTTACACCCATTTGGTGCAACACGAAATAAAAACCGAATCACCTCCAATAAAACAAAGGTACTACCCTATATCGCCTATCCTTCAAAAACATGTAGATATAGAGCTAGATAAGATGTTGGCCGAAGATATCGTGGAACCTTCGAACTCGGCGTGGTCTTCGCCAATTTTGCTTGTTAAGAAAAAAGACCAAACGTATCGGTTTTGCGTAGATTTCCGCCGTCTTAACGCAGTTAGCACCCCCGACGCTTATCCTTTACGTAACGTTACTAATATTCTGGATCAATTAGGCAATGCAAAATATTTAACGACTTTAGACATTAAGTCTGCGTTTTGGCAGATTCTTATTGCAGAGCCTTCTCGAAAATATACAGCCTTTGTCGTACCTAACCGTGGTCTTTTCCACTTTAAACGTATGGCGTTCGGTTTGCATAACGCTCCCGCTACTTGGAGCCGTCTAATACAAAAGATTATCAGTCCTGACTTGGAACCTTATGCTTTCAGCTATTTAGATGACATAATTATCGCAACACCCACGTTTGAGAAGCATATAGACGTTTTAAAGCAGATTTTAAGAAACTCAAAGAAGCCAACCTTACGCTAAATCGCGATAAATGTCATTTTGTAAACCAGAACTCCGCTATTTAGGGTATGTAGTAAACAAAACGGTTTGTCCGTAGACCCTGACAAGGTTGAGGCAATCTTGAAGATTCCTCCTCCTTCAAATGTCAAAGAAGTCCGGCGTTATTGGTATGGCGTCTTGGTACAGACGGTTTGTGCCAAATTTTTCAGCTCTTATAGCACCTTTGACAAATCTATTGCGTAAAATCAGAAATTCTTATGGACCGAATCGTGTAATCAGTCCTTAAACACGTTAAAAGAGCATCTGATATCTAGCCCAGTTTTATCTTGTCCCGATTGGAGCCTACCTTTTGTCGTGCAAACGGATGCAAGTGATTATGGCCTTGGTGCAGTTTTAACGCAACAACATCCCGAAGGCGAAAAAGTAATCAGCTATATTAGTAGGTCACTTACAGGCTGCGAGCGTAAATATAGTGTGACCGAAAAGGAGTGTTTAGCCGTCATTCACGCGATAGAGAAATTAAGACCTTATCTCGAAGGAGCCAAGTTCACGGTCGTCACCGACCACTATAGCTTAAAATGGCTTAATAATATCAAAGACCCTATTGGTCGTATCGCTAGATGGGCTGTAAGATTACAGCAATTTGATTTCGAAATCGTACATCGGGCCGGTAAGCTCAACGTTGTTCCCGATGCGTTGTCCCGTTCGGTCCCCATTATTGACGCGGTTGATGTCGCTCCAGTCGACAACGAACCCCGCGATAAGTGGTTTGTAAAAATGCGCGAAAAGGTGGAAGCTACTCCATATAAGTTTCCTCTATGGCGTATTTTTGGATCTAAAATGTACAAACTCGTTGGTCGAAATAGCATAGACTTGACTAACGGCCAAGACCGTTGGAGGGAGGTAATTCCCAAAGAAAAGCGTACCCAAATTATCAATCGATGTCACGATTTTCCGACATCTGGGCACATGGGCGTTCACAAAACATACCATCGCGTAATGCAAAAATTTTATTGGCCCAAGATGAGACACGATATTGCCGCTTATATCAGGCGTTGTGAGGTTTGCGCACGTGCCAAACCCGAGCAAAAGGCCTCAGTGGGTACAATGGGAGGTCATTCTCAAATTTCTAGTCCCTGGGAGGTTATTTGCACAGACATCATTGGCCCTCTTCCCGCTCTACCGTGGATATAACTTTATCTTAGTCGTTGCCGACTGTTTCAGTAAGTTTACGTTAACGTTTCCCATGCGCACGGCGACAGCTAAGAACGTGGTTAAACACATAGAGGAAGACGTATTCCTTATGTTCGGCGTTCCCCGCATTATTATCTGTGACAACGGTGTGCAATTCCGCAGTCGTGACTTTGGTGACTTGGTCACGAAGTACGGTAGCACTATTTCTTTTACGCCAAATTATCACCCTCAGGCCAATCCAACTGAAAGAATAAACCGCGTCTTGAAAACGGTGCTGTCATCGTACGTGAAAGAAAATCACAAAACTGGGACAAATATTTGTCGGCCGCAGCGTGCGCAATTAGAACTGCTAGACACGAGGTGACGGGATACACCCCTTATTTTATAAATTTTGGTAAAGAAATGATTTTAGAGCGCACCGAACTAAACGATGGGAAAGATTTGTCATTTGCTAGGGACCAAGATTTAAGATGTCGTTCAAATAATTTCACTAAGATCTATGCTAGTATTACGTCTCGACTAACGAAAGCGTACGAAAAGTCAAGCCAGCATTATAATTTACGTCGCCGAACGGCAGATTTTCAGTTAAACCAAAAGGTCTGGAGAAAGAATTTTGTTTTGTCTGACGCGGCTCGGCAATTTACCGCCAAGCTTGCGCCAAAGTTTGTAGGTCCTTATCTTATAGACAAAAGAATTTCGCCTTGGGTTTTTTAACTTAAAGATCTTAATGGGAAACTTTAGGGACGTGGCACGCAAAAGATTTAAAACCGTTTGTGTGCAGTTAATTTAATGATAATTTCGCTTGTTTTGGTATTTCGATTATGGTTTTCTGATTTGTTTTTTTTTGCTAAGATTATTTGTTATATCGTTATAGTTTTTATATTTTATACTTTTCTGGCGTAGGCCAGCGATCTTAGTTAGTGTAATTTTCTCATCAGCTTCGAAAATTCTTTTTGGTAAGGGGAGTTGTTACGGTCCTGTTTTGCCAGGGATACTTTTATTACTTTGAAGATTCCTTTATAGTAATTTTATAAAACTCCAATATGCGGCAACACAGTTTAAATTTTAAATTTAATTTTCTAAATATTAGTTATCGCCAAGTGTTAGATTGAAAATGATCAGCTGTTGATTTCGAATTCTAAAAGTTGTACGTATTGCAATTTTTGCACGAAAATCTAGTTTTTTGGACATTACAGTGATCCAATCGTTGATTGAACTTTGAGTTTTTTTCAATCCAAGTTGTTTGGGATTTATATTGGTCATTGTTTTGGATATATTTTCTGTACCGGCTTTTGTAAGCAATTTTGAGGAAATTATCCGTACTTCGTTTGAAGGATTTATTCGTCCAAATTTTAACATCCTGGAAGAATTAGAATCACCGCTGAAATTTTGAAACCCTCCAATCCACCTGCGAGGTATATTTAATAACTATTATTATCGCATTATGCTAATTTCGAGTTTTAGGGTTTTTTTGTGCCGACGTTCTTTTGGTTCATTTTGTGCCGTCGATAACGATACCGTCTTTTGGATCAGTATTTGGTTAGTTTTGGGAATTCAACTGCTTCTACACCAACACCGATATTACATTTTGGACATTTTGGATTCTTGATGCATTTTCTGTACCGGCTTTTTATAAGTAAATTTGAGAAAATTACCGTATATTCGTATAAAGGATTATCTGTCCGTTTTCACATCGAGAAGTAGTTACCTTTACCATCCTGCTTAAATCACCAGTACCATCTTTAGCGTACTATCGTTGTCCATGGTGAATGCGACGCGACCACTCGTTTCCACCAAGAAAGAAGACACCTTATTGAGCTAAGATCTTTGTTTGTGCCGTTTCAGATTTTATTTGTTGACGTTTATATTAACCTTCAGTTTTCTAATTTTGCGCAAAGTATTTTATTGAACTTTACTCTGAACGTTTTGCTATACCGATAAGATAAATAATTATTTTAACGATCGAATTATTTTTAAGTTTATTTATTTAAGAACTGCAACTGTACACCTAGTATAGCTATACACGGTAATTACATTGATAATCATTAACGCTGTAATTTTTGAAATATTTAAGAGAGTAAACCAATATTGCGCCTGACCGTTTTTGAACTCAATTGATTGATCTGAGATTTTACAAATCGACCTGCTTGATACTTGCGGCATTAGACCCGGTTCTTTTTTTCCAGTAGATACGTTTCGCAGTTTCTTGGGTGTTTACTGTCGTGTTGTATATAGGGTGGTTTAAATTGCGTGGCGCCCAAACAATATCTTTGCTGCTTGCTCTTCCGAGCCACCTTGACCCAAACCCCAAAAAGGGGGGTTTTTTTTTCCCCCTTTTGGGTTTTGGGGGTTTTTTTCCCCCCCCGGATTTTTTTTTCCCCTTTTTTTTAAAAACCCCAACCCCAAAAAAAAAATTTTTCAAAAATTTAAAATTTTTTAAAAAAACCCAAAATTTTTTTAAAAAATTTTTTTTTTTCCCCCCTTTTGGGGAAATTGGGGTTTTTTTTTTTTAATTTTTTTTTTTTTTTTGTTTCCCTTTTTTAAAATTTTTTTTAAGGTTTTATTTCCTTTTTTTTTAAATTTTTAAAAAAAAACTTTAAAATTTTTCCTTTTTTAAAAAAAATTTTTAAAATTTTTCCCTTTTTTTAAAAAAACTTTTTAAAAAAAAAAATTTTTTTAAAATTCAAATTTTTTTTTTTCGGGGAAAATTTGGGAAAAAAATTTTTTAAAATTTTTTTTTTTAAAACCCTTTTTTTGGAAAAAAAAATAAAAAAAATTTTTTTTAAATTAAAAAAAACCCCCTTTTTTTTTTTTTAAAAAAAAATTTTTAAAATCCAAAAATTTGAAAAATTTTTTTTTTTCCCTTTTTTTTTTAAAATTTTTTTTTTAAAAAAAAAATTTTTTTTGGGGAATTAAAAAAAAGGGGGCCCAAAAGGGTTTTTAACAAATTTGGGTTTTAAATTTTCCCTTTTTTTGGGTTTTTTTAAAAAATTTTTTTTTTTTTTTAAAAAAAAAAAACCCCCCCAAAATTTTCCCAAAAAAATTTTTTCCTTTTTGGTTTTTTCCCTTTTTTAAATTTTTTTCCAAAATCCCCTTTAACAAAGGAATTTTAAATTTTTTAAAAAAAAATTTTTTGGCTTTTTTTAAATTTTTAAAAAAAAATTTTAATTTAAATTTTTCCCGCTTTTTTAAATTTTAAAATTTTTCCCTTTTTTTTATTTTTAAAAAATTTCCCCCCAAAAAAATTTTTTTTTTGGAAAATGGGGAAAATTTTTTTTTTGGGTTTTTTTTTAAAAATTTTTTTTGGGAAGTTTTTAAAAAAAAAAAGGGGTTTTATTTTTTCCCCCCTTTTTTAAATTTTTTTAAAAGTTTTTTCCCTTTTCCCGGGGAAAAAAAAAAAAAAATTTTTTTAAAAAAAAAATTTAAATTTTTTTTAAAAAAACCCCCCCGGAAAAAATTTTTTTTTAAACCCCCAAAAGCTTAAAATTTTAAAAAATTTAAACCAAGGTTTTTATTTTTAAAAAAAAAACCGGGAACCCCCCCGGGGGGGTTTTTTTTTAAAAAATTTGGAAAAGGTTTTAATTTTTTTAAATTTAAAATTTTTTTTTAAAAAAATTCCCTTTTTGGTTTTTTTTAAAAATTTTTTTTAAAAAAAATTTTTAAAAAAAAAAAAAAGGGGGTTTTTTTAAATTTTAAAAAAAACCTTTTTAAATTTAAAAATTTTTTAAAAATTTTTTGGGAAAGGGTTTTTTAAAAACCCCAAAATTTCCCCAAAAAATTTTTTTAAAAAATTTTTAAATTTTGGGGGAAAAACCAAAAATTTTTAAAAAAAAAGGGGGAACTTTTTTTAAAAAAAAATTAATTTTTTAAAAAATTTTTAAGGTTTTTAAAAAACCCCTTTTTTAACCAAAGGGTTTTTTTTTTATTTGGAAAAAAAAGGTGACCCTTTTTTTTTTTTAAAAATTTTTTTTTTTTTAAAAAAAATTGAAAATTTAAAAAATTTTTTAAATTTGAGTTTTTTAAAAAATTTTTAAAATTTAAAAAATTTTTATTTTTTGGAACCTTTAAAAAAATTTTTACAAAAAAAAAAAAAAAAATTTTTTTTTAAAAAAAAAAAAAAATTTTTTAAAAAAAAAATTTTTTTTTAAATTAAATTTTTTTTAAAAAAACCCCCCCCCGAAAAAAAACCCCAACCCCCCAAAAAAAATTTAAAAAAAATTTTTTTGGGGGGTTTTTTCCCCCAAAAAAAAGGAAATTTCCCCAAAAATTAAATTTTAAAATTTTAAAATAAATTTTTTAAAATTTTTAAAAATTTAATTTTTTAAAAAATTTACCAAAAAACCCCTTTTTAAAATTTTTTAAAGTTTTGGTTTTCCTTTTTGGGTTTAAATTTTTTTTTCCCGGGTTTTTTTAAAAATTTTTTTTAAAATTTAAAAATTTTAAAAAATTTTTAAAAATTTTAAAAAAAACTTTTTGAAAAAAAAAAAAATTAAAATTTTTTTTAAATTTAAAATTTTTTTTTTTTAAAAAAAAATTGGGAAAAAAAATTTTTTAAAAAATAAAAATTTTTTTTAAAATTTTTAAAAAAAAAAAAGGGGTTTTTTTAAAAACCTTTTTTAAAATAAAAAATTTTTTTTAAAATTCCCCTTTTTTTTTTTTAAAAAGGAAAAAAAAATTTTAATTTAAAATTTTAAAAAAAATTTTTTTTTTTCCCCTTTTTTTTTTAGGTTGGAAAACCCCTTTTTTTTTTTTTTTTGGGTTTCCCCTTTCCCAAAGTTTAAAAATTTTTTTTTTAAACCTTTTTTTTTAAAACCCCCCAAAAAAAAATTTTTAAAAACCCCCACGGTTTTGGGGGGTTTTTTTTTTAAAAATCAAAATTTTCCCCTTTTAAACCCTTTTTTTTTTAAAAAATTTTTTAATTTTTTTTTTAATTTTTTTTTTAAACCCCTTTTAAAAATTTTTTTTTTCCCAATTTTTAAATTTTTTTTTTTTGTTTCCTTTTTAAAATTTAATTTTTGGGGTTAAAAAAACCCCCCAAATTTTTTTTTTTTTTTAAAAAAATTTTTTTAAAAAAATTATTTGTTTAATTTAAAATTTTTTTTTTTTTCCCCCCCAAAAAAAATTTTTTTTAAAATTTTAAAAAATTCCTCTTTTTGGGGTTTTTTAAAAATTTTTTTTAAACCAAAACCCTTTTTTTAAAAAATTTTTTTTTTTTGGGGCCAAATTTTTTTTTTTAAAAAATTAAAAAAATTTTAAATTTTTAAAAAATTTTTTTAAAATAAAAATTAAAACCCCGGGCCCTTTTTCCCCTTTAATTTTTTCCCCCCCATTTTTTTTTTGGTTTTTTAAAATTTTTAATTTTTTTTCCCCCCCTTTTTTTTTTTTTTTTTTTAAATTTTAAATTCCTTTTTTTTTAAAATTTTTTTTTTCCCCCTTTTTTCTTTTTTAAAATTTTCCCCCCTTTTTTTTTTTTTTTTTTTTTTTTTTTTCCAAAATTTTTTTTTTTTTTTTTTTTTCTTTTTTTTTAAAATTTTTTTTTTTTTAATTTTTTTTTTTCTTTTTTAAAAAAAAATTTTTGGGGAATTTTTAAAAGTTTTTTTTTTTTTTTTTTAAAAAAAAAAAAAATTTTTAAAAAAATTTTTCCTTTTTTAAAAAATTTTAAATTTTAAAAAATTTTTTTTTAAATTTTTTTCCTTTTTAATTAAAAATTTTTTTTTTTTTTTTTTTAAAAATTTTTAAACCCAAATTTTTAAAAAAAAAACCCAAATTTTAAAAAAATTTTAAAATTTTTTTTTCCAAAATTTTCCAAAAAGGGGGTTTTAAATTTTCCAAATTCCTTTTCCCCTTTTTTAAAAAAAATTGTTCTGTTTAGTCCAAATTTTTTACCGATGCTCTAGAGTTTCTTATCGTCATTTGTATAAGTTTTATCATTTTCTGGATATTTTTAGTTCTGAAATCACTTTGTACAACTTTTCACGTTTAACGAAATCGAAAGTATTGTCCGAAGTCGACAAACAGCAGATGCAGCTCTTTATTGTGTTTTATGATTTTCTGTTATTTATTTCATTATGTGTAGTACATCTACTGTCGATCGTTTCTCTCTGAATCTTTGTTGATATTCTCCGATTTTGTCGTCAATCACTGTTTTTATTCTATTGTATACAAGTGCCGATAGAATCCTGTATACCACTTGTAGCAAAATTATTCCCCTATAATTACTGCAAACCTCTATATCACACTTCTTGTAGATCGAAACTATTTTACCCGGTTTCCATTCACTCGGCATTTTCTTTTCTTCATATTTCTAGTATTAACTTAGAGTATATTCTTTGATGCACTTCTTTTCTAGCATGTTTAATCAATTCACCACTTACCCCATCCCTTCCTGGTGCTTTTCTGTCTTTTATTCTCTTCATTATTGTTTCCACTTTGCTGAATGATGCTCTTTTCTTGTTATAAATCAATGTGACCTGGGGGCTTATTCTGTAACTTTGCGACTGTCGCTAAAGCAGTGTAGTATCGCTAAATTTGACAGGCGACAGTCTTTTTTGGTATTCTATAACTTTGCGATAGTGCATTTACAGTGGCGTTCGGTGTGTTTCGCAAGAATTATTTGAAATACTGCATCGACACAGTGTCTTACGCTGTGTCTTTTTCTCTGTCTTTTTCATTCGTGTATGGTGTGTTGTATATGTGTAGTATCGCTATTGATGCATTTTTAGAGACACCTCGGTGGGTGTCTCTATAGTAAGAAACGTAAGAAAGCATCTTGTATGTGAACATTAGTTGAGTTGAAGTTATTGGTGGTTAAAATTCTTTTATACAACGTAAATTGATAATAGTAAGTATGTAAAATATTTATAATAAAAAAAAAGTTTGCAAAGTTTTTTCTAAATATTAAATAAATTAATATAAAACAAAATGGTTTTTATTATATTACACTTCTAGGGTGCACAATAGTTAGGTTAGGTAATATAATTAAATTATTTTTATGTTTTTAGTAATTATGGCTCAAGGGTATATATTTTACGAGATGCTAAATATGATCGAAGAAGACGAAGAAACGGAAACTAGAGTAAGCAAAATAACAAGAAATTTAAAGATACTCAAGATCCTTTCAAATTATCTAATATTGAGTTTATGGCAAACTTAAGGTTAACAAAAGAAGGTGCATTATACCTATTAAATGCAGTAAGTCCATACATCGAACCAGGAATACGATCCACTCGAAACGACAGTATGAGAATGGTAACAATTAAATATAATTTTGATTGCACTTGTACAAATAATTTCGTGTATGTTTTATCAGCACTTCAATTTATGGCTAATGGTTCATACCAAAGAGTGGTCGGAAATAACATCGTGAGGTTGCTTAGTCAGTTAATGGTGAGTCGAAGCATTTCAAAAGATACCACTTTAATTATTAATCATTTATTACCCATTTGGGTCTACTTCCCTCGAAATGATGCCGAAAGAAATGAATTAAAAATTGGGTAAATAATTATATTTAAAAATATATTTTGTCATATTTACAAATTGTGTTCAGAATTGTTCTAGATTTGCGAGTGGAAGGAATGCCTAACCTTATAGCTTTGGTCGATGGCACTCAAGTAGCTATTCTAAACCAAGCAAACAAGAGCATGCATACGTCAACCGAAAATTTTATCACAGCATTAACATGCAAATTGTAATAATTTTGTAAGCGGTACTGTAAAATCATGTATAAAACAATATTCCATATTACTAAGTCTGCCAATCCAATCTACGAATTATCAGTATCAATTCAAGATATCCCGGAAGTTGTCGTTTAGTAAACATTATGCGTGCCAACTACTTGAACAATCTGAGGATAACCTATATCTTAGGTAACAATATTTTCAATCAACTAGAAACAAATTTTTTATTAAATATAATGTATATTGTAGGTGACAGTGGTTATCTGCTTCAACCATGGCTGTTAACGCCATTCACAAATCTTCAACCAAATTCTCCAGAACAATTGTATAACCGAGCATTTGTACGAGTTTGCAATGGTTTGAAAAGATGCATCGGTTTATTGAAAGGAAGGCTTCGGTATAATAGTTAAAAGTATTACTGGATGTTCAATAAATTAATACAAATTTTCTGTTTTAGTTGCCTATTAAAAGACGGAATGCTCCATTATAAACCTTATGCAGCATCAAAAATTATATTGTCATGCGCTGTATTGCACGATATTGCACTAAGGTACAATGGCAATGAAGACGAAATTTTTGTTAATGAAGAAATTGACATGCTTCCACCATTACCATCAGAACACGTGCAGAACAATGAATATAGGCAAGAAGGAGTAATAACGGGAAATAAATATGTACATAACTATTTTAATATATAAAAATTATTCTTTTCGTAAATGGTTTTCTATATTATTCGCAATCCTTTCCATTGAATGGGCTATTTTTTTAACGTTTGATTTATCTCTAATACAGCATTGGTTTGCTGCTGTTGAATATCTGTAAATTTTTCAACCGTTTGCTGCTTGTTGCTTGTCCTCCGCTT
This sequence comes from Lycocerus yunnanus, assembly GCA_036346125.1. Taxonomy (NCBI): domain Eukaryota; kingdom Metazoa; phylum Arthropoda; class Insecta; order Coleoptera; family Cantharidae; genus Lycocerus; species Lycocerus yunnanus. The sequence goes on from JARFIX010000106.1 coordinate 1,067,771, forward strand.
GGGCAATGGCCTCTATAAAACAGAAATTATTTATGTTATATTATGATCATCTATGTAACATAACTTCGTTTGAAGTAAATATTATAATATATTTTACTTACATTTTAAAACTTGTTTTAAACAAAACTTCTTGATGGTAATGTGAAGAATACAATGGAACAATTATTTCTGTGTTACCTCCATTTTATAGTATACCGTAATAATAAATAATACCAACTCACTAAATCATAACAAATATTGCAATCGATATGAATAAGGGTTGGCTTAAGAAACCACCACCATAATTCAAATATTTGATCAAATACGTTTTACTTTTAAGGTTATGTATATCTGTCAAAAGTACTATCTCTTACGAAGCGATACTGCATTAGGGATACTACAGTGCACCAGGCGACAGTCGCAAGTTACAGAATAAGCCCCTGGTGAGTTATAGAGGAGTATCCCAAACATTGGTATTAGGTTTTACAATTTTAGTTTGTTGTAAGGAAGTGCTTGCTATTCTTCTTCCCAATTTTCCAAAGTTTTCTTTTACTAATAATTTATTGTTGTTGTATTGTTCAATTATGTTGGTATAACTGGCACTGAATGAGAGGTTTTGTATTTCTGCGCCAAAAGCAATTTTTCGTGAAAATAGTCGCTATTGAGATATTTGGTGACAAATATAGTATACACCAACCGAGAAAAAGTGTAGAATTAGTAGAGAAAGTTATTCACTGCAAGTACATAAGAATAAAACAGTTATTTTTTTAGATAATGTTTGAGGTTAGGATGCGATATAAGTAACAAGATGCTGCGTACACCTCCTTCTAAAACAGATAGTACATCCCGAGTGGAAGAATTACATAGAGATAATCCTCAAACAAGCCAAACAGGTGTGCCTTTGTTACCAAATCATTATAATCAAAATGTTAGTATGATGCAAAATCAGCCAGGGGCGTGCGCGCCTCAACTACAACAAGCAGTCCCAATGATTTATTATAATCGAAACTATCACCCAACACCAGAGTACCCAACTCAGGAAATGATAAACATGAATTACTATCTGACCCAGCAGCAACAAATGATCCCGGCTTACGGTTACAGTGGAACCACTCCAATACTGCAACCTCCAGCTAATACAACCAAACCAACAACTCACCGTAAACCAGTGTGGAACACAGTGACTTACAAAAAGAGGCAACGACAACATGAGGTTACAGAGGATAATGGAAGAAAACCTAAACAAACCACTCTGAGCGAGTACTGGCTGAGCAAACCCACACTCACACCCATCTCTAATGCATTCCAGGCCCTGGAAGAAAAAAACGACGAAGAAAAAGATGTAGAGAGAGACGAAGAAAAAAACGAAGAAGTGGAAAAAGAACAAGAGCCACCGACCAATGGTGAAACAAGAAAACCTCCACCAATATTTGTAGAAGGTGTCGAATACATTAAACCCCTTACTGATCTCCTTAATACTTGTGCACCAAATGGCTACACACTAAAGAACCTATACAACAATCAGGTAAAGGTTCAACCTAACACTTCCAAAGAATACACAGTTATAACAAAGGCCCTAAAAGATAAATCCACACTATACCACACCTATCAACTAAAAGAAGAACGTACTTTCCGTGTGGTAATACGAAATATGCACCCTACCACGGAGCTAAAAGTTCTTAAAGAAGAAATTGAATCCCAAGGGCACGAAATAAAAAACATCTCTGGTATCAGACAGAGAGGCACCAAAACGATGCTACCCTTATTTAATGTTGAATTAAAAACTAAGCCAAACAACAAAGACATCTATGGCATAAAAAGACTGATGAACACAGTAGTCTTAGTAGAACCTCCTCACCCTAAACGAGAGCTCCCTCAATGCACCCGATGCCAAAGTTTTGGCCATACAAAAAAATACTGCCAGCGCAGACCCAGATGTGTTAAGTGTCTTGATGATCACGCAACTGTAGAGTGCCCGCGGAAGCAAAAAGACGGAGAAGTCCAATGCACGAATTGCAAAGAAAACCATCCAGCCAACTACAGAGGTTGCTCAGTGTACAAGGAGCTCCAAAAAAAAAGATTTCCGGCGCTAAGGACGAAACAAAGCAACAATCCACCTATTTCGACTAACAACAATATTAATAGCCAACAGCTAAATATGAATTCTTTTCCACCACTACCAACAATGAGAAGCCAAATCAACATGGAATATCATACAGCCAATCGACTTCAAATGAAACTGCGCATCATCCACCTATTAATGGGCCACAGCAAGATCAAAATCAACATCAAGTACAGATAAACCTCGAGCAGATGCTAACCAAAATGATGGAGAAAATGGACAAAATGCTTGATCTCCTAATAACCATGTGTTACGGTCCTGTTTTGCCAGGATACTTTTATTACTTCGAAGATTCCTTTAGAGTAATTTTATAAAACTTCAATATGCGGCAACACAGTTCTAATTTTAAATTTAATTTTGTAAATATTAGTTATCGCCAAGTGTTAGATTGAAAATTATCAGCTGTCGATTTCGAATTCTAAAAGTTGTACGTATTGCAATTTTGCACGAAAATCTAGTTTTTTGGACGTTACAGTGATCCAATTATTGATTGAACTTCGAGTTTTTTTCAATCCAAGTTGTTTGGGATTTGTATTGGTCATTATCTGGGATATATTTTCTGTACCGGCTTTTATAAGCAATTTTGAGGAAATTATCCGTACTTCGTTTGAAGGATTTATTCGTCCAAGTTTTGACATCCTGGAAGAATTAGAATCACCGCTGAAATTTTTGAAACCCTCCAATCCACCTGCGAGGTATGTTCGATAACTATTAATACCGCATTATGTTAATTCCGAGTTTTAGGGTTTTTTTTTGTGCCGACGTTCTTTTGGTTCATTCTTGTGCCGTCGATAACGATACCGTCTTTTGGATCAGTATTTGGTTAGTTTTGGGAATTCAACTGCTTCTACACCAACACCGATATTACATTTTTGGACATTTTGGATTCTTGATGCATTTTCTGTACCGGCTTTTTATAAGTAAATTTGAGAAAATTACCGTATATTCGTATAAAGGATTATCTGTCCGTTTTCACATCGAGAAGTAGTTACCTTTACCATCCTGCTTAAATCACCAGTACCATCTTTAGCGTACTATCGTTGTCCATGGTGAATGCGACGCACCACTCGTTTCCACCAAGAAAGAAGACACCTTATTGAGCTAAGATCTTTGTTTGTGCCGTTTCAGATTTTATTTGTTGACGTTTATATTAACCTTCAGTTTTCTAATTTTGCGCAAAGTATTTTATTGAACTTTACTCTGAACGTTTTGCTATACCGATAAGATAAATAATTATTTTAACGATCGAATTATTTTAAGTTTATTTATTTAAGAACTGCAACTGTACACCTAGTATAGCTATACACGGTAATTACATTGATAATCATTAACGCTGTAATTTTTTGAAATATTTAGAGAAGTAAACAATATTGCGCCTGACCGTTTTTGAACTCAATTGATTGATCTGAGATTTTACAAATCGACCTGCTTGATACTTGCGGCATTAGACCCGGTTCTTTTTTCAGTAGATACGTTTCGCAGTTTCTTGGGTGTTTACTGTCGTGTTGTATATAGGGTGGTTTAAATTGCGTGGCGCCCAAACAATATCTTTGCTGCTTGCTCTTCCGAGCCTATCGTTAGCACACCCATGCAACCTACGTCATCGAAGAAGGAACCGCTCAGTGCTTTACCGTTGGCGTCTCCTGCTCACGAGCTAAAAAGGGCAATCTTTTGCCAGCCGCCCCTGAGATTAGCGGCTGTAAGGTTTAGTCTTATTTTTTTTACATCTGGGCATTCCATCGCCCCGACTAAAACCGTAACAAGTTTTATCGAAAGAATTGAGGAATTACGAGAAGCTAGGGGTGTGACGAAATCTCAATTGTTTCGGTCGGCAGCGGAATTGTTTAAAGGTAATGCTTTAACGTGGTATCGTCCTAGAAAAAATTTTTTCTGCGATTGGGACGACTTAGTTAGCCAACTAAAGGAATCATTTCTCCCACTGGGATATGAATCGCGATTGTTGGCCGAGATCCAAAAACGAACGCAGGGTGCGGACGAAAAAGTAGTTCTATATGTTTCCGTAATGGAATGTATGTTTAATAAATTAGCTAACAAGCCTTGCGAATTAGATAGGGTAACCACGATTAGGGGCAACTTACTGCCAAACCTGCAACGTGGCCTAGCGGCTCAAAAAATTATTACAATCAGTCAGCTAATAGAATATGGTCGAGCAGTTGAAGAAACGGAATTTTACTCCAGCCAATATTGTCCTCCACCCACAAATTTTAAATTATTGCTGGAACCTAATCTAGCTTACCGTAGGTCAACGCTCGGTAACGAAACCCTAAATGCAATTTACGATCCCCCGCGCAGACGTTTTAATTCAAGAGACACATGCTGGAATTGTGGAGTAGCAGGTCATCGTAGAGCTGCCTGCACTAAGCCTAGCAAGGTTTTGTGTTTTCGCTGCGGAAGGCTCGGTTACACCGTCAGCTCTTGTCCCAGGTGTGCGGGAAACGCAAACCAGAGTCGATAAACCGGGTATCGTGCTCTGTATACAATCCGGTCAACAATATTAAAAGTCTCCCTACTAATAACAAAGCCATCCTCGATTTCGTCTTAGCTAGCGCAATTAATGACGAGCGTCCTTATCTTCGAGTTACAATTTTTGAACAAGTATTTTTAGGTTTATTGGATTCTGGCGCTTCCAGAACTATTTTAGGCGGTCCGGGTTGGAGCATATTAATCGGAAAATGTCAGTTAGATAGCTCACGTGTGCAAGACTGCATTGTTGCGAATGGAGAAGCTTGCACTAGTATAGGAGTAGTAATGCTACCGGTCAAGTTAAAAGATAAGGTTGTACTGCTTGAAGTTTTAGTAATCCCATCTTTGCCGCATTGTCTTATTCTCGGTACAGATTTTTGGATTAGAATGGGAATAGTGCCTAATCTCCGTAGCGGTGAATGGTGCTTTTCTAATACCGGTGATAATTTATTTCTTAATGCACTGCAACCTGCTGAAAATCTTTTAGATTGTCAGAAGCAGATACTAGAAAATCTGTTGAATGAAGCTTTGTTTGAACTGCCAGGTAGTAAACTCGGTTACACCCATTTGGTGCAACACGAAATAAAAACCGAATCACCTCCAATAAAACAAAGGTACTACCCTATATCGCCTATCCTTCAAAAACATGTAGATATAGAGCTAGATAAGATGTTGGCCGAAGATATCGTGGAACCTTCGAACTCGGCGTGGTCTTCGCCAATTTTGCTTGTTAAGAAAAAAGACCAAACGTATCGGTTTTGCGTAGATTTCCGCCGTCTTAACGCAGTTAGCACCCCCGACGCTTATCCTTTACGTAACGTTACTAATATTCTGGATCAATTAGGCAATGCAAAATATTTAACGACTTTAGACATTAAGTCTGCGTTTTGGCAGATTCTTATTGCAGAGCCTTCTCGAAAATATACAGCCTTTGTCGTACCTAACCGTGGTCTTTTCCACTTTAAACGTATGGCGTTCGGTTTGCATAACGCTCCCGCTACTTGGAGCCGTCTAATACAAAAGATTATCAGTCCTGACTTGGAACCTTATGCTTTCAGCTATTTAGATGACATAATTATCGCAACACCCACGTTTGAGAAGCATATAGACGTTTTAAAGCAGATTTTAAGAAACTCAAAGAAGCCAACCTTACGCTAAATCGCGATAAATGTCATTTTGTAAACCAGAACTCCGCTATTTAGGGTATGTAGTAAACAAAACGGTTTGTCCGTAGACCCTGACAAGGTTGAGGCAATCTTGAAGATTCCTCCTCCTTCAAATGTCAAAGAAGTCCGGCGTTATTGGTATGGCGTCTTGGTACAGACGGTTTGTGCCAAATTTTTCAGCTCTTATAGCACCTTTGACAAATCTATTGCGTAAAATCAGAAATTCTTATGGACCGAATCGTGTAATCAGTCCTTAAACACGTTAAAAGAGCATCTGATATCTAGCCCAGTTTTATCTTGTCCCGATTGGAGCCTACCTTTTGTCGTGCAAACGGATGCAAGTGATTATGGCCTTGGTGCAGTTTTAACGCAACAACATCCCGAAGGCGAAAAAGTAATCAGCTATATTAGTAGGTCACTTACAGGCTGCGAGCGTAAATATAGTGTGACCGAAAAGGAGTGTTTAGCCGTCATTCACGCGATAGAGAAATTAAGACCTTATCTCGAAGGAGCCAAGTTCACGGTCGTCACCGACCACTATAGCTTAAAATGGCTTAATAATATCAAAGACCCCATTGGTCGTATCGCTAGATGGGCTGTAAGATTACAGCAATTTGATTTTGAAATCGTACATCGGGCCGGTAAGCTCAACGTTGTTCCCGATGCGTTGTCCCGTTCGGTCCCCATTATTGACGCGGTTGATATCGCTCCAGCCGACAACGAACCCCGCGATAAGTGGTTTGTAAAAATGCGCGAAAAGGTAGAAGCTACTCCATATAAGTTTCCTCTATGGCGTATTTTTGGATCTAAAATGTACAAACTCGTTGGTCGAAATAGCATAGACTTGACTAACGGCCAAGACCGTTGGAGGGAGGTAATTCCCAAAGAAAAGCGTACCCAAATTATCAATCGATGTCACGATTTTCCGACATCTGGGCACATGGGCGTTCACAAAACATACCATCGCGTAATGCAAAAATTTTATTGGCCCAAGATGAGACACGATATTGCCGCTTATATCAGGCGTTGTGAGGTTTGCGCACGTGCCAAACCCGAGCAAAAGGCCTCAGTGGGTACAATGGGAGGTCATTCTCAAATTTCTAGTCCCTGGGAGGTTATTTGCACAGACATTATTGGCCCTCTTCCCGCTCTACCGTGGATATAACTTTATCTTAGTCGTTGCCGACTGTTTCAGTAAGTTTACGTTAACGTTTCCCATGCGCACGGCGACAGCTAAGAACGTGGTTAAACACATAGAGGAAGACGTATTCCTTATGTTCGGCGTTCCCCGCATTATTATCTGTGACAACGGTGTGCAATTCCGCAGTCGTGACTTTGGTGACTTGGTCACGAAGTACGGTAGCACTATTTCTTTTACGCCAAATTATCACCCTCAGGCCAATCCAACTGAAAGAATAAACCGCGTCTTGAAAACGGTGCTGTCATCGTACGTGAAAGAAAATCACAAAATTGGGACAAATATTTGTCGGCCGCAGCGTGCGCAATTAGAACTGCTAGACACGAGGTGACGGGATACACCCCTTACTTTATAAATTTTGGTAAAGAAATGATTTTAGAGCGCACCGAACTAAACGACGGGAAAGATTTGTCATTTGCTAGGGACCAAGATTTAAGATGTCGTTCAAATAATTTCACTAAGATCTATGCTAGTATTACGTCTCGACTAACGAAAGCGTACGAAAAGTCAAGCCAGCATTATAATTTACGTCGCCGAACGGCAGATTTTCAGTTAAACCAAAAGGTGTGGAGAAAGAATTTTGTTTTGTCTGACGCAGCTCGGCAATTTACCGCCAAGCTTGCGCCAAAGTTTGTAGGTCCTTATCTTATAGACAAAAGAATTTCGCCTTGGGTTTTCAACTTAAAGATCTTAATGGGAAACTTTAGGGGACGTGGCACGCAAAAGATTTAAAACCGTTTGTGTGCAGTTAATTTAATGATAATTTCGCTTGTTTTGGTATTTCGATTATGGTTTTCTGATTTGTTTTTTTTTGCTAAGATTATTTGTTATATCGTTATAGTTTTTATATTTTATACTTTTCTGGCGTAGGCCAGCGATCTTAGTTAGTGTAATTTTCTCATCAGCTTCGAAAATTCTTTTTGGTAAGGGGAGTTGTTACGGTCCTGTTTTGCCAGGGATACTTTTATTACTTTGAAGATTCCTTTATAGTAATTTTATAAAACTCAATATGCGGCAACACAGTTTAAATTTTAAATTTAATTTTCTAAATATTAGTTATCGCCAAGTGTTAGATTGAAAATTATCAGCTGTTGATTTCGAATTCTAAAAGTTGTACGTATTGCAATTTTTGCACGAAAATCTAGTTTTTGGACGTTACAGTGATCCAATTGTTGATTGAACTTTGAGTTTTTTCAATCCAAGTTGTTTGGGATTTATATTGGTCATTGTTTTGGATATATTTTCTGTACCGGCTTTTGTAAGCAATTTTGAGGAATTATCCGTACTTCGTTTGAAGGATTTATTCGTCCAAGTTTTAACATCCTGGAAGAATTAGAATCACGCTGAAATTTTGAAACCCTCCAATACACCTTCGAGGTATATTTAATAACTATTATTACCGCATTATGCTAATTTCGAGTTTTAGGGTTTTTTTTGTGCCGACGTTCTTTTGGTTCATTTTGTGCCGTCGATAACGATACCGTCTTTTGGATCAGTATTTGGTTAGTTTTGGGAATTCAACTGCTTCTACACCAACACCGATATTACATTTTTGGACATTTTGGATTCTTGATGCATTTTCTGTACCGGCTTTTTATAAGTAAATTTGAGAAAATTACCGTAATTCGTATAAAGGATTATCTGTCCGTTTTCACATCGAGAAGTAGTTACCTTTACCATCCTGCTTAAATCACCAGTACCATCTTTAGCGTACTATCGTTGTCCATGGTGAATGCGACGCGACCACTCGTTTCCACCAAGAAAGAAGACACCTTATTGAGCTAAGATCTTTGTTTGTGCCGTTTCAGATTTTGTTTGTTGACGTTTATATTAACCTTCAGTTTTCTAATTTTGCGCAAAGTATTTTATTGAACTTTACTCTGAACGTTTTGCTATACCGATAAGATAAATAATTATTTTAACGATCGAATTATTTTTAAGTTTATTTATTTAAGAACTGCAACTGTACACCTAGTATAGCTATACACGGTAATTACATTGATAATCATTAACGCTGTAATTTTTGAAATATTTAAGAGAGTAAACCAATATTGCGCCTGACCGTTTTTGAACTCAATTGATTGATCTGAGATTTTACAAATCGACCTGCTTGATACTTGCGGCATTAGACCCGGTTCTTTTTTTCCAGTAGATACGTTTCGCAGTTTCTTGGTGTTTACTGTCGTGTTGTAATAGGGTGGTTTAAATTGCGTGGCGCCCAAACAATATCTTTGCTGCTTGCTCTTCCGAGCCTATCGCTTAGCACACCCTATACAACCCTACGTCATCGAAGAAGGAACCGGCTCAGTGCTTTACCGTTGGCGTCTCCTGCTCACGAGCTAGAAAAAGGGACAAGTCTTTTTGCCAGCCGCCCTGAGATTAGCGGCTGTAAGGTTTAGTCTTAATTTTTTTACATCTGGGCATTCCATCGCCCCGACTAAAACCGTAACACATGATCGATAAAATGTAATGCCAATTAAGCTAAAATAACAATTTGCGTCTGGAACGCCACGGCTTGATCAACCATGGTCAAGAAGTAAAGACCTTTATCATACAACAAAATTGGATGTTATGCTAATCTCGGAGACACATATGACTACAAAGAGCTATATCAAAATACCAAAGTATTCAATTTACTACACTAATCACCCTGGAGGAAGAGCTAGAGGAGGAACAGCCGTTATTATAAAAAACAGCATCAAACACCATGAAATTGTCAGTTATGGGAGAACAACCTACAAACCACTGCGGTGGAAGTGGAAGACTGGAACGGAAAACTAACTCTGGCAGCAATATACTGTCCTCCCAACCTAACAATCAAAAAAGACCAATTCGAATCTTTCTTCGTGACTCTTGGACATAGATTCATAGCTGGAGGTGACTTCAATGCTAAACACCATCACTGGGGGTCCAGACTAATCACTCCACGAGGCAGACAACTATATCAGGCGATGACAAAAAACAATTTACAACAACTGTCAACCGGGCACCCAACTTACTGGCCAACAGATATAAACAAAGTACCAGATGTTATAGATTTTTGCATTACCAAAAATATTCCACGTAACTACCTAATGATTGAACCCTGCCTTGACCTCTCGTCAGACCATTCTCCCCTACTGATCTCATTTGAGAGTCAAGTGATCATTAAAAATACACCACCATCTTTGTCCAATAAAAACACAGATTGGGAAGCTTTTCGTAATAATTTGTCCAAACAACTAATTCTAAACATCCCATTAAAATCGGAAGAAGACGTCGACAAAGCTGTCGAACAATTAAATCGAGCGATACAACAAGCCGCTTGGAGTGCTACCCCATCAAAACAGATGAAAGATGTTTCTGGTTATTGTCCTAAACAAATCAAGAAGAAAATTGAAGAAAAACGGAAGTTAAGAAAACGTTGGCAGACCACACATGCCCCAAATGATAAAACAAACTTGAATAGATGCACAAGAGAATTGAAAGAAATGATGCGTGACAATAAGAATGAAGGTATTAGAATTTTCTTAGAAAATCTTTCCCCTATGGCTTCTGCAGAATATTCCCTCTGGAAAGTCACAAAGAAGATCAAACATTCCGAAGATACTAAACCCCCAATTAGAACAAGGGATGGCAACTGGGCGAGAAAGGATGAAGAAAAAGCGGTCGCATTTGCGGAACATTTGAGCAACGTCTTTAAACCTTTCCCAATGGAAATCCCTCCTGAAGAAGAGAAATATATCCACCAAACTCTGGATGCCCCCTATCAAATGGACCTTCCGATTAAGCCCATAAAGACAACGAAGTCATAAACCACATTGCAACTAATCTAAACCCGAGGAAATCCCGGGATATGATCTGATAACGGGCCAGGTCTTAAAGGAACTACCACCAGAAGGAATAAAAATGATAACAATCATATTCAACGCCATTCTCAGACTTGGTTACTTTCCCTCACAATGGAAAGTGGCACAAATAATTCTAATCCAAAAACCTGGAAAGGACCCGAATGAGACTGCTTCATATCGTCCAATTAGCCTTTTGCCAGTCCTGTCTAAGGTATTCGAGAAAATCTTTTTAACCAAGCTTAAACCACTCCTGGAGGAAGAAAACCTAATACCAAGTCATCAATTTGGGTTCCGTCAGCAACATTCCACCATCGAGCAGGTACACAGAGTAGTTAGAAGGGTCAGAGAAGACCTGGAACGCAAGAAGTACTGCTCGGCAGCATTCGTGGACATCTCTCAAGCCTTTGATAAGGTGTGGCACGAAGGACTTATCTACAAAATCAAGACCAAATTACCTCACCCATATTGCCAAATCTTGAAGTCATACCTGACAGATAGATATTTCCTAGTTAAGTATGGAGAGGCTTACTCCACGCTGGTCCCCATAAAATCAGGAGTACCACAAGGCAGCGTTCTTGGTCCATTCTTGTATCTCCTTCACACTGCTGATCTACCAACTACTTCTAATACTGAAATAGCCACATTTGCCGACGACACGGCTATACTGGCCTCGCATGAAAATCCAAGAGAGGCCTCCAAATACTTACAAGAACATCTCAACAAAGTGGAACAATGGCTCAAAAAATGGCGGATCAAGGCCAACAGTACAAAATCAATACATGTTACATTCACATTGAGAAGAGAGACATGTCCGGAGGTAATACTAAATAACTGTGCGCTCCCGCAAAAAAATGAGGTCAAATACCTTGGTCTCCACCTGGATAGGCGATTAACGTGGGAAAAGCATATCTGGAGCAAGAGATTGCAGCTAGGTTTAATCCATCGAAAAATGTTCTGGCTAATGAATAAAAATTCGCACCTTGATTTGAGAAACAAGCAATTGATTTACAAATGTATCATAAAACCAGTATGGACATACGGAGCACAGCTGTGGGGATCTGCAAGTGAGACAAACATTATGAAAATTCAGCGATTTCAATCAAAAGTTTTGCGCGAAATTTGCGACGCCCCCTGGTATGTCCCTAACGAGGTCATACATCGGGACCTAAGAATGACAACTGTCAAGGAGGAAATAGCTTCAATAAGCGGGCGATATCAACATCGCCTCAGTGCTCACCCAAACATCCTGGCTGCGGATCTTCTCACAGCCCCTAGTGTCAGAAGACTAAAAAGATTAGACCCACTGGACTTACCCTCGTGGAAGTGAAACAACGTGGTGATAGTTATTGTTAGAGTTATTTATTGCTAGTATAATACTGTGTAATTGAGGCTTACTACTGAGTCAGTCTCAACTGTGCCATGTCTTTGTTTTGTTTTGTTTCTTTTGGTTAGTGAGTGATGCTTATTGTTGCTTGTAACAGATTGTATCTTGTCAGGGATGTTAATAAAAAAAAAATTTCTAATAATTATCGAATAAAAACAATATTAATTTTGTTGTACAGGGGGTTTAAACAGACGGAAAATTAACCGTCTAAATTACTTGTAAATGCTTATGTCACTTTCACTGTTGTTTATATCTTATTTGTTGTGGAGTTAATAGAATAAATTGATAGGTGAGAGAAGGAGGATTTTAGCTATCTATGGAATATGCTAACACCTTGCTACTAAAAATTTTTAATTTAAACTAAGTAATTGCTTTTACTTTGTAAAATTGAACCTCTAAATTCGAAATTTGCGACACAAATTTCGAATCCCCACCTAGATAACCCTGGCCTAACATCTTGATCGTCAAGAAAACTCTCACACGTTGGGTAAATCGTAACCCAACTTATTTAAACAGACGGATATTTCTTCTAATGCTGTTCCTGTTTGAAACGGTACTTGCGCGTTGATTTGACGTTACCACATTTTGGATTTTGATGCAGTGATTGATACTTTTGATAGAATTTGTAAAATAATAAGTAAGTATTTTAGCTATTTTATATTACTTGCTTTTAATTATTTATTGTTAAATGTAATAATTGCAAATGTGGTTTATAATACTTATTGCGTAGAAAAAGTACAAATTATTACATGTGTTTTTGCATTATAACCTTAAAAATTTGTCAAAATTATTTTTAGAAAATAGAAGATTTTAGGATAAAAAACAAGAAAATACATTTTTTGATGATTGCTTTCACTGTAACGTTTCAAATGATTATAGATATTTTTTAGCTATGTGTATTTTATACTATAAATCAAAGAACAAAAACGGTTAACTTTTAAAAGAATTTATTACCTTAAAGATGAAGTTATAATAACTGTATATCGAACTTGTAAAGTTGTAACAATTTTTCGAGGAGTCAACCGCTAAAGAAAATTGTGTACACTTAACTTCACACTTCACGTACTTAATCATAATTCACCATACTTCTTCGTAATTCATATACTTTAGCAGTAATTCACAGAACTCTATGTACTTCATCAGTAATTCACCGTACTTTATCAATAATTCACGGTACTTCTCCTACTTTATCGATACTTCATTGTATTTCACGTACTTCATCGGTATTTCACAGACCTTACGTGTTAAAAATATTACCGATTTTACAAAAAGTAATGTTAACTATGTATATGTTGTACATATGTTCGTTTGTGTTCGTCACAATTTTTAAAACGTAACGGGCACAGGTAGCGAATCCGATTAATGGGATAATTATTATGACGAATAATTAATAATAATTATTTGGAAATGTCAGAATACTCTCGTGGCCGTTTCTATGATAACGTGACATTTTTATAGTCATTATTGCAATACAAAGAATTATGCAGTTTATGATTAATTGTCAGATTTTGAATTAAACACATTTACTTGGCCATAGCTGATTTTAAAAAACTTGAAATATACTTAAATATTTAATTCACTTTTAATAAAAATAAATTAGTTAAACCGGGGGTCTGGGGTGTGGAACACCCTCCAGTGCTCTACAACGGTAGATCGTCAGTTTACTTCTGATAGAAAATAAACTACTCGATCTGGGGGTTGTAGATGTTTTGCTATGTTCTTCATTTAAATTTGTGCACTGGAGGGTGTTCCACACCCCAGACCCCCGGATTAAGTAATTTATTTTATCAGAAGTAAACTGAAGATATCCGTTGCAGAGGCACTGGAGGTGTTCCACACCCGAGACCCTCCGGATTGAGTAGTTTATTTATTATCAAAAGTAAACTGAAGATTTCCGTTGCAGAGATCTACCCCAGGAGGTACAAAATTTATAATTATGCAGTTTATGATTAATTGTCAGATTATAAATTAAACACATTTACTTGGCTATAGCTAATTTTAAAAACTTAAGAAATGCTTAAATATTTAATTCACATTTAATAAAAATAGATTAGTTAAACTAGAGGGTTTGGAAGTGTGGGCCCCCTCCCCCCCAATAAATTTTCTAAATAATTCAAAAACGGAAGAAGTCCAACCGAAAATAAAGAATGCACAATAGATTTAGACTTTTTGAATTAAAATTTGTAATGGAGGGGCTGAGGACATGCACCTTATTCAATCCCAGCTAATCATACCACAACGAAGAAACCAACCCCCCAAAAAACCAAAAACAAATCAAACACCGTATTGGTTATTTCGTCAATTTAGCTTTAATGTATTTTAACTGATAAGTAACAGTGAACAGAGAACAGATAGATAATCGATTTTTTCAACTTTAGTAAATCGGGCATAAGAAGATAGTTTAAATTACATTATCACATTCTGGAGCCGTCTCTGTAAAAGCGGGACAAGCGCGTTATTTTCGCTTCAATGTAATTAATTAATCACGATGAAACAATGAATTACCAAAGTTTTTTATTGAGCTATCATACCTCCATGATATTCAAGCAAATGAACTAAAAAAATTACAAAATTAACTAAAGAAATCTAAGTTTAATTTAAGTAATTGATTACTATTAAACTAGCAACTACCAAAACTTTTAATTAGTAAAATAATGACCGCCAAAGGTCTATTCAACGTTTAAGATAAAAAAATGTTAAGAAAATCCACTGATGTAAGTTAATTTGCTATCAAATAATTATTATTGAACACATGTCTTAGCTATGATACACATTGACCGTAGCGCATGCGCATAAGCTAGGTTCAACTTCATGTAATTCACCAAAAATTTACTAACTTCATGATACTTCACTTGTACTTCAATATACTTCACATGTATTTTACCTACTTTACACGTACTTCATGTATTTACCAGTATTTCATGTACTTCACGAGTATTTCATGTATTTCACAAGTACTTCATGAGATGTGTATAAAAACTTATAAATAACTCCTAGCAATTTTACTATTTCTAATTTAAATTAAACAATACCTATGCTATCAGTTTCTTTTAAACTTCAGATGTGATTTTAATTAATATTTTATGTTGTAAAAATAGTTAGTTTGAATATGATTATTTATTCTTTTGTATATTAATGTAAAATCTTTTTTTATGTAATCTTTTATAGTGTATGTGAATTTTATGTAATTGATTTTATTTAAATAATAAATGTGTTTATTAAAAATTATAACATTTTATTTTTCAATAGTAAATACAAAATTAGTGAATAAGCTTCACAATTTGTTGTGTAAATGTACAGATGTTTGGATTACTTTTTGTGTAATGGTGTAGTTAAAAATTACCTAATTTTGTTCTAGCGGTAGACATAATTTTATTTCTGAAAAAGAGCATAACCTGTGTACTCCAAAATGCACAATGTTGTGCATACTTTAAACGTAATTGTGGGATAATTTTATATACAAAATTGATACCTGAACTTGCATAATTGGGCTGTTTACCTGAACAACCCTTTTGACACAAAGGTTTACATTTTTGCACAATGTTGGGTTTAGTGCCAATCTAAACGTAAATAATGTAGAATTGGGTACATTTGAATGTAGTTTTTTTCTGTGTATATTGTTACTTCCTGTCTATAAATACTGTTTTGATAAGAAATTTTAGGTTACAACATAACTTACAGGTGCATTTGCCAACGAAGCTTTCACTCAAAATTAATGTTTCATAACATCTGACATTCGTTTTGACACATCCTTCAATTTTTAAATTAACCTAGTTATTACAAATGTTAACTATTTTTATTCTCTTCTTCTTAGTCGTTAACACGATTCCGAGTATCGTGATCGTTAGTGGTAGCCACTTTTATCCGAAGGATGACGGCGACGCGACGGTCAGAATAAATTTGTTTATTCCGCCAGGGCTTGAACCGGATATTTCAGTATCGTATTCTACACACTCAAGTGCCAGACCATTACCGTCGTCATTTATATTCTAATTTAATCCAAAACATAACCTAGCCTATAACCATCGCACAGTTAACGCGGATCATCGATAAACACCTCATTGATTAAAATCCATCCAGCCGTTGGGATGCTTTGAGGGTATAAAGAATTACATAACATACCCAGGTACGCGTGAAAAACATAACCAACACTATTCAAAACATGTAAAAAAATTTGATTTGCATATTTTTTTAAAATATGGCACAATAAATAGTTGCATAATTCATATTGTATTATTCCAGCACCCGCGATGGTTTTCTACATGCTGTATAGTACAAAAATACGATAATGATAAAGACGATTCTTTAGCTTTTGAAGAATATGGTCCAGGAATAGGCGATTAAAGGTGAATAAATTGTTTTTAATTTTTATCAACAAGTAATTTGCAACCAAAACTCCAAACGCGAATATCTCAAAACGACAAATATTAGCCTGGTGGAAATCAAATTAAGAAAACTGTAAATTTTATTAATATAACATTTTTTTTGTTTATTGCGTATCGGAAGGGGGAAAATCTAAAGAAAGACACCACCAGCCCGTGCTGGGTGATTTTGTTAAGTCAGCCCATTAAGAACTTCCTACCAGATGTCCGTGGGATTCACCAGTAGGTATTTCAGTTCCTCTTTGTGTTTGATAAGCATACTCTTAATCTCTTCCCATCTCTCTTTGTTATTGAGCAACTCCATTTTCGTAGCTGCTTTCGTCGACTAGAGCATCCGTTCTATTTTCGAAGCTTATTACTGAGATTTTTAGCGAATTTGTTTGTTTTACGGTGAAAAGGTGCTGGCCTCTCGTTCAACCGGAAGAACATATTTCCCTCTTGCTTCAGCTCTTCAGATTCTCATTATCCATCGGGGTTGGTTATCCGATCTCTGAGAATCATTCACAGGTTACCAGGGGCCGCCAACTTGGAGGTGCAAATCTAGATAGATATAAAGAATCTAAACCAAACTTGTACTTATTTTATTTTTTCTTGCGATTATTTTGTGGTTATTTTGATGGTGAATTTAAAGTATCGAGAGGTTAATTCACAGTATAAAGCTATCTTTGTTTATTTAATGCGTTTTGTTTATCTGTTTAAAGTAGAACTAGCGACGCCACTGAGAATATTTTGTATTAGATACGCCATTGGTTTTCGCTTAGTTAACGACGAGATAGAGGTTATGTTGTATGGTTCATGTTTTCTTTACTACTGGTTTTTGCCTACTCGAAGAATTGGTTACACAACGTATAAGTGTTGTTTGTTTTGCGATGCTACAAGTTGAAGAAAACTTTGATACCGCATTAAAAAACATTGATCATGGTCTATTGGCTCGGATGAATAAATACAGATATAATGAACTACATCGAAGATGATCGTAATGTCACTTTAAACTTATAAGTAGGTGATAACAGTTTCTTATTTACAAAAAGAAATACACACAAAAATTTAATATAATCACACTTCTACAGCAATTTAAGTATTTTAAGTGCAAATTTGACATTTGAATAATATAACATTGTAATAATATTTTGCAAAATGTGTTAAGTGATTGTTATAATTTTTCAACTACGAAACTACAGGGTCCAGGAATTCAAATTGCACTGCGACTAAGACGTAGGTTAACACTGTAGCCAACATCTATAGCAAAAAAAGATTACATTGTAGAACATCAGTTTGATATTAGTTTCAATTAAGAACACCAACATTTATTATAATTTTTATATACTTACACCTGCAAATAATTGAATATCCGTCGTTAATATGTCCGATGCATTTAAGGTCGTCGAATATTTTGTAGTGACGTACAGAAAGCAATCCAACTAAAAGAAGTAATTAGAAAATACATAAAAATAAAATCTTGGGTCAGAATGAAGTCAATACAGTCAAACCTGTTTTTTATCGAATAAAAACAATATTAATTTTGTTGTACAGGGGGTTTAAACAGACGGAAAATTAACCGTCTAAATTACTTGTAAATGCTTATGTCACTTTCACTGTTGTTTATATCTTATTTGTTGTGGAGTTAATAGAATAAATTGATAGGTGAGAGAAGGAGGGATTTTAGCTATCTATGGAATATGCTAACACCTTGCTACTAAAAATTTTTAATTTAAACTAAGTAATTGCTTTTACTTTGTAAAATTGAACCTCTAAATTCGAAATTTGCGACACAAATTTCGAATCCCCACCTAGATAACCCTGGCCTAACATCTTGATCGTCAAGAAAACTCTCACACGTTGGGTAAATCGTAACCCAACTTATTTAAACAGACGGAAAGCAAACAGTAGTTGAACAATTCTGCAGGGAAATTCTGCAGGGGTTTTAGATCAACCAATTGAGTGGCTCTGTGTAATAACAAGGTAAGTGAAAAATCATAGTTTTGAGATAAACGCATTTAAAGGTTTTAAAGGGGTTTATTATAGAATAGGAAATGCTATTATTTATCAGAACATTTTTTTTGTGTTAAATAACTTGTTATAAATTGAAATCTTTTATAAAATCAAATTATTTTAAAATATTTATTGCTTTTTAAAATATGTTTCTCAAAGCTGATTTACCTTGTTATTCCATCTATACAAAAATATTCAATACTAAAGTGAAGATGTACACTTTTATATACCAAATACCTGCAGTTAATTTTATTATTATTTACTAAAATAATAGATTGAATTAATTTTTAATTCTTTATTTAATAATTAATTACTGATAAGGCACAATACAAATAACATTTTCAATCAGAATCAGTGATCGAATCTTCTTCCTCATTATTTGCTGCTTCAGAGGCAACTAAATTTTCATAAAAGCTGTGATGTTTTTTTCCAATATAGCGAAGAAGCTGTAGTACATACATTTTTTTAATTCAATTAAATTATTTTAGTAACGACTTTACCTTTTATATGTTTACTAATATATACCTAATATTTTTATAAAGTCTAATATTTCATAACAAACGCATTTCCGAAGAATAGTTTAGAATAGTTCTGTTATTAATAACTACATACTATGTATACATAATCCGATACTTACCGGATATAATAAGAAACTGCATTATACAAAAATGATTCAAAATGCACTTTGTAGTTATTTCTATGAATTGATATTTTGGGGGTAACTAGGCATATGTATTTGCCTTCGTTTGCGCAAGTTATCTTAAAAACAAGGTTAATAGACTTACCTTGTTATTCCATAGAGCCACTGAATTGTATAAATATGGATCATTTTATTGGACTTTCATATTCTTATATTATTTAAAATTAATTACTTACTAAACTCCCCATTGTATAACTTTTACTTTAGTTTTTTGTTCTTTAATTATTATAAAATTAACAATTTTACGAATTACCTTACAAAAAAGCATTTACAATTTTATTCAAAATCATAAAGAAAAGTGAAAACACTATACGATAGCATTCAAATAAAAACCGCAACAACTAAAAAAAATCATCGAAAACTGAATGAAAACAAAAATATCCACTTCATATCAACCAGGAAACTCAGATATATTAAAACCAATAAACGAAATAAAGTCAAATCAATATCCTCTGGATGTAAAATAATCAATAATCTAGATAAAAATTAATAACTATAGTATATTAGTAATCTACCATGATTCAATAATTAAAAATTAACTAAAAATTCGAAAATAAAAAAGATATAATTAAATAAAATTTTTTAAACCCTACAAAATGTTGAAAATATAATATTTGAAATAAATAAAATATTAATTTTAAAGCTAGGGTTTTAAAACGTTACCTTTGCGATTTTGTAAAATATTTCTAAAGCACTTGGTTTAAAATTAAAATTTATTTATTTACTTCTTTTTTAATTATCTTTATCTGGGCGACTGTAAATTTTGAATATTATAAATAAATAACTTTGACCACGTGTATATTATTATAATAATTATTGGATTAGATTGGATCTACTAGGTTTCCTATAACTACTCGTTATAAAATTTGTATTTGTAATCGACTATAGTATTATTATTATTTATCACTATCATCACTTTAAAAATTTTATATGTACCCCATAATTTATATAAGTGATGTTCGTTTTCTTTTAAAATTTCTGAATCGATATAAACAATACAAACATTAATAATAATTACAATTCAAACCACTCGAGTATTAGAAATGGCAGTTTCGGTATCCCACAATTGCGTACATTGTAGTATTGGTGTGTTATTCAAATTTACTTACCTTATTGGATTTTTAAAACAATTTTTGCTTGTAATCATGAGAACAACGTAGTAGACCGTACAACGCAACCTATGTTTAGCAAATGGAAAATATTACCAGTGGTTTTGTCTTTAACTTTACTTTCTATATCTACCTACTATGCTGGAATCAGAATTTACAGGACAATAAAATGAATTATGAACTGTTCGATTTTATAACTTACACATCAGACCTAACGTTGTATGGAGCCGTATTTTAATAATTTTTCAATGTCTACTTAAGTATCCAACAATCAATAACTGCTTGACATTTTTGACTCTGCAATAAAACTTTAGCGCCACCACGTCACACAATTTGTTATCGGTTGATGATGTTAATCGCATTCGATCATATATTTACCTGAACTTTATATTCTTGTGCATTGCCTCTTCTGGTATGTCCGTAGTAATATTCTATTTTGAAGCTTATTCAATAGGAATATGGTTGAAAAATTGCAATATTGTATTCCTAACTACATATATTTTCCTTTACTCTTCATAATGATATTTCTTTACCTTGTGTACTACGTCCATACGAAATACAATAATTTTCTCAAAATGGATTTGGATAATTTAATTTATAAAGAAAGCACTTGCATGGTAACCGACGAAATTAATTGCATTGTGCCCATACCACGAGAAGACATAAAAACTTGCTGAAAGCGTACAGTGACATGTATATTGAATTCATCAAAACATTAAAAGCACTAGTGGACACTTGCAATCCTACTGTGTTGATTTTAATTTTAATTAGTCTGGTTTTTGTGTTGCTATTATATTTTTAGCTGTAATTCTTGTGGCATATCAACATCCAGTGTCTTGCACTTTCTGAACATTGAAATTGGAATGTCCGGGTCATATGCGGGCAGGTTTCATAGTAGTACAAGTTGATAAATGTAACTCAATAGTAAGTAAACAATTTTAACATTGCATAATAGGGCGAAGACAAAGAAGAGGTCGTTGCAATTACTAAGCCGAGCACGTCAGTTTGAATCCGAGTGGGATAAGAATTGTGTTCTGACCGTCTTCCACGCCATCACATTCGGAATGCGCAGCGTGTAACTGCCAAATCGTCTCAGAACCAAAGCAATCCTTTAAAGAAGGTTTGGCGGGAATGGGAAAGGCGTATGTCCAGCAGTGAACGAATATGGGCTGATTATAATGATGGATTTGAATTTTTAGCAACTAATAATAAATTAGTAAATAAAATATTTTAGATTTAATAAAATTTTAATTAAATTTATTGGTACGCTGAATTTATTGTAGTAACTGCAAGTTCAACGGCTTCACTGCAATCTCTTCCAAATGATCCATTATATTATCCAAAACCGTTGATTTAAAATTTTGAGCTACTTCGACAACAAATTAATGGCTTCAATTAACGAATGTATTATTTTGTTTCAGAGCAGTGACATTCTGCCAGATTTACTAAGATTTACTTTAAGTAAACTAACTCCTGCCGAAAAACTTCAGGTTGTAGTATTTAAGTAGCCAACAGTAGTCAAACGCAGTCTCCTAGGCTGCTTTTTAATTTTTGAATTCTAAAAGTTATTTTATTTGCAGTTTGAAAGCTTTCTATATGTCGTTAAGAAATATCCAAGACCTTTGACTGCTTCGGAAATGGTATTGATAGATATACAGCTATTTGCAAGTGTAAGTAATTTTACCAAGCCCTTGAAGTTAAAAATTAAATCTCTTTGTAGATGTTATCTACAGTGTTGACCTACGTCCTAGTTGCTGTACAATTTCAGTTCCTGGAACTTACCGTTTTGTAGTTTAAAATGTTCAAGTTTCTGAATATTTGGCCTGTCAGATACGACGCTATCAGTCTGACTAATGCCGGTTCTATACCACCTTTAAGCATTTTATAAAGCAGGCCCTGGTGCCATACTTTATCGAATGCTTTGACATCTAGGAGCACCGCCCCCGTTGCTTACTTTTTATTCTAATGCAACATTACGTGTTTTACAAATCGCAACACTTGATGGGTGGTCGAATGGCCAGAGCGAAACCCAAATTGTTTCGGAGGAATTGATTTGAGTTCCTCTATGGCCATGTTGAGGCGCGATCTAATGACCATTTCGGCCAGTTTCCCGAGATTAGGCAGCAGACTAATAAGTCGGTATGAGGCAAGGTTACGTAAGTTCTACCTTTTTTTTGCGAAGGAAGGTGTGAAATCCTCATGGATTCCCCAGACCCGCGTCTGGGGATATGCCAGACTCTTACTGGCTAAAACACACCTCCTTGATGGAATTGCGTACGTAGAAATACACGCATTGGCATGTGCACCGCTTTAGCACTATTGCTCCATACCGCTGTGTTTTGAATTGTGGCTTACGCCACTCGCAACAGTTGTCGCCATTTTGGGAGCTCGGCTACGTCGCGCGTTGTCGGTCCCTCTCATCTGATTCTTTCTTCCTCAGAATCCTCTCTATCATGAGCTGAATGCTCCGCCATCTGTCTTCGGAGGACAGCATCTCGTCCACTAGGGTTTTTAGTGACAGCGTCCCCCACTCCCGTCCGCTCGGCCGACCACTCCGGGCAATGGAAAATCGTGTGATCTGGGGTATCGTCCTTCTCCGCGCAATAATTGCACGAAGGCGACCCCGCCCTGCCGATCTTGTGGAGGTAGTTGTTAAAACATCCATGCCCGGTCATGGCCTGGGTGAGGTGGAAGGACAGCTCTCCGTGGGCGCGCCCAATCCATTTTTCGATCGAGGGGATAAGCCGACGAGTCCACCCCTTCCTGACATCGTCCATCGAGCCTGCCACTCCCCCATCAGTTGCTCTCGATGTATTTTCCTGCAGCCCTTAAGTTCATAGTTGCGGCCGCGCTCGACCGCCAACAGGTCGATCGGGGGCAACCCCGTTAATACAAGCAACGCATCTCCCGACACCGTCCTGTAGGCGCAGCACACCCTGAGCGCCGCCTTCCTCTGGACTCTGGAGATCTTGAGGCGATAATCCTGCACCTCCATCGCCCCCACCCAGATGGGTGCCGCGTAGAGGAGCACCGAGTGAACTACCGCCGCCAGCACCCGCCTCTTAGCGGTGTTCGGTCCGCCCTCGTTTGGCATAAGTCGACTGAGGGCCGCACATGTTTTTTCTGCGCTCGCCGCCACTCTTGAAAGGTGTTCCGCATAACACAGCCGCCTGTCTAGTGTCACGCCCAAGGTCTTCAGGGCGGCCTGTGGCTCGACGATATGGGAGCCGAGTTTAAACAGGACTTTGAGAGTTTCCTCCGGCCAGTCAGCAGAGTCGCCTCCGTCTTGCTGGGCACCAACCCCAACCCCTTTTCGGTCATCCAGCCCTCCACCATCTGCATGGCTAGGTTAGCCTTCTCCATTAACTCACCCTCTCTCTTTGCCACCACGATCATGTTTATGTCGTCGGCGAAGACGACCAAAGTGACGCCCTCCGGGAGGGCAGCCGCAGGACTCCGTCATATTGAACATTCCAGAGCTGTGGACCGGACACAGAGCCCTGGGGAACGCCGCTGGTGGTCTTAAGGATGGTTGTAAGACTTCGTTCCTGCACCAGGACTGTCCTATCCGAGAGGTAGTCCTTAAAGACGTTTAGTAGATATGGCTCAATGTCCCTCCTCTCCAGCTCCTCAACTATGTGCCTCCATCCGGCCGACCCAAAGGCGTTTCAAACGTCCAAGGTTATCAGCGCCACCAATCTTCTGGTGCGCCAGGTGCCGGATCGCGCCTCCTTTGCGACGTCAACGATCTTCCGGACGGCGTCCACCGTCGAGCGGCCCTTGCGGAAGCCGAACTGGTTTGGACTTAGCCCCCCTTTGACGGCGAGCCCCCCAGCCAGCCTGGCGGTCAGGAGGCGTTCGTACAGTTTAGACAAGTTGTTCAAAAGACATATAGGTCTGTACGAACTTGGCTCCTCCAGCGGTTTGTCCCCCTTCCTGATCAGAACCAATCTCGCCTTTTTCCAACCGACCGGGAAGCTCCCCGCCTTCAGGAGGCCGTTCAGCACCCTCAAGATGATTTCCGGGTGCCTTTCCGCAAATGTTTTGATCACCTTGGTGGGCACCCCGTCCGGGCCCGGAGCCCTGCCCGTCGCCATCCCCCGAAGAGCGGCCCCAAGCTCGTCCTCGGTAAAAAGGGGTATCTCGTTCACCTTTTCTTTTTCCCACTGGATGGCAGTGTGGGCCGGAAACAGAGTGTCGATGATACGTTCCAGTCTCTCTTTGGTGAGGCCAGGAATGTTACGTTTGGCCAATCTGCCAGTGACGATCCGATACCCCTTCCCCCACACGTCGGAATCCAGCTCCTCGAGGAGCTTTTTCACGCGTTTTTCTTGCTGGCCGCGATAGATCCCGCCAGCCTTTTCTTGGCCAGGTTCAGCTCGAACCGGACTTCCTCGGCCCCCCCGCTCTGGCTACTCAGACGTCTTCGGTACCTTTTCCTGATGGTTTGGCACTCCCTACGAAGAGCCGCGATCTCCTTGGACCACCAGTGTACCGCCCCCAGGTGTTTGTGGGTCTTCTCCGGCATGGATGCTTTGCAGATGGACAGCAACGCTTCGGTAAGATCTTCCACCGTAGATATTGGATGGAGTGCCGCCTTGTCCGCCGCCATTTGGGCTTTGTCCCTATCGAATTTTCGTTCGTTCCAGGTCTTCGCTTTGCCCGCCGCCGGTAACGATGCCGGTATCCGCCGCCGCTCCTCGACCACAAACTGAATGTAGTTATGGTCGCTGCCTGTCTCGACGTCGAGGACCCTCCAGTCTCTGATGGAATGCTGGAGGTCGGGGGAGACGAATGTGACGTCCACAATGGATTTGGAACTCCCTCTCAAACGTTGGCCTGTCTCCGACGTTCGCGACCTCGAGGCTCAGCGACGCCATCACCCATGACAACGCATCCCCCTACTGTCACCAACCTCGCAACCCCACTCTGCGCACTTAGCGTTAAAGTCGCCGCCCACATGGCGGGGGCCCGCCCCAATGCCTCGCGCCAGCTCGTCCAATGAGTCGCTAAATTCGGACGAAGTCGCGTTTGGGGAGAAATAACAACTAAAGTACGTTATTCCCCCCCTCTCCATCCAGACAAAGCACCGACCGGAGCCATGCTCCCCCACCTCGCCCCAGTCCGCCGACCACAACGCCGCGTCGCCATTACTGTTCAGCAGCCAGTTTTCCGCCGCTGCGCGAGCTTTGTTCGGCTTGCTTGCCAGTATCACCCGCGTCTGTTCTTTTCTCGCCGTTTGACTCAGGAGGTCGTGCGCCAGCTTTGCGGTGTGGAGGTTTACCTGTAGAACTGGTCCCCCCGCCCTTTCCGCTGTCGCACTCTCTCGCGAGATGTTCGGCCTTCTTGCATTCCCAGCAGGTTTTTTCCGTGCTCCTGCCGCGACAATTCCAGCCCCCGACCCTGTGGCCGAACTTTCCACAATCTTCACAGTACTGGGACTTGCCGCAATCTCTGGACAAGTGCCCCCTCTCACAGCAGTTCCAGCACTTATCCAACCTATCCCGTCTTCGGCACTGCCCTGTGTCATGATCGGAGGCCCAGCACTTAAAACAGCGGTAATGTCTCCTGATCCTGCATGCGCAGCTCAAGCCGATCTTAACCTTGACCGCTTTCAAAAGTTTCTCCGCCCCCACTGGATCTGCCTCCACCGTGGCCATCTTCGTTCCGCTGTAGGCCCCAACCAGGGACCGAAGGCAAGATCCTCGGCCCCGGTAACCGCCCGCAGCGCCGCCATCACGTCCTCCTCATTGGAGGTGGCGTCAATGTGTCGCACCTGCAACACTATTGCGTTACTCAGCTTGGGCCCCGTTCCAGCCGTTGAGCGGACCTTCGGCTCCCCAAATACGCCCTCAAGTTGTTTGCAGAGGGCGGTCACTTTTTCCGGGATCTTTCCGTCTACCTCGATAAGGAGGTTTCCCTCTTTAGTTTGGCGAGCCTTAAGAATCGCCTCTGCGGTCCCTTCCGTAACCACTTCCCTTACTTTCTTCAGCTCCTTCTCAAACTGAGCGCCTTTAGTGAGCTCTACTATTAAGGCCGGCCGCCTCCGCGGATATTTGCTTGGGGCGGCGGCGGAGGCGGAGGCGGCGGCGGCGGCACCCGATCTCGCTTCTTCTTGGGCCCGCGCGGCGCCACCGTTACCCAACCTCCATCGGCGCCGCCGCCGTCGACCTCCTCTCCCGTCACGGCGGCGACCTCAGATGCCCCCGCCGCCGCCAGCTCCCCGGCCCTGATGGTATTCGCCGCTTCGGCAAATGTTGTGGGAGTTGCTGTGGGAACCACGCCGCCGCTTATCTTATCCTTGTGATCCGTTGTGACCGGCTCGGCCAGCGGCGTCGGAAGCACCCTCGTGTCTGTCGCCCGCGTCTTCGTCTGCCTCGCCGTCGGCGGCACGGCTCCGCCCGGTGGCGACGATGGAGGCGGCTCCGTCCAAGGTTTGGAGTTAGACAATTCCCCCAACCTGATGGTGATGGTGCCCACATACTGCATCAGTATGTGGAGGGAGCTTTTGACCTCCTGCATCTCGTCCCGCAGCGCGACCCGCCACGAGGCCTCGAGCGAGTCGCAGCCTGCTAAGAGATCTTGTCTCTTGCGGCAGGGTCTTTAATCCTCCACCAGCGGCTGAGCGAGCTCCCACTTTTCCAAAAGCTTGGTAACTTTAGCCCGAAGAAGCCCCGTCTCTTCCACATCCGTCATTGGGAGGCTGGTGTTGAACTCCGATTCGTTCATCCGCCGCATTGCCTCCGCCATCTCCTGCAGCCTGGTGTCCTGGCGCAGCAGTAGCCCATTGGAGGCGTCCAGCCTTTCCGCCTGGGCTTTGGCACTCTCTGCGATCTCTGCCGATATATTTCTTATCGGCCTCACTACTTCGGCCTCCAAGCCGTCAAGCCTTTCGCTCAACCTCTGGAAATCCACCCGAAGGTCGTTGTACCTCTTTTCCTGAGCCTCAATGAACTTGTTTTGCTCGCCTTGAGCCGCTTCTCTTTTTTTCCTCTCGACTGCGTATATTGTTTGAAGAGACTGAAGGCTCCTCGTGTACGCGGTCTTGACCTCTCGCGCCGTGTTCCGATGTTCTGGCTTCCGCAGCAGTTCCTCTGCCTCTGCCAACAACTCGGCAATGGTGATTTCCATGTCTTCCGACAGAGGACACGGCCTCTCAAACGTTGGGGTGCCCGCGGGCGAGCACCACGCGGATCTTGTAGTCATGACCTTGAGGCCCGCCTTTCGCTTACTACCCAGCGTTCTCGTTGACTTCGATTCGTTACCTTTCTCGTTAGCCTTTATCTTGCCTGATCCGTCAATTATTCCAGTGTCCAAGGACGGCTCGGCCTGGTCTACCGCCGATTCCGTCAAGCAGTCTCCGGATGACGGTCGTGTGTCGCCTGCTCTCCTACGGACATGCACGACCGGTACTGGGGATCCGACCCCCTGCACCGTAGATTTCTTTTCCCTTGTTTTGTTCTCCATGTTTGTGAGTTCTGGAGATTTTTAGAGAGCCTTCTACTCTCTGTTGCCATTAGGGACGTCCGTACTCTCCCGGACGCATTCAGCCTAGCGGGCCCCGCCACTTTGCCAAGACATGATGTTCGTCTTTAAACGAGGTACCTCTCCTTGGCAGTTCGGATAACCCTGTTTGAATTTTCCTATCTCGGGAGCTTTTTCTATTACCCGTATGAGGCGAAAAACCTCCTGAAGGAGGTGTCGTCAATCGGGGGTCCATCGGCGCGGGTCATTCCTTTCCGAAGCTTGGCGTCAACCATCGCGGTGTGTTCGGGAATGGAAACGTCAATTAGGTTTACATTGCGTTAAAGGATCCAAGTATTAGCCCCGCCCTGTGGTTCAGTGTGCATATCAAAATACCCGTCTATGGAAAATTTCCGCTTCTTATGACTTTATAATCGATTTTGGTTAGTATTGAAATATCACCATCTTACTGCTAAAACCTCCTAAAGAAGTTTTGTAAAATTCCACAGACGGCGAGCGCAATTAGCGAACTCTAGCGTTTACATTCTGCGGACAATTCTTATCGCAACATAGGTGTTAGGTAATCAAATTTTCAGTTTTAGAAACTTTACCTTTGGTCTGACCAAATATCCCCAACACTTGGTTTAAAATTAAAATTCATTTTCAAATTTCTTACAAGTATTTATTTAATAAAACTCTACCTATTTCTCCTCTTTATCTGGGGACTGTAATTTAGTGATTTGTGAATAAATAAACTTCAACCACGTGTATATTAATAATACCTTCTGATTAATTGGTCACTACATGTAAAGAAGTTTTTTTAAAATTTCCACAGACGGCGAGCGGCAGTTAGCGAACTCTAGCGTTTACATTACTTTCGCGGACAATTATTATCGCAACATAGGATATAGGTAACTCAAATTTTGCAGTTTTAGAAACTTTACCTTTGGAATCTGACCAAATATCCCCAAAACACTTGGTTTAAAATTAAAATTCTATTTTTCAAAAATTTTCTTAAATTTTCTTAAAACTCGTTATTTCCTATTTCTTAACTTCTCTTTATCTGGGCGACTGTAAATTTAGTGATTATGTGAATAAATAACTTCAACCACGTGTATATTATAATACCTTTCTGATTAAATTGGTACTACTATGTAACCCGATAATTTGTCGTTAGTTACAGAACAGGAATCGGCTCCTCATTAAATATTTGAAATGCCCTGTACATAAATAAAATTGAGTATTGTTTGCATTTTAATATTAATTTAAAAGGTTGGCGATTTTATAGCTCAAAAGATTAGAACTTTGTTATCTGACGAAATTTACATACGTGGTTTTAACGAGGTGAACTAAAATCGAGATTTTAAGTTAGATTTTGGTGAATCGATTATCGGAACAGGTGCAGTTTTGTTTTGTGCACATTACCTTTAACCAGAGGATTAATTCGATACTCGATATTTTATTTTTGGATGATTGGAGCCTGCTCGTCATCGAAAAATAACTTCCGTTCGATTTACGGGATTAAGGACGCCACCATCTACGGGACGATCGAGATTTGGGGTTTACTTACGTATCCGAAATTACACCATTACGTTCAGTGGGTACCATCGAGCGTATTAGCGATACCATACCACGAGGTCGCCACAACATCTGGTGACAATTTTACTCAGGAGTTTTTTTCGACCTGCCAGCGGCATTCTTCGCGGAGATCACCACCTCGCCGACTCGAGATTCAACTGGAAATTCCCAGTGGAGGCGCCGGTACTCAACCGATAAGGGGTGAGAGATTTATTAAGTACTTTCATATTTTGGGTGGAACAAGTTGTTGCCACCGCTAGTAGTTATTTGTGCCAAGTACGAACCTGGAAGACCAACATAATTATTTATTTTGTTTGCTTGAATTGGGGACCATTCCCAATTGTATGATCACCTGGAAAACCGTGTCAGATCTGATTAGGTTGTATCTTTTTTTCAGCTGCGCCTGATATTATTTTTTTGTTTATTACTGTGTCGTACATGTATATTGTGCCTGTTGGTCAAACCATAAGTTATATTTTGCTTTCTGGATTAAACGCGATTTACTGGGTGCTGCGTTTTATTACTTTAACTTTTTACACTTTTAGCATTACACCTCTCAGGCGATAAAAAAGTGTGTGGCGCCTTTATTTTTGTAGATTGTTTGAGGGGTCGGTTATTCAGCACCGACCGCCTAACCCACACCTAAATTGCTCTTCGGAGAGCTAGGCCGAAGTTTCGCCAGTAATTATTGCAGCAGCCCAGGTAAGTCGACGATTGTTTAAGGTCGCAGAAGCTTTTGTTGGCAAGAGCCAAAGCTACGCCGCAACTACTTTTTATAACTACTCGATATAAAATTTGTATTTACAATCGATTACAGTATTACGATCATTTTACTATCTTCGTATTAAAATTTTGAATATACTTGATAATTTAGTATAAACGATGTTTGCTTCTCTTTTTATACTTTTGAATCGATATAAACAATACAAACATTAATAATTATTACAATTCAAGGCACTCGAGTATTAGAAATGGCAGATTCGGTGTCCCAAAATTGCGCGCATTGTGCAGTCAGTGTGTTATTTAAATTTTCTTACCTTATAGGAATGTTCAAAACAATTTTTGGTTGTAATCACGAAAACAACGTAATAGATCGTACAGCACAACCTACTCTTTCCAAATGGAAAGCATTACCAGTGATTTTGGCTCTAACTTTACTTTCAGTATCTAGCTACTATGCCGTAATCAGAACTTACAGGGCAATCCAAATGAATTTGAAACTGTTCGATTTGTTGCTTTACATTGCAGACTTAACGTTGTATGGAAGTATATTTATGTTAATTTTTCAATGCTTACTTAAGTATTCAAAAATCAACAACTGCTTGGCATTTCTTGATTCTGCAATAAAAAGCTTTAACACCGCGACGTCACACAATTTGTTATCGGTTGATGATATTAATGGCTTTCGATCATATGCTTACCTGTACTTAATGTTCGTGTGCATCTCCTCTTCTCTTTTGAGTATAGTGATATTGTGTTTTGGAGCTTATTCAGACCGGAATATAGTTGAAAAAGTTACAGTATTGTATTCTCTGTCTACAATTCTCTTTATGTACTCTATAATATTGATATTTTTAAATCTTATTTATGACGTTCATAAGAGATACAATAATTTCCTCAAAATGGATTTGGATAATTCAATTTACGAAGAATCCAATCGCGCTGTAACAAACGAATTTAATTGCATTGTATGTATACCACGAGAAGACATAAAAGACTTGTTGAAAGCATATAGTGACATGTATATTATATTCGTCAAAACATTAAAAACACTACTAGATACTTGCAATCCTGCTGTGTTGCTTATAATTATAATGGTTATGGTTTTCAGTGTTGGTATTATATTTTAGCAATAATTCTTGTTATGTATGAATATTCATCTCTTTGCAATTTTAATGATCGAATGTGGAATGACCATAGTCATATGCGGAGCAGGATTATTGTCGTAAAATTGATAACTGTAACTCAATAGTAAGTAAACAATTTTAACATTACCATAGCAAGCCAGCCACGTGAGTCATAAGAATCCCAACCTCCCTCATTTTAAATTTTTGATTTAAAAGTTTAACTCGCTGGACTTTATGCCGGTTCTGCAGTAAAATCAAATAAAATTGCGGCTTTCAATTTTGAAAAAGTTAATAATTTAAATGGCAGAGTTTATTTCAGCTCATTTTAAAACTTAATTAATATTAGCACTTAAAAACTTAAATATAATAATTTAAAATTAAGAATGTACTATTTTGATTTCAGAGTCACTAAAACGCATTTCTGTAAGTTTCATTGTAATCTACGCTATTTGTTTAAATTTTTAAATGTAACTTAAAATAAACGTTTATAAAATATAAAATTTGTTGAGATTTTAATTGAATTGATATTCTTTACATACAATTAAAACATTAGCGCAAAAGTTTAAAGATTTAAGAAACAAAGCGTCTCTAGTGTGGTTAAATTTTAATTGTAAAGTTTATTTATTGCATTTAAAGTTATAATGTCTTAAAAATACCAATTTATTTTAGTCGGACCCCAATGGCCGATATACAACTCTGAATTAAGTATGTCATTGTACATACTATTTACCAAAATTAAAGTTGATAATTAAATTTTGTAATGTATCCAAGTGTTACCTAATTTCAGTTTGGAATTACAGTTTTGAGTTAAATGTTCATTTTATTTAAAATATTAATGTAGTTTTGAACTTATTTTAAAAGTGTATAATATTTGATTAAAATAATTAAATTTTTGATTTTTTTCAGAGCACTGAAATACTGCCAGATTTATTAAGATTTCATTAAGTAAACTAACTCCTGCTGAAAAATTTCAGGTACGTTTTATTTTAGTAAAATTATAAATAAACCTTTTAGGCATTAACTTTTAAATTTCAAA
The DNA here is from genome assembly GCA_036346125.1 of Lycocerus yunnanus. NCBI lineage: Eukaryota > Metazoa > Arthropoda > Insecta > Coleoptera > Cantharidae > Lycocerus > Lycocerus yunnanus. The sequence continues at coordinate 1,100,042 of JARFIX010000106.1, forward strand.
ACTTATTTGCATAAGTTATTTTCGTTTACATCAATTTAAAATTTGCAGTAATTAAACTAACCCCACTTACTTTTCAAATTTTAAATTCTAAAATTTATTTTATTTGCAGTTTGAAAGCTTTCTTAATGTCGTTAAGAAATATCCAAGAGATTTGAACAGAGGAAATACATTGGTTGATATACAACTATTTGCAGGTGTAAGTATGATCATTGGTATTCCCAATTTAGAAAAGTTATACAAAATTAAATTTTTTGTAGATGTTATCCACAGTGTTGACCTACGTCTTAGTTGCTGTACAATTTCAGTTTTTGGAACTTACCGTTTTGTAATTTCAAAATGTTCAAGTTTGTATTTAAAAGTATAAACCACTGTAGTTTTATGATCACCCTGTGTATTTTTAATGTGTATAATCACTTGTGAATAAATAATAATTATTGTGACCACAGTTAAATTTGAATTTTTATTTTGTTTAATCCACACTGAAAAGTTACTTTTAGCATAATCAGCAGTTGTACATCATTGGTCAGTATTACTTCTAAAATGGTACCAATATTTTACCATAAAAACCAGTTAAGGCGGCGATAATAAGAATAGAAAATGTTGTGGCGACAGTAAAGATACCAGAATCTTGGTTTTTACAACGAATTATAAAATATAATGGTGTAATTAACAAATAAAAAAATAAAATTTGTGGTTGGTCAACAAATTTAAGAAAAACTTTACTTTTGTGTGAATCCGAGTCTTGATGTAGTTGCGTTTGTCAAAACCCACTTTCCGTACCCTGCACCGGTTATCTTACTTAAGGTAATCTTACATAAGGTGTTCCACACCCCCAGACCCACCGGTTTGTGCAGTTTATTTTTATTAGTAATAAATTATAGATATCAGCATAACCGATCTAGAAAACATTCTAAAAACTAATTAATTCTAACTTTAACAAGTCACACTCAAGTAAGTAATATTCCACTTTGCCCAAAATATAAAGTAAAGTTGTAGTGACGGGGGTCTGGGGTAACAGATGCTGTTAGAGCACCCCAGGAATACTCAAGCTGTGATAGATAAATTTGGAAACTTATGGTTATCAGTATTATGCGATAATGGTGAAAGTTTTAGCACAAGAAATATAAAGCAGTGATCAAGAATCAGGGGGAAGGATTATGAATTCGTATTCGGTATATTTTATTGACGTGAAGTTGAAAAAAATACGCAGTTCTAAAACTTCGACAATTGTCACATGTTGAAATTTTGAATTTAACTAATGCTACAAATAATAAAGAAAAGCTAATCCTTTTAAATTTACAACACAATATACAAATCAAATATTTAATGTTCAAAAATTAATAACCAAAAATTGGCAGTGGCATCAACAATAGCTTTAGTGCTACAAGTAAAATCGGCCGTAAAGCCGGTTTTACCCGGTATTGTTATTAAAGTGATGATGCAGATATGTTGCCAGATGCTGGCTGTTAGAGCATCAGTTGCACATTGTTGACTACATTGGCCTGGATCACTCGGCAGTTCACTAGTTCGCGGTTCGTTACCTTGTTTTTACCACTTGGAACGGATTGCCTTTCTTCGGCGGTGTTCGATATATACTTGGTTGTATTTTGTAGCTCACATTTTATAACCTCACTTTTGACTAGTCGAGTACAATCGCAACTGAGATCACTTGCTGTATTTTACTGGACAACACTCACACAGACTTCTGCCTTCTCACAAAATCTACACACAGTTTGATATTCTCGAACTTCAATTTTATTACACTAAATTAAAATAAAAATTTGCTTAAACACAATATGAATGTGTCTTTTGACACGTATCAAAATACCTACATAAAATTCAGAAGTCAGTGCGGTCTTTAAATCAAAGTTGAAATTGGTTAAGGATTTGCGTCTTGCTTAATGTGAATTTAATTCAAAAGAATTGTTCAAAGTCAGGTAACACCTTTGGTTACCTGCACCTCTAAAGTTAATTTTAAATAAATTATATAAATTAAAATTCAATTGAGCGATTTGTTTTAGATAAATCTAGATAACGAAATCACGTGTTATATCATCAAGCTCGAATCACAACTACCACAGTCCAACCATGGAATGATGCACGTAACAATATAAAATTTTTGAATATAAAATGATTGGTTAACAAGGTAAAGTGATGTAGCACTTGGTCTCTGCGCCTACGTGTTGGAACAAACTGAAATATCGACCAATGGTGCTGCGTAAAATCAAGAAGTTACGATAGTCCACTGTGCGAACAATTCTGACGAATCAATACAAATCGAAATAATAAGAGTTCCAGCTGTTGAAATACAATAAATTTTACCTCACAAGATACTACATACAAGATGATTTTAACAGTCGCGAGATTCCAAAGATTCTGGGGTAGAAACTAACGCAAACTTGCACTAGACACACAACAGCACTGGTTGATGATCGTCGAGATGGAAAGGGTATTATATTTTCTACATTTTAGAGATCTTTAATTGAGGAGTTTTTAAAATTTTGTTTATATCTTTTTTTATTTTCAAATTTTAGTTGGTTTTTTAATTATTGAATCATGGTAGATTCCTATACTATAGTTATTGATTTTTTATTTAGATTCTCGATTATTTTACATCCAGAGGATTTTGGTTTGACTTTATTTCGTTCATTGGTTTTAATATATCTGAGTCTCCTGGTTGATATGAAGTGGATATTTTTTGTTTTTCATTCAGTTTTTCGATGATTTTTTTTTTAGTTGTTGCGGTTTTTATTTGAATGCTATCGCATAGTGTTTTCACTTTATTTTATGATTTTAAATATAATTGTAAATGCTTTTTTTGTCAGGTAATTCGTAAGGATTGTTGATGTCAATATGTCTTTTTAGGACTGGATTTTTATATTAATTAAAGCACAAAAACACTAAATTAAAAAGTTATACAATTGTGTATTATTTCTGCACAATTTACGTACAAATTGGCGCTAAATCCAATATTGTGTAAAAAAAATGCACACTTTTATGTTAAGGATTTTGTTCAAGTAAGCAATCCAATTGTGTTCCATTCATCCAATTTGTAGTTTTTCAGTCTCTATTTTTTTGGTTTTGTTTTCTGTTCTTTCGTAAATTGTTGCCTTTTGTTTAATTTTGCTACTACCAGGCAAAGGTCAGAAATTGTGTTGGCACCTCTGATTGTTCTTGTGTTTGTTATTGTGCTTTTTTTATGATACAAGTATGTGGTCTATCTGATTTCCGTTCTCGTTGTTTCCTGACCACATCCATGTTACTTTGTGTAGCTTCTTGTGTTTAAACTTGGTGCTACTGATCAGGGTGTTCGTAGTACCGTCAGGTTGCAAAGTCTGTCACTATTTGCGCTTATCTTTTCTTGAATGGTATGTTTTCTAATGATCGAGGATATGTGGTCTTCCTTTCCTATTTAGGCATTGAGGTCTCCCAAAATAATCAATATATCATGTCTGGGGACGGCTTCACAGAGGATTGAATTACGTAATTAAAATCATTCTTAGTTTTCCGCTGCTATCTTCAGTCGGAGCATATCCATTAACGATAGACATGTTTGTCTTAGGTTTGATTCTCAGCTAGCACAGCCTTCCATTTACTGCCTTGAACTCCAATATGTTTCCGATCATTCTCTCTCTTACAATAAAACCCGTGCCATTTTTACTTTATTTATCTTCTCCTGAGTAGAGCACTCTGTATCTCTTTTTTTGCATTTCTTTTCATCCACTCTATCATATCGATCTCGTAACTCATTACTTCAATTTCGACTTACTTCAGTTTTCCCGGTCTCATCAGCGTTTTTACGTTTCATGTACCTAAAGTAATCAGGTCTTGCCTTTTTTTAAATTTTTTTCTTTGCATATTTTATTTTCTTTTTCCTCCCAATATTCCGCATTTCTTGCTTTGTCTACCTACCTAATTGGGAGAAATTAAGAAAATTAATTAAAATCATATTTTCTTTTCAAGTTTAATTTCGATAAAAAATCGAAAATGTTGAGCTTCCAAACATTGTGTATTTTAGTTGTTTTCATACCTGTCGTCCTTAAACTTATTTCTTTAGCGATATGATTTGCTAAAATAAATGTTCCTCAATGTGAATTTAAACCGAGCGTATTAGATGTGAATACTGTGCAAACCAACTGAACTACTGAGGCGTTTAGTTTATGTTGCGCGAATCTGCTATATAAATTATTAATTTTAGGACAGCCACACTTCCTATAACACGTAACATGGCATGGTTTAAAAGGCTTAAAGAAAATTCAACAATTTCTGCGTTAAAAAGTATGTATTTTTTTTTAATTCAAATTAAATTTTATAAGATTGTAAGTTTAATTTCAAAAAAACAATCGAAAATATTCGATAAACTGTAAACGTCAAAATTTTGTCTCAATGAGTAAAACGGAGACGAAAGATCTCTCTCGCACTCATGCAAAACGAAATTTTAATATCGACTGACAGTTTAACTCTGACATTTGACGTTTTAAAAATTATATGTATATCGCAATTGCGCAAAATTGGCACCTTTAATCGAAAAATTGTAGAGCACAAAATTATGCACCGGATTGTGCTCTTGGCGAATGTGTAAACGCGATTTGATTCGGACCCGAACCGACGGAGCCACGTACAAAACAGTGCGGGGCGCAAGTAAGTAAATTTGAGGGCAAAAAAAGAGAAATTTCCCTATGCGCAACGTACCATTTTTTTTTGCAAAAATGCAAATCTAAAATTGCGCCGAACAAATTTAGCCCAAAAACGCAAAGAGCGGGCTTCAAATGAAGGCACCACCGCGTTTAAAAAGAACCTTGCGTCCGCTTTAAAGAAAAACTGTCGATTTTGGCGTCTCACACCGTCTCTCCAAATTTTATCAAAATCGTCGAAAAATTGTGGAAGGAGTACCTAGCAAAAAAAAGATTACAAACCGCAAGTGTTGTGGAGGGCGCCCTAGAAGAAATTATAACAAATTAAGATCAGTTTTGCGCTTTCCACCCGTGCTCCAACCCGCTTCGAAATTTCGTCCTTCTGCTCAAATTCCAAGTTGTTTGGTTCTCTTTCGTTCCCCGTTTCGACCTTTCCCAAAATCGTCGAAAAGTTGTGGAAGGAGTAGCAAAAACGATTAAAATCCGCAAGTATTGTAGAGGACGCCCAAAATTTAAAAATTAAAATCAGTTTTGCCCTCCACCCGTGCTCCAACCCGCCTCAAAATTTTGCCTTCCTGTTCGAATTCCAGGTTCTTTGGCTCTCTTTTGCTCTCCGTTTTAATTTTCATGTGCTTTCCACCTAAAATCTGACAAATTTCCCGTTCAATCCCCGTCGATTCCCATCTACTCTACAAATTTCAACTCTCCACGACCGCCCTACATATGCCCGGTAAATTATAAATGAGTGAGTGACGCAGTTTGACTTGGACGCTACAACGCTGTTGGTAGGAACTAGCGCAAACGCCAACACTTTAAGCGTTCGACTTGGAAATGTTGGCGCTTACAGCGCAGTGTAAACACAACCGTAACCGCCATTTTCTCACGCTCACAACGCTTATTTCATTTTGGTAAGGCGCTGTAATGGTAAAAATTGCAATTATTTTGGAGTTTATTTGAAAGCTAAAGTTAACCTCTAGGTGTACTTTTAACTTCAATATTTAAATTTTAACATAAAATTACTTGCCCTATATTAATTATTACTTCAATAATTTATTGCCCTTGTTTTACCCGCTCAATTTTGTATAAAAAAAATGCGTGACAAGATTTTAAATGAAATTAATTGACCCAAAATAAATTGTTGTGTGAAATAATTGTTATTAATTTGTGAAAAAAAATACCTAAAAATGTAATTGAATTTAAAAACAATTATTATTTCAGATTGTTTGAATATTTTATAGGTTAAGCAACTGTCACTTTTAAATTGCAGCGCTGATAGTGCCAACATATCGTTTGATTTGGAACGTCAACGTGAGCGTTGTATGCGCGTATTTTCCAAGTCGAACAGCAAAATTTGCGTGCTATAAGCGTTTGCGACCGTTGGTACCAACAGCGTGTAAGCGTCACCCATTTGGCAATTGTCGAGGTTCTCAACATTGTGTACACATGTTGTTGTTATACCTGAGGTCTTAGCCAAGAGTATACCAAAAGTGGTCTACCTACGGTCTCAGTCTAACTGAAGTGACGTTAAGATTTAAAAAAATTCAACGATTCCTGTTTACAATAAATATGCATTTTTAAATTCAAATAGAATTTTATAAGTGTTTAAGTTAAATTTCAAAAAAAACAATCGAAAATATTCGATAAATGGTAAACGTCAAAATTTTGTCCCAATGAGTAAGACGGAGACGAAGACTCGCTCTTTCTCTCTCGTATCAAGCAAAACAAAATTTTAATATCGCCTGTCAGTTTAATTCGATAAAATATAATCTGACATTTGACGTTTTCGAAAATGTATATATGGCAATTGTGCAAAAATTAGTGCGTTCAATCGAACAAATAGTAGAGCATAAAATTATGCACGGGGTCGTGCTCTCGGCGTACGTACAAACGCGATTCGATTCCGACACAAAGTGACGGAGCCACTTACTAAATATTACTAATTAAACTTGAAGGCACAAAAAACGAAATTTTCGGATGCCCGACGTACAATTTTTTTTGTAGAAAGACAAATCTAAAATTAAGCTGAACAAATCGAGCCGAAAACGCGAAGATCAGACTTCAAATGAGGGCACCAGTGCGTTTTAAAGGAAAAACCTCGCATGCGCTCTAAAATAAAAACGGGTAAAAATTTGAAAATTAAAAGAGAAATTTCTCAATGCACAACGTACCAATTTTTTGTGTAAAAACCCAAATTTAAAATCGAGGTAAACAAATCGAGCCCAAAAACGTGAAAATCGAGTTTCAAATGAGGGCACCAGTGCGTTTTAAAAGAAAACCTGGCATACGCTCTAAAACAAGAATGGGAGAATAATTCGAAAATTTGTTGCAGCAAAGTCTCTGTTTTGGCAACCCACACTGCCTCTTTAAATTTTATCGAAATCGTCAAAAAACTGTGAAAGCAGTAGGAAAAAACAAATACAAAGCGGAAGCATTGTGGAGTGCGCCCACAAACAATTTAAAAATAGTAAAATCGGTTTCGCATCCTCAACTAGCGCTCTCACTGACGTCATTTGGGGCATTCCGTCAGGTCTTGTTTAAATTTGAATTTGCTTATTTTGATTTTGTGATTTGTTGGATTGGACAAAATGTGAATGATTAGCCAGTTATAGTTGTATTTAAAATCAATAATTTTATCATTATGATTACTCAATGTCACATACATTATAATTTCAATACTGTTGATTTATTTTATTTAATTTAATATTCAGATACTAAAACTTTAGATTATATTTTAGATAGGTGTACCCTTAATTTAGGGTACTTCAGAGTAATATATTTTGTTTACTTAGTTTTTAAATAATTTTAATCAACAAATACAATATAAAATCAGCAATTTAGTAGATATAATTCAACTTATAAACAAATTTAGACAAAATACCACATTTAGAGTTTTAGTATATACTACATAGTACATATTAGAAAAGTATTCCAATATTGTTCATTTGTGTAATAGAAATGGCCCATCAGGTGGCTCAAAATTGTGTCCATTGTGCTATTGGTTTAATTCTTGAATTTACTTTCTTGATGGGAATATCCAAAATAATTTTCAAATGTAATCATGAAAACAACGCAGTAGTGCGAATACGGAAACCAGTTTTTGCAATTTACCAGCAATTTTACCTTATGTATTCTATTTATATCTGATTATTATAGCGTGATCAGAACTTACAGGATAATTGAAATTGAATTTGATTTATTTGATTTTTACCTAAAATTGTCGATGCATTTTTGATTGGTTTCGTATTTTGTTTTATTCTGTTATGCTTATTCAAATGTTCAAAAAACGATAGCATACTGGCACATTTTGACAGTGTAATAAAATTGTTTAGCACTTTCACGTCACACAATTTGTTATCGATTAACGATGTTATTTTCTGTCGATCATTAAGTTACATATCCTTAATTATGCTATGCATATTCTGTTCGCTTATGTGTGTTCTGATATTTTGCACAGATATTGATCCTAACCGGAATATGATTGAAAAGTTGGAATATTTTTTCCATTTGTGTATTTGGTATAATTTATATTATAATGTTATCATTTCTTAAGCTTTTTACCACGTTCGTAATAAATACAATCACTTTCTAAGAATGGATTTGGAAAATTTAATGGAGACTGATCGCATTTCAGTAAACGAAAATGCTTGCATTGTGGCATTACCACGAGAAGACGTAGCAAAGTTGCTAAATGCATATAGTCAAATATATATAGCATTAGTCAAGATATTAAAAGCATTAATTGAATGCTCCAATCCTATACTATTATTAATAGTTATATTTGGTACATGTTACTTTGTAGTTTCAACATTTTTAGTAGTAATTCTTCTGGTATACCAACATCCGGTCTATTTGAACTTTGTAACTGTTCAAGGTTCAATGTACGTTTCAATATTAGCAGCAGGTTACGGAATAATAGAGATCACTAAATGTAATTCAATTGTAAGTAGTAAGTGTTTGACTTGAGATTATAGCACTGCCTACTTAAATAACAAATGAAGGAATAAAATTAATACTAATATTTTGTTTTAGAGCACTGATATACTGCCAGATCTAGAGAGGTTCTCATTAAGTAAACTAAATCCTGCTGAAAAAGTCCAGGTTTGTAATGCTGATGTAACCTTTATCTTAATATATAAAAGTGAATGTTTGTATGTCTGTCCCATAAAATTTTCACCGATGGAAAGCTCTAACGAAGCTAAATTTTAACTGGTGATTCTTATACAAATTCTTAGGTCAACGCCGCTATTCCCAGTTCTAAACACACTTTCAAAATCATTTTATTAACAAATCTATAAATTTTTCCATTAAATAAATCCATTAATTTAATTTGCCATAAAATGTGTTGTTTCAAATATGTTAATAATTTATAAAAGACAAAGTTTGTTTTTTAAAATCTTACTAAAGCAAACACTACTATTTACATTGTACCAAGACGTTCTTTTTGCGATGTCTACAAACATCAAAATTGGAATTATAAAACTATTGTCTTATTGGTTAAGTTTTTTAAACTGAAAATTTAAATGGTACAGCCAATGATTCTAAGTATATACGTTAGCTACTTAAGATATGTAGTTATAAGGTGGTAATAAATCAAAATTAATCCCACACCTGGATAGAATTTTATATAAATTTAAACCCCGAGCAAAGCCGGGTATTCTGCTAGTGTTATATACGATTAATATATAATTGCTGGAGATAACGCTGCTTTTACAAGTGCCAAAGTAATCAAATAAGTCACCAATTATAAAGATCAACTCGTAATTTTCTTATTCGGCTTCGTAGCAATTAAAAAAGCATCACTGAGTGCGACAAAACCTAAAATTATAGAACTTGAGCCACCAGATACGAGAATGCACGAACAGATGTCAAAATGGTTAATATTATTTACTTTTTCGTACGATAAAACGCTCCCATATTTCTTATGATAATATCATGAACTTCAAAATTGAATTGTGAAATAGAACCCATTAAAATCTACGTCATCCTTACCGCAACGTCCCAATACTTTTTCCGACCAGTGCATGGTTGGTTATTAGCTGTATATATATTGCTGTATCCTGAGTTGGTTCTTACCAGTATTTTTCTTTTTAAAAGAGCTATAACTTCCAAATTATAGGTTGGTAAATTATTTTTAAGTAGTACCAGCGCCCGGATCGGTCAGAAAAATACAATTATCATGAGTGCGCTAAAGCAATCACCAAAATTAATTGGAAAATTTTCCGTACGGCGTAAAATAACATTATTTTTAGAAATTTATTGCTTTTAAAAAACAGTATTTTTGGTTACGGCATTTTGACTTCTTTTTCGTTGTTTTGTTTTCAGCGTGTTACCATTTAATTCTACGTTATTTCATTTAATTGAGAATTCCTTCTAACAAATTCTCTAAAATGCTTTTTTGTCCAAAATGTACTGATAATATTTTGTAATCAATTTTTTCAGTTTGAATGCCTTCTCTTTATCGTTCAAAAATATCCGAGAGATTTGACAGCATCGCAAATATACCATTAGATATTGACCTATTTTCAGGTGTAAGTAGAAAATTTGATATTCTTAATTTTACTGGAAGAGGATATTAAACCTATATTTTCAGATGTTAGCGGTACGTGTGCTGTGCCTGGGTCGACAGTGACTAGTGGTGGGGTGATACCAGTCGCCTTGAGATCCGTCGCGTCAACTTTCAAAATTTTCGAGTTGGAGCCGCTTAAGGGATGTTTTAATGAGTTTAGCACGTGTCAAAACCGTTCGGAGCCCGTACGATCACCCGGAGAGTGATTTCGGGTTTTCCCTACAAATTTTGGTTTTTGATAGTGCAACCACCCATATAACAAATTCGCACAAAAGTTTTTATTTTTTCGAAAATTTGTTGTTTAAAAATCACAAATTTAATTTTTTTATTAGCTAATTACAACCTTATCTATCATAATTTGTCGTGAAAACCGAGAAATTTTGGTATTTTTTTACTTATTTGCCACATCCTCTTTCAACTTTGGGGGCGGGGTTTTTCGGTTCCCAAAAGATTCTTAATTTAGTAATTTGCATTGTTAATAAATTTTAAAAAACCGTTTTGTCCCAAAAATTTTATGAATAATCCGCAAATTTTTAAAAATTTTTTTTTGCGTTTAATTAGACCATCATCTTTCAAAAAATCCAAAATTTAAGAAAGGTCAAAATCGGATGACGGGTTTTGACCCGTCCCCTTTTCGGGGTTGTTTTGTTTTTTTTTAAAAGGTGTTACCAATTTTAATTCTACGTTATTTCATTTAATTGAGAATTCCTTCTAACAAATTCTCTAAAAATGCTTTTTTTGTCCAAAATGTACTGATAATATTTTGTAATCAATTTTTTTTCAGTTTGAATGCCTTCTCTTTATCGTTCAAAAATATCCGAGAGATTTGACAGCATCGGAAATACTACCGTTAGATATTGACCTATTTTCAGGTGTAAGTAGAAAATTTGATATTCTTAATTTTACTGGAAGAAAAATATTAAACTTATATTTTCAGATATTAGCTACAGTGTTGACTTACGTCTTGGTGGCAGTAGAATTCGAGTTTTGGAGCCTACAGTTTTATAGATTGAAAAAATTTAACCCAATAATTTTACACGAATTATTTAATAATAGATGTGCATTTTAAATTGTTTATAACTATAGATTTATGATCACTCTGTATGTATCACCTTGTGTTTAGAGTCGGCGCTAGCAGCAAACCAAATTACAACTGTAAATATTAACTAATACAAGCTAATATTATTTCGAATATTTTCATAAATAAATTTATGTCCTTTTAGTGACTAATTTATGGTTAACTTAAAGAAATTTTATTTTTTCCAAATTCGACTTGATGTCATTTAATTTTCAAACGTAAGCCCACCAGCTAGCGCCGATTCTGCTTGTGTGAATTAATTATTGTACCTCTAAAAATTATAGTATTTTCTGCTTTACTGATTTAAAAATTGTTGTGCTAATATAATCGATACTAAAGTTTTCAAAATATTAATGTGTCCAATAGTTTGGAATTTGTGAGCAATGCAAAATTTAAAAAAATAAAACGTAAAATACAAACATCTTTTATTACCAATCAAAAAAGTTTGCCACCAATAAGATATCTTAAACACATCTACAATTGGTTAGAAGACCAGGCACTTCTCTTCTTTTAACTTAAATACATTCCTTATTTCCTGCATTTCCTTTTTAATTTTTATGTATTTCTTTTCATTTTGCTCATCATTATTTCAAACACTTGTTTCACCTCATTTGTAACCATGTTGTGGGTTTTAACTTTATCGCTTTCTGTTTATGGGTGTTTTTGTTCCGGCATTCTGATCGTTTTTTTTGTTTCTTTCAAAAGACAATTGCTTTTCTTTATCTGATTGGTCTATCTTAAATTCTCTTACAAGGGGAGACTGGCAACTTCCCCTCACTGAATTGATTCATTTTTATTGTGCGTGTAGATCTTGTATTGGACTTCAACAGGTGCAAGTATAAGCGCACGCTTCTTTGCCAGTTTTGAGAATTTGAATAATTACATATTGCTGATGAACTGCATAAAATTAACATAAATTTGGTAGGTTGTTAATAGAATTGCGTAAGAATGCAAAAAATAAAAACATATTTAAATGATGCAGGGAATAAATTGAAGACATCAGCATAACCAATCTAGAAAAATTTCTTTAAAACTAATTAATCCTAACTTTAACACACGTCACACTCGTCACACTCAACTAACTAATATTCTAATTAGCCCAAATTATAAACCAAAGTTATCTAGACCAGGAGGTCTGGGGTGTGGAGCACCCCAGGAATACTCAAACTGTAGTTTGAGAATGGTGAAAGTTTTAGCACAAAATATAAAGCAAAACCAAGAATCGGGTGGGGAGAGGGTTGAATTTCCAGTATAATATGTCATCGTTCTCAAGAAAACCAAAGCGCTATTATAAACCCTACTAATAATCAGTAAACATTGAATGTTTTCCTTTCAACGGTGAGCCACTGAGGGTGTTCGACACCCCCAGACCCCCGGTTTGTGCAGTTTATTTTTATTTGTAATAAATTGAAGACATCAGCATAAGCGATCTAGAAAATTTTTTAGAAATACTAATTAATCCTAACCTTAACAAGTCACACTCAAATAACTAATATCCTAATAAGCCTGATAATCTGAAAACATTGAATGTTTTACCTTTCAGCAGTGAGGCACTGAGGGTGTTCCACACCCCAGACCCCCCGCTTAGTGCAGCTTATTTAGTAATAAATTGAAGATATCAGCATAACCGATCTAGAAAAAACACTAGAAATACTAGTTAATCCTAACTTTAACAAGTCACACTCAAGTAACTAATATTCCAATAAGTTAAAGTTGTAGAGACGGAGTCTGGGGTGTGGAGCACCCCAAGAATACTCAAACTGTGATAGATAAATTTGCAAACTTATGGTAATCAGTATTAAGCGATAATGGTGAAAATTTTAGCACAAAAATTAAAGCAAAACCAAGAATCGGGGGATGATTATGAATTCCCCAGTATAATATGTCATCGTTCTCAAGAAAACCAAAACGCTATTAGAAACCCTACTAATAATTTGTAAGCATTGAATATTTTGCCTTCAACGGTTATCAGTATTAAGCGATAATGGTGAAATTTTTAGCACAAAAATATAAAGCAGTGACCAAGAATCGGGGGGAGCGGTGATTATGAATTCCTCCAGTATAATATGTCATCGTTCTCAAGAAAACCAAAGCGCTATAATAAATTCAACTAATAATCTGTAAACATTGAATGTTTTGACTTCCAACGGTGTCCCAACAAGAACGCAAGATTTAAATTGTAAATAAAACACAGATATTTAAAAAAAATCGTGAAACTTTATTATATCGTAAAGTAGACAGAATGAGGTTATGTATGGAACAATATATCGGGCAGATGGGCCGCGGCTTTGCTGGCACACACGCGATCTTTTAATGAAATTTTTAATGACCGTTTTGCATAAATGCTGCGGTATTTCATTAATGCAGCGTCCAATTTTCTTTAAGGCTTGAGTCGTCGTCGGCTTATTCGCGTAAACCATAGACTTCAAAAAACCCCAAAGAAAAAAGTCTAATGGTGTTAAGTCGCACGATCTAGACGGCCAATTCTGGTCTCCAAAACGCGAAATAACACGATCGGGAAATGACTGATGCAGCAATTGAATTGTTTCTCTGGCTGTATGACATGTGGCGCCGTCTTGTTGAAACCACATGCCCTCCACATTCATTTCTTCAATTCTAGGCACGAAAAAACTGGTTATCATTTCACGATACCGAACACCATTGACTGTTTGCGCTTGACCTGCCCCATTTTCAAAAAAAAAGGTCCAATGATTCCTCCAGCCCAAAATCCACACCACACAGTGACACGTTGAGGATGCATTTGCTTCTCGTGAATCACTCGAGGATTTTCCTCACCCCAAATGCGACAATTCTGCCTATTGACGAAGCCATCAAGATGAAAATGGGCCTCGTCACTGAAGATGATTTTATCGACAAAATCAGCATTTTCATGTTGTCTCTCCAATACCCAATTAACGAACTCCCTTCGCTGTCCATGGTCAGCTGGCTTCAGTTCCTGAGTCAATTGAACTTTGTATGCATGAAGATGCAAATCTTTCGTCAAAATTCGCTGCATAGTGGATTTGGAGACACCAATTTGCTGAGCTCGGTGTCGAATTGAGGTGGTTGGAGTTTGAGCGACATCATCACGTACAGCTGCGACATTTTCGGGCGATCGACCTGGTCGAAGGCGCGTTGTTGTCTTTACATCACTAACAGACCCAGTTTTGGCAAATTTATCCATTAATCTCTTTACAGTTGACTCTTTTGGGGCATATAAGATCTACAAGCACAATGAAAATGAATCAATTCAGTGAGGGAAGTTGCCGGTCTCCCTTGTTAATCTCTTCCGTGCCTCTTTACTCATTTGTGACTGCTGGTGGTTTTGCCAGGGTACTTTGTATAGGGTGCTGCCTATTCTGTTTTGTAAGGCTTTTCATCGGCAAATATTGTATGGTGTGTTGCCTGCTCGAATGAGCTTTCGTGCTATTGCTTTAGTTCGCTTCTTCGCTTAATACAAGTTTGTTATTCTTACTTCTTTTCTTTACCTATTTTTCGGTTTATATCACACTTTTCTTTCGTTTCTTCTCTATTTCTACCACTCTTATACGCTGTTGCAACAGCAATAATTTGTAAATACTAAAATTTCACAAAACAGCTGCACAAAGTATCATCTTTGTTTGCTCACGTACTTTTAATCCTCATTAGTCTTACTGTTAAAATTTTTAGCAAATTTAAATGCCAAAGGATCCCATTTAGCGCAATTCATTTTAGTACGTATATTGCGTGGTGAGTTGCCTGTTTCGAATGTGCTTTCGCGCTATTGCTTTAGTTCGCTTCTTCGCTTAATACAAGTTTATTATTCTTACTTCTTTTCTTTACCTATTTTTTGTCTGTTATATCACACTTTTCCTTTCGTTTCTTCTCTATTCCTACCACTCTTATACGCTGTTGCAACGGCAATAATTTGAAAATACTAAAATTTCACAAAACAGCTGCACTCAGTATCATCTTTGTTTGCTCACGTACTTTTAATCCTCCTTAGTCTTACTGTTAAAATTTCTTAACAAATTTAAATTCCGAAAGAATCCCATTTAGCGCAGTTCATTTTAGTACCTAAAAAGGGAAAAACCGAGAAATAAAGTTGATACCTTGTGCAGCTAGTTTTAACACTAGTCTTTAAGCTTTGTCTGAAATAAACACCTGTACATAATTTTAGTCACCAATGGCCCACAGCAAAAATGTACCGTCAAAAGAATAAGCGTGGAAACATTGGTTAAATTATTTAGTCGTACAAGCACTTTTCTTTTAAAGTAAGTTTTACTATCCAGTTTGTAAGGAAAGAAGCATGCTTAATTAATATTGGTTTAAATGCTTCACTCGCCTTTCTTGGTTGATAAAAAGCATTTGCAAAGAAAGACCAAGAAGAAGTAAGATTTACCTTAGTTGTGAAGCACTTGAGCAAAAATCAGTTTCGTTTAATACAACTCTAAAAGCTTATAACAACTTTGAGTTCTTGTACAAAGTTCTTTTTGTTAATTATATAAATGTGCAAGTACGTAAATATTTTTGTAAATACAATTATTTCGAAAAATAAAGCGGCAAATCTAACTTTGGTAGCCGTAATTCAAGAAACATTTTCAAGACCCGAATAACACAGCCCCGTAACTGTGTTTCACGCAATATTCGTCGTTCCTCTCACTCGACAGATCACTACTTTGCTTCTAAAACTAGGAGTTTTGTTTTGTTTCTTTTAAATCGTTAGGTAAAATTAACAAATTTTAACTAAAATCTAATCAGCTCTTCAGACGGTGATTTCCGAACAAAAAATTAAAACTTTAATAAAAGGGGCTCGGATTGCAGAACCTTTAGACTCCTATCAGGCTTTTTGAAGACATTCCCTATTTGTTCAAGCACACATCGAGTCTACGCTATTTCGACGCTACTGTTAGATAGCCAGTTGATCTGCCTTGAAGAACTTACTGCTTATGTGTGGTTACACACACATTGAACTCTATCCCGTTTGCATAGGAGGGCTGTGGTATCTGTCAGCATTGTTTTCGGATGCAGAGTAGTTAAGAAACAGTGTTTGGCGCCATTACCTGTATGAACTACAATTTGGGTTTAAAATTATTCACTGTAGTCAAGTTATTTATTTTTACTAATCACTAAAGTTTTCTTGGTTTTCTAATTTTATTGGTTTATTTATATTGTTATTCATATTTATTCGCACTATTTTCCTCTAATTTTCCCGTAATCCTTTTAAAGAACATTTAGAGGCTAAATAATCAAAATTTTACGCCATAAATTGCTTTACGGCTTTAAAATTTATTTAAAAACAATTTAATAATTGGCGCTTTTGAACTGTAACTCCGCCCATCGAAATTAAAATGGGTTGTGGCGACAGTTAAGATACCAAAATCTCGGTTTTACAACGGATTATGAAAGATAATGGTGTAATTAGCTAATAAAAAATAAAATTTGTAATCGGACAACAAATTTCGGAAAACATTACTTTGTGTGATTACGACTCTTGATGTGGTTGCACTGTCAAAATTAAAACATCTCTTAAGAACGGTCCAACTCGGCCAAGTGTATATGTTGACCCGACGGATATCAGTAAGTGACTGGTAGCTCTCCACCGCACCGTTAGTCGCTGTCGACCCACCTACAACACTGGTGATCGAATGGCGGCTCTAATGACGTAATATCTCGGTATAATTCATTTACATGTATTTCTTATAGGAAAATTGTAATTTTTAAAATTGAATTGTGGTCTTATTTGAAGTCCGACTAAATTATCCTCAAAAGTGTACTTTCAAAGCCGGTTTTTGAATTAGTTTTTCTTAATTTTTCAAAACTAAATTTCAAAACTAAATGTGGTATTTTGTATCTTTGTATTGAGATTTAGAGCTGATTAGATTTTCGTTCAAATTAGTTAATGGAAACTATATTTTTCTTTTATTATTACAACTAATTTTTTAATATTTAATTAAATGTACTATGATAAAATCTGGGCATGGTCATATCTGATTTTTAATTATAACCTTTACATTTTTAGTCGTCATTTACGCGCTGTTTCTTTTTTCTGCAGAAATTCGATGAAACGTGCATTTACTTATTGTGTAAAATTTTCCAGTAAAAATAGCGTAGTATTTTGTAACAATTTTCCATACAACACTTAAAAAAATATTACAAAGTTAGCTCAAGTTTCCTTTTATTTAAAAAAGAAAGGTTCATTGGTCTCGCGTCCGACATCGAATGATCAGCTACTTCGAAAATAAGTTAGCTAATAGTTATTTATGGGACAAGTGAGTAATGATATTTTTAATCTAATATAATCTTTTCTATATTAAATATTTATATACTAATTTAATCGATACTTAGCAATGTGTTTAATAATTTGTAATCAATTTTAGTTGTAAAAAGGAAAACTTTCCAGGTAAAACTACCAAATGACTGGACTAAGAGGAAATTTTAAAAAATCAAATACGAGTAGTTCATCAAAAAATATTACTAATAAAAATAATTTAAATTAAAAAAAAAGAAGCAAAAATACAAAACTAATTTTCTTTAGTCATATTTCTCAGTAAATAAGAACGCTAGGTTACTCAAAATTATTTTCAAAATTTCGACGAAAATGCGTACATTCCATGAAATATTGTAAAATGTGATTGCGGTATCGTATAGCACTGCGAGAAGCGCAAATGTTTTTGTATTACACTTTTAGTCAAAAAACGCTAAATAAAAAACAATCCAATAAAATCACTGACGCCAAAATTTTGCTTAGAAAACCGGAACGTTTTAGCTGAAACTCAAAATTGTCGGTTTTGAGCACATGAGGTAGAGTTTAGAAAAAAAAGTTATAATTCCTTTTTGTTTTAGTTTTACGATAATGAACCGAAAGAGAAAAACAAATTTAGTTTTGAAAGATTTCAAAAATTATATTGATATACCTCTCCTGAACAGTACGAAAGTTATTTGGTAAGATTGAAATAATTATTAAAATAATTTTTTGTTTTAGGTCCTGTAAGAAGTCCGAATTTTTATTTAGATACTGCACTGACGTAGAAAATCCGTAAAAAATTTGAAATGTTACCAAGGTTACAAAAAGAACTCATTCTGATGAATGCTTTTGGATTCTACCGTTTACGTACAAATATCGTTAAGGTCACATATATTAAAAATTGTAAAAAGTTTCAAAAATCTAAATTGAAAATAATTTTCTACATGGACGCTGTACAAGTGCTTTCTAATAGTACGTCACGTTCTATGGAAAAATTCTTTTAAAACGCAACCACTCAATACAAAAACAAAACTATGTTGGAAATAAGGAGATACGTGCGGTTTGAATTTTGCTGTAGAGTTGAAGAAATTTTGAAAAACTTTCACTTTTTGGCATTATTTTGCGCATTTGACGCGACGGATAGTTTTATGAAAACGGGTTGCATCTGCTCGATCAATTTTAGAACATATCATAATGTTTTAGTGGAAATGTTAACGATTAACATTGATCGTCGTGTGAAATTTTACATGATTACCTTCTTAAATATCGACGTGTCGTTATTTAAATAAGTTATTTAACATTTTAAAAAGTCAAATTTAACTTATTCTTGGTTCAAATAACAATGTATTCGGTAGTAACTGCTAAAGATTCGTCACAAAATTTTACAAAAATATTTATAAAAGAAACAAAACTGTAGCAGTGTAAACTTGCAAAGTTATTTGTGAAAACCAACCAATCACAATTCACATTTTCAATATTTTACTTGCCACTTCAAAATAATTTTAAAACGAATGGACATAGTAAAACTATTTATTTAACTTTTGTACTAAACATTTAAAAATTTCGTATTATCGTTTACGTAAAAATTTTTCAACGGACAAGGAGGACGGATAAGAAATCCGTTTTTCGATTTTGACCATTTTACAGTGGATTCTGAAAGATTTTGAAAAATAAAATTTGCGGATTATTCACACAGTTTTGAAAAAAATGGCTTTAAAAATTTATTAACAATGCAATTTACTTATTGGCTTTTGGAACTGTAACCCGCCCCGGAATTTAAAATTGGTTGTGAGGACAGTAAATATACCATAATCTCGGTTTTACAACGAATTATGAAAGATAATGGTGTAATTAGCTAATAAAAAATAAAATTTGTAATCGGACAACAAATTTCGGAAAAAATTACTTTGTGTGATTATGACTCTTGATGTCATCCGGGTCGCTTCGGGAACTCCAAACGATTTTGACACTAAGTCCGACAACTTTCATCCTCACCTTAAGAGATGCGTATTTTTATGCTCTTTCGTTTGGTTGAACCATTTTATAGGAAACTGTGTATTTTCGAAGACGGGTTTTTATCTCGACCCCGGACAAGTTACAGAATAGCGTTTTAAAAGTATCCTTTCAGCTTTTCTTTACATTTTTGTTTTTACATAAAAGACCCTTTATATAAGAGAAAACTTACAGAATTCTGGCCCAAGTATTTTAGGTTTGGTTTGGCTGTAATTTTGTGTCTGTTGACCGTAAAATTTTCAAAAATTTGACAAAAGGTTTTGTAATTGCGGTTTTCTCAGCTTCTATTCACAATAAGAAAGTTTAAATAGCTTGATTTTTAGATAAACTTTATTGGAAACTAAAAGTATCTCTCTTAGATGTTAGAGCATTAATTCTAATTAAAATACAGACCACAATTTAACATAACCATACATCTACAGTAATTTAAGTACTTTAAATACAAACTTGACATTTCAATATAATAATTTCACTTCTACAAAATGTGTTAATTCTTAATAAATCAAAATTTTTTAACTACAAAACCACTAGGTCTAGGAATTCAAATTGCACTGCGACTAAGACGTAGGTTAACGCTGTAGCCAACATCTACATGCAAAAAGATTACATTGTATAAGTGTTCAGGGGGATTTTAGTAGATTTTAAATTAAAAATACCAAGATATAGTATATTAGATACTTACACCTGCAAATAATTGAATATCGGTCGTTAATACGTCCGATGCATGTAAAGTTGTCGAATATTTCGTAGTGACATACAGAAAGCAATCAAACTAAAAGAAAAATAATTGGAAAACTACATGGAAATTAAATGCTTCTAATATGGAAAAAAAAAACATTTGATTTTGGATCACAAATTTTGTTTTTACATAGATTCAAGAACTTTATCAGAAAAAGCTGTCTGGGATTAAAAACAAAGCGAAAATTTTTTGTTGGAAAATAGAATTATTTCTTCAAAACAAGTTTTCATTTCTATCTTCTATCATTTAACAAAAGAAAACTTTATGGTATAGTTTTTCCAATATAAATGTATTAAACAGTCAAACCTGTTTTTATGCGGTTTTGTATGTGAAAATTTTTGATGTGGAATTTTTTGTGCGATATACCGGGTTTGAATGGCTTACTCGTACATAGGAAATTGCATGTAAAACTCATTTATGTAAATGCTTCTCTAATGCCGATTTCTTCACTCATAGTTATCTTCAAGTTAGCAAACTTTAGGTTAAATTATTTAAATTAAAAAAAACAAATAAATCAATCATCTTTATTGGTTATTTTGTTAATTTAACCTGATGGTTTTAAATTTTAGGATAACTATAAGTGAAGAAATCGTGCATAAATAATTTAGACAAAAGATGAAAATTATGAAAAATATTAATTTCCCATTGATGAGAGTATTAGATTTCATTTAGCTTTCACTCAATGAACAAAAAGTCTTTGCAAAAAATTTTTAAAATGTTTTTCATTTTTAAGATTAGACCCTTTAAAATTTTTTCTTTCCTAAAAGTTTTACTCATTTATTTTGATCATATTTCGAAAATTACATCATATAGCGAAAACATACTTTTTTCTGCACTTGATCAACAAAAAACTGTACGATTATTTACATTTATTTTCAGATTGCGATAATAATTTTAAAAAAATTTACGAATTTCAATTTGAAAAAAAATCGACCACACGTCGCTATTTCTGTTTACTGACTCGCCCTTCGGGCTCGTCAGCAAAATCAACCTCGAATGGAAAAGTAGCCTATTTAAGTACTAGTATCGAAAATAACTATTTTGCAATTCTGCAGTGAAATACTATCATTTCATACACATTACATGGTATTGAAAGCGGCTTGTTTTCTGCACGTAAGATTACTCATGTTATGTGATCATATTTCGTAATCTTATCTTTCGCGAGATGACTTTACCTTCACTTTTCCTTACTACTGGCGAGTTATTTTGTTAAAATATTTTGTATTTTGTATAAAACTTTGTTAAAATATTCTTTATTTACCGAATTTCAGATTTGCAAAAAATATTGTTTGCAACACGTACTTCAATAGGCTTGTTTCGAGTCAGCAAAATCAACCTCGAATGGAAATGTAGCCTATTTAAGTACTAGTCACGAAAAATTGTTAAAAATTTTATCATCAAGATAGCCATGCAAATTTTGTTCTATGCCTAAACAAAAGTTTTGCACATTATTTATTTTCAAGATCATAAAATGGCAGAAAATTACATCATATAGGAAGATGCATACATTTTTTATAGCGTAGTTAGATCAAAAATATCTAAAGATACCAATTTATTTTATTTATTTTTGTTTCGATAATAATTTAAAAAATATTTAAAAATCTATCAATTTGAATCGAAGGAAAAAACCGCACAAGTCGCTATTTGCTAGTGACGTCACACGGCTTAGTAATCTTAGTAATTTAAAACGCGGCTAGTTGTTTTGTGCAGTTTTGTGCTTGAAAGTTGAAGTTTATTCAAGTTAAGTTTATTAAGTTAAAGAAATGTAAGCGCATTATTGAGCCGTATGATGTCAAATCAATGACGATGCGTTTATGGTCACATGATTTATGTAAAATTATCATTGAATTTTAAAATCGATTATTTATAACAAAATATAATAAATAGGAGTTATTTTTACTGATTTGGCAATTAATATATTGGATTAATTGGAAAATACTAGTAAAGTAAAATATTAGTAAAAAATTAATTATTATAGTTTTGTTACTCAGGAAACAGTATAGGTAATGTATGGGATCTCTTTGCTGGCTAGATCCAGAAAGACTAATCCTTGCTCTGATGATCATTCAGAAAGTGATTGATAATCAAAATCAAACCGTGCAATATCTGCAGAAAGAAAAGTTTTAATTTAAAAAGAACCGCGTTATTAGTGAAACTTCGAGTAATGATACCGAAGCAAACGAAATTACTTTCATAGTGAATAATCCTCAAATCAGTACAAGACATTTGCATAATGGTGTTTTTACATGTAATTTCTCTATGTATGGGTAAGCCATTCAACACCCGGTATAAAAAATATTTTTGAAAGGTATTCCTTTTATGTGGGCTATAACCTCACAAAAACAGGTTTGAGTACTGTCTTCCCTTAATGAATTTTATAATGGTAATAATAAATGGTACAAACCTGGAATTTATTTGTCGGATTTAATTTAGTCATTGGGAATTTTGCAATTGATTTAAAACTTTGACTCTCTGAAACAAAATTGTTAAGTTACAGCATTTTATACCCTAAACTTATTTTTTAATTTTGGCTAAATAGAAACCTTTGAATATCATAGACCCCAGGGTTAATTAATTCTAATTTCACCGTTAAAATTGAAATCAAATGAGTAACAATCCTTAACGTGGAAAACTAAAATTTTAGGCGGCCCATTATTCTTGATGGGTACATTCTATCCCGACGGTTGTTGGTAACGGTATGCATTTACCAAACCATCCATCGTCACAAGTATTTAATTAATAATATAAAAGTTTGAAATTTATGAGAATAGGACAAATTGACGAATTAATATTAAAATTATTTATGCACAAGAAGTACCATAGGCGTAAACTAAGCTTTAACGTAACTGAATTTAGCACAATAAAATTTTAGCAGTATAAATCTTTGTTCATCGAAGTGAGAGTCCAAAATTTAACTGTCGGTAATGATGTTTTATGTATTTGTATTAGTTTTTAATGAAATTGACTCGACAATAATTCCTGGTAAGTTAAGTTACCTTCTAATTTCAAATGATTAAAATTTTAATGTTTCATGCTTTTTGGTACTTACTGAAAGCTTACTGTATACAAATAATGTTATGAATGACTTTAAATATAAGATCCGTATAATAAAGACATTACTATACCGGTGTTCATTTTAAAACTTCCAGCAATTAATATCTCAAAACCAAAAGTCAGATGAAAAATGTTTCAAACAAAAGTTGTATGATAGCAAAGGGACAGAATATGGCATAATTTTTTCTTAATTTATTGACCTTTTCAAGTCCATTTGAAGGTCAACTTTGGTTTTGTAAATAGCACCTTAATTTTTTTAGCAGATTTATATTTTGCATTAAAAATAAACAACTTTTGTAGGAAAATTTTTATCCACATTAGGATTTTCGAGTAAGATGCGTTGAAAAACTTAATAATTATAATTATATAACACAAGTATTAATTTAGTGTTATGTTACCCTTCTGAAATGTTAATTAATAACATAAAGGTTACATTATATCGAATTTAAAAAAGTTTAGTTGACACGTGGATTATAACAAGCTATCATACCGTGGTGTATGCATAAATTTTTTCAAAATGTTTTCTATTTGTAACGATAATTGTGTAATAATAAATAAATCGATTTTAATAGTTTCAGTTTCAAACTTAGTCAAATGATAGTTTTTTTTGCCTGATGTAAGTGACAAACATTCATTTACAACATTTTAATTCAATTAATACTATATAACGGTTACATTAAATATATAAACACTAGTGAACGTTGGAATACAAAGTATATTACAAGATGTTCAAACATTTTGTCAAAAATGTACTATTTGTAACGATAATTGTTTAATAATTATTAATAATCATTTATATTTCCATTTCAGTGTCATAATTCGTTTCTCATTTCGCTAATGCTAAACGTCAAAAATTCCAATTTAATAACATTTTAAAACAAATTAATCTTATTTATAGACCGATTTTAATTATTTAAACACTATTGATAGAATTTCTTGGTTATGCTAATTCGTTTTACACATAAATTTTCTTTCAAAATGGCCCGAGTTTCCGGACTACGCATTTATGTTCATTATTAACTACTAGTGAATAATAAAATATTATTCACCTCAGGTGATAGAAGGCGTGGTTCACAGTTCGATAACTTACGTTGAAATGATAGTGTTTATGGCATTAAAACATTATTATCAACTAACCATTGTTAATCAAAATTTAATATTTACATGTTTTAAAGGCTATTTATTAGTATTAAACAGTAGAAAAAATGTTTGTAAGCGAGTGTTTTCATAACAAGTTTTCAAAATGTTCACAATGATACAGCCTTTGTTGAAACTCGTTTCTAACATTTTCAAAAGTTTCTTTCGTAATATTTTTGCAAGCCACTGTGATTCGAAATTTTAACTCTTCAATATTAGCTGGTATTGTATCATAAATTACAGATTTTAAATGTCCCCATAAAAAGAAATCAAGAGGAGTTAAGTCAGGGGACCTAGCTGGCCATTCTATCGGTCCTCGTCTGCCGATCCACTGCCCTGGAAATTTATCATCTAACCAGTTTCGAACAGGAATAGTATAGTGAGGAGGTGCGCCATCTTGTTGAAAATGCAAAACAGTTTCATCGAGCTCCAGGTGTCCTTCTTCGTCACTTTGACTTTCTAACGCATCAACTATTAAAGGATAGATTGTATCTTCAAGCATTTCTAGATATTTTTGACCTGTTAAATTTCCATCAATAAATAATGGTCCAATAATTGTATCACCAAGTATACCAGCCCACACGTTTACCTTCTGCGGCCACTGTGTATGTCCATCAGTAAACACATGAGGATTTTCATCACACCAATATCGACAGTTGTGTTTATTGACAAATCCATTTAAAAAAGGTTGACTCATCAGAAAACAAGTCGATTTCAATAAATGTGGATGTGTAGTTAATAATTGAAGCATTTCTTCACTAAACTCCACTCGTCTGTCTGGATCATCCTCGGTCAAAGTTTGATGAATCTGCATTTTATATGGGTGAAATTTATGCAATTTTAGCGCCTTATGAACAGTGCCCACTGATAGACCACTAATAGCAGAAACTTCACGCACCGAACTATTAGGATTTGAAGCATAATGGCCTATAACTTCAATTTGAGCTAAGTCATCCAATATTCTAGTAGAATTCTTGCGTGTTTTATTTTGACGGATCCTGTTTCCCGAAATTTTGAAACAAGGTCTATAACATACCTATGAGAGACATTTCTACCAGGTTGTCTCGCGTTATAAATTTGCAGTTCTTGCAGCTTCAGCTCTACAAAAAATTAATTCGATTCTTTCTTCTACAGTATAAACCATTTTAATGATCTAATTGCGAACTTTTATCAGATCTAAAGCGAACGGGAAAAATAAAACTCACTGAAAATCACAAAACTAACAATAGTTGAAGAAACTAATGTCAATTTATTTGTTTTGACAGTGTTTTGTTTTCATTGTCCTAAAATTATTCAAGTTGAATAATAACAAAAGCAATAACAGCCTTCTAACTTTTAAAAAATAAATTTCGATATAATCAGCTGCAGTTTATTAAAATGTTTTTATTTTGTTTCAACGCATCTTACTCGAAAATCCTAATGTGGATAAAAAATTTTCCAACAAAAGTTGTTTATTTTTCATGCAAAATATGAATTT
The DNA here is from genome assembly GCA_036346125.1 of Lycocerus yunnanus. NCBI lineage: Eukaryota > Metazoa > Arthropoda > Insecta > Coleoptera > Cantharidae > Lycocerus > Lycocerus yunnanus. The sequence continues at coordinate 1,125,966 of JARFIX010000106.1, forward strand.
GCTAAAAAAAATTAAGGTGCCATATAAAAACTAAAGTTGACCTGAAAATGACCTTAAAAGGTCAATAAATTAAGAAAACAATTATGCCATATTCTGTCCCTCTCGCTATCATACAACTTTTGTTCGCAATATTTTTTCATCTGGCTTTTGGTTTTGAGATATTAATTGCTGGAAGTTTTAAATGAACACTCGGTATGTACCGTACTTACATTGCATTTACAATGATTAAATGGCAAAAATAAATCTGAGCTCTCAACAAAACAGCACCAAGATAGTGCAAAAGGCACTGCACTTCATGGCACACCGTTGCGAACTTACGTTTGAACGCGCTTCTCCGGCTTTTCTGGCTTGATGATTTTGTAGTAAATCCTATGTAAAACGTATTATTTGAGGTATCGCATGATAATATGTTTCACCCTTTGGTGCCCCTAGCAAGGAATTCTAATTTCGAATGCTAGCTACTCTCATATGAGGTATTCGAGGGACTGAATTGAGTATTAAAATAAATAATTTTACACACTAAAATAATTTGTTCATTTACTTACCATTAAACTGGACTGATCAAGTTTATATAAAATATAACTCCAAATAAGACTATAATCACTATAGCAGGATTGCAGACATTGTTCAATTGTTTCAGTACCTTAACGATTGCAATGTATGTATTACTATAAATTCTTAGTAAATTTTGTATGTTTTGCCTTGGTATGTTTATGGTGGAATTATTTTCACTTGTTAAATTCCAATTAGTTGCTTCAGAATGTAAATTTTCCAGATCCATTTTAAGAAATTATTATAATTATTATGAACATAGTAGAACAATTTAAGATATTATCAACAACATGGTAGAAGTGATAACGAGCACAATTAGGCAAATTAATATTCCAATTCGTTCAATTACATTCCAGTCGGGAACAATCTCGAACATAAATAAGCTTATAAAACAAACAGAAGCGCAAATGCATATTATTATTAAATCTATGTAGGTACGTTTTCGAAATATAATAATATCGTCAGTCGATAACAAAGAGCGTGACGTCAGTATTTCAAAATTTTTCAACACGTAGCCTAAATAAATCAACGTAGTATTAATTTTGTGATTATGAAGAGAACAATGAACAATTGCATAAAATCCGAATGCATACACTGATAAATCTGAAAATGTAATCAATATATCGAATAGTAAAGCTTTGTTTTGGATTAATTTATGGGTTCTTGATGCGCCATAGTATGCGGATAGACAAATTATAGCCGCGAAAAAGTTGATATAAACGCCTTCAGTTTGGGAAATGAGAGATCTTTTCATTCGAACAGCTACATTGTTTGGATGATCACATGAAAACTTATGTGTGATATTCCTATCAGAAAAGTGATATTTAAAACAAACGAGTTACACAATTTATACAATTCTGTTCCACTTGATGAACCATTTTTACTCGTTAGCTGCGCAATTGGAGAACGACAATGGATTACTAATTATGTGATATTGTTCATTTACTACAAATAGAAACTGTAGACCTAATTATGGTAATTAGTAAAACTACGATTTTCCTCAAAATTTGGATATTATCAAAAGTGTTTATATCTTTGCATTAGATTACTAATATGTGGTTTTTCTAAATTATAGTATAATTACTCGATATTTACAGATTTAGTATTGGATACTAATGACTAAAACCTAATTAATGAATTTAAATATAAATTTGATATTGAAGGAAAGGGTATAGCCGGATAAGTATATAAAAATTTTCCCTAGGTGATTTTTAAAAATTTATATGGTTGATCGATTTATAACTAAAACAAAATTATTTCAGAAATTTTCAGCTTTTAAACTCCAAGAGTTACAGCATAATTAAATAAAACTTGTTTTTCAGTAATTATTTATTGTTACTATTCTACTAAATATTTTTAACAAAATTTTTTGATTAGAATTATCGATAAGAAACATTAAAAAGTACCCCTTTTTTAAATAAATATAACTTTTGTCGTAAGCTTGACGCGGCAAGGGTAGCTTAGTTCAAGCTTAAAGTTTAAACAAACCCGCTTCTTTTTCGAGTCGGCAATGGCCTGAACGTTCGGCGCATACGCAATGCGCAAGTTCACATGGCGTTGTAGTTTTCGTTTCATCTTCTATGTTTTCTACTTGAGTGATTTAATTTTATTTTTACACGTTCGTTTTACTGTTAACCATTGAAAGTGGTGGTGCAGGGTCGCCATAGTATTTATCAAGGTTTTCTGTGGTTTTGGTGATGGTTTTATTTTTTTTAGAGAACCCCAAAACCACTTTAATGACTGTTACTTAGTCATTACCTAGTAAATACTTTTGGAATCGATCTAAACAATCGTAACAAATGCACTTATCCTAATTTACTTTCTGCAAGCAGCTTGGTCCCTCACTCAGGAAAGTGCCACTTCCAACGTTTCGCTAGCTACCACAACTCTGTGAGAGCGAGTATTGTCCCTCTGATACTGATGAAGGTTACAATGATTTTGTGAGAAGATGTCATCAATTTCAAAAGTTTCAAGCAGGCCGAGTTAAAATGTTCTCACTAAAAATCTCAACCTGTCAAAACAAGCTTCTGAATTACTTGCTTCCAGATTGAATGAGAAAAATTTACTGGAACAAGAAACCAAAATTACCTTTACCATGCAAGGAAAAGGATCTGCTACCCTTCTTTTCTCAAGAACACAGTCTTGTATATTGTCACGATATTAAAGAACTCCTGGAAAATTGGGTATTCCGAAATATTTTCCAGATGATGTTTACCACTTAAAATGGTTAACTTTCTCTTCGGAGAGCAAAGTGGATACATCAAATATCTTTGCTTCTTATGCTTCTGGGATAGCAAAGACAAACACAACACTGGGTTACAAAAGAGTGGCCCAACAGAGAAAACATAAACGTTGGGGAACAAAACATTGTTGTTAACGCCCTTGGTTGAACGAGAGAAAATCATCTTTCCTCTACTGCATATCAAGCTTGGCCTTATAAAACAGTTCGTAAAGGCTCTGCTCTTGATAAGAGTGGTTCATGCTTTGCATATATAGGGTGAAAATGCCTAAGGTGAGAACCCAAAATTAAAGCAAGAATATTTGGCTGGGCATAAATAAAACAATTTATTGAAGATTCTGCCTTTGTAAATTCTATGAATGAAACTGAGCGAAAAGCTTGGACTTCTGTAAAAGTCTGTAATATTTTCAGGCGGTATTTGTGCTACCGGTAAAACATCTTTAGTTTTTGTGCAATAAAGTAAAATTAACAAGAAAACTACCACTGAATATTTTAGAGGCTGCAGTTTTCCGTGCGCCCAACAGCACTTTGGTGACCAACATTGGACCTTCCAACAAGATTCTGCATCTGCCACAAGGCGAAAACTACGCAAGAGTGGTGCCTAATCAATTTTCCTGATTTTATCAGTTCTGCTGAATGGCCTCCATACTCTCCAGATCTCAACCCAATAGATTACGCCATATGGTCAATTTTAGAAGCCAGAGCCTGGGAAAAACTCCACAAAAGTTTGGAATCACTAAAACAATCGTTGCGTCAGGAATGACACAAAATATCCCTAGAAAAGGTACGAAAACGGCCAAAATTTTATTCGACGTTTAAAGCTCTGTATCACGCAGAAGGAAGCCATTTTGAAGTTTTATAATTTATGATGTACATAAGGTTGTTGTTAATTGCTATCCATTTTAAATTTTTGAATTGTTGCCTTTAAATAAATTTTATTTTAAAAACGTTTGTCCGAGTTCTTGTGGGTCACGCTGTATTTTACGTGTTTGTTATAATATTAAAATAATTCATTTAATCTCATTTCAGATTGTTTAGTTTTATTGCTGTCTAATTGGTTACTTTGTTAATTTGTCTAATAGATTATTATCTAAGAGATATCTCTAGGTGAAGAAATTGGGCATTAGCTAATTTTCGACAAAAATTTAAGTTTTAACAATTTTTCATTTTACTTGTCAGTTAAAACATTGAAAACACATTAAATAAAAGTAAATATAATTTATTTGTTATCATACTAAATATATTTACTGTCGAGTAGGAAGTACAGTACCCAATCATAAATAAAATTATTGATTTGAATTATAAATTTGATATAAAATTTTATGATATACTTTTACTAACTCTTTAGTATTAAAATAAAAATAATTTTGCACTAAAAAAATTATTTTCCATTAACGAATTTGAACCAAAATCTAATCAGCCCCTATTTTTGTTAAAAATTAGCTCAAATAAAATAAACTTTTTAATAATTGCAATTTGAATTTCGTTACAACCCCAAAATTTATTTTCGATTTTTAAGTAATTCTTCAGGAATTCTCTAAAAATTTGAAAACATTGTTCGCTGTGCTCCGCCCAAAACAGTTTTGCAAAAGTTTACGCATTAGAAATATTTAACCGGTTATGAAAATTGTGAATGTTTATCGACAGGTTTTTGCTCAAAGTGGTTGCTACAGCAGCGTAAATTACAAAACTTCGATGCGGACCCAGATAAATTAAATTGATAAATTAAAAGAAACGAAATAGGAATACAATATTTTTCGTATGTTTTAGCAAAATTTCTAAATCTGAGGTAAAATTTTGCCTGGTCAAATCTATATCACAAACGATGTTGTTAATAAACAATAAACCCTCATGCGATAAAATTTTTGTGTTAAGAAATTTTTTAGTTTGAGTCAACCTAGTTTAAATTATGATTTGTTGGATTTACATTATAATTTTTTTATAAAATAATTAATTTAATTTCTTGTTGATACCTTTCTATAAGATCTTTGAACTGTTTTCGACTCAAGCATTTAAATGATTTATTTTTGTCTGAAATGTATTGAATTGTTGCACTGTGTCAGTAATATCAAATATTTGAGGAATGCCTGATGTCTTCAATTTATTACAATAAAAATAAACTGCACAAACCGGGGGTCTGGGAGGTGTGGAACACCTCCAGTGCCTCACTGCTGAAAGGCAAAACATTCAATGTTTACAGATTATGAGTAAGGTTTATTATAGCGTTTTGGTTTCTTGAGAATATGACATATTATACTGGGGGAATTCATATTCCCCCACCCCTGATTTTTGGTCACTGCTTTATATTTTTGCTAAAACACTATTAATTGTTTAATACTAATGACCATCATAAGTTTGCAATTTATTATGACAGTTCAGAGGTCTCTAAAACTTTGATTACAATTTGGACTGATACTTAGTTACAAGTTAGATTAATTAGTATTTCTAGAGATTTTTTTGATTGGTTATGCTGATGTCTTCAATTTATTACTAATAAAAATAAACTACACAAACCGGGGTCTGGGGGGTGGAACACCCTCCAGTGTCTCACTGTTGAAAGGCAAAACATTCAATGTTTACAGATTATGAGTAAGGTTTATTATAGCGTTTTGGTTTTCTTGAGAATGATGACATATTATACTGGGGAATTTATAATCCTCTCCCCGATTCTTGTCACTGCTTTATATTTTTGATACTAAAACTTTCATTCCATTATCGCTTAATACTGATAATCTAAGTTTCAAATTTATCTATCACAGTTTGAGTAGTTCCTGGGGTGCTCACACCCCAGACCCCCGGTCAAAACATTTGGTTTATAATATGGGCTAATTGGAATATTAGTTACTTGAGTGTGACTTGTTAAAGTTAGGATTAATTAATTCTTCTAGAGATTTTTTTAGATCGGTTATGCTGATGTCTTTAATTTATTACTAATAAAAAGTAAACTGCCAAACTGGGGTCTGGGGTGTGGAACACCCTCCAGTGCTCACTCCTGAAAGGTAAAACATTCAATGTTTACAGAGATATGAGTAAGGTTTATTATAGCGTTTTGGTTTTTGAGAACTGAATGACATAAATTATACTGGGGAATTCATAATCCCTCCACCCCGATTCTTGGTCACTCTTTATACTTTTTGTGCTAAAACTTTAACCATTATCGCATGTAAGGTTTATTATATACGTTTTGGGTGTCATAAATAATGACATATTACACGGGGAAAGATTCAATCCTTTCCCCCCGATTCTTGGTCATTGCTTTATATTTTGTGCTAAAATTTTATATTATCGCTTTATACTATAACCATAAGTTTGCAATTTATCTATCACAGTTTGAGTGTACCTGGGGTGCTCCACACAGTTAATGGAATATTAATGGGTTTTAGGATTTTAATAGAATTTTCTCTAGATTTTGGTCATTGTTATGCTGTTGTGCTTCAATTTATTACTAATAACAAATAAACTGCAAAATCCGGGGTCTGGGGTGTGAAACACCCTCCAGTGCCTCACTGCATAAAGGTAAAACATTCAATGTTAACAGTTTTGAGTAGGGTTTATTATAGCGCTTTGGTTTTCTTGAGAACAATGACATAAATTATACTGGGGAGTTAATAATCAAATAAAAAAAACAAATTGGCAAAAGCTGGATGCGATTTCAGTACCCTTCGTATATGTTTTATTTTTTGCAATCTTACGCAATTTCATTATCAACTTACCAAATTTATGTTAATTTTATGCGGTTTATCAGTAATATATAATTATTCAAATTTATTTTTCGAAATTGGCAAAGAAGCGTGCCGTTATATAATACTTGCAACTGATGAAATCTAATACAAGACGTACGCACAATGAAAATGAATCAATTCAGTGAGGGGAAGTTGCCGGTCTACCCTTGTTAGAAATAAACAGTTTAATTTAATTTAAGAATTTGTCGTTAGAATATCCATGAATATTATATTTTGAAACTTCCTTATTTTTTTTGTTTTAATTTTTGAAATTGTTCGAATGCTGAGCTGTATTTTGTTCTTTTGAAAGGTTTGTTTAAATTTGAATTGTTTAATTTTGAATTTATGATTTGTTGGATTGAACAAATATTATTGATTAGCCAGTCATAGTTTAAAATCAATAATTTTATTATTGTGATTATGTACGACATGACAGAAAGGTCACATACTTGATAATTACTTATACCGTTGATTTATTTTATTTAATTTAAAATTCAAATACTAAACTTTAGATTATGTTATAAATAAACGTAGCCCTTAATTTTAGGTATTTCAGAGCAATATTTATATGGTTTACCAAGTTTTAAATATTTTTAATCATTAAATTCAATATAAACTCAACAAATTAGTAGATACGATTCAAATTATAAACGAATTTACACAAATTATCACAATTAGCATTTTAGTATGTACATATTTAAATAGCACCAAAATAATATTGTTCATTTGAGTAATAGAAATGGCTCAAGTGTCTCAAAATTGTGTCCATTGTGCTATTGGTTTAATTTAGATTTTCTTTCTTGATTGGAATATCCAAAACAAATTTCACATGTAATCATGAAAACAACACAGTAGTTCGAATACGGCAACCTACTATTTTTGGCAAATGGAATGCTTTACCTGCAATTTTACACTATGTGTTCTAATTATATCTGATTATTATAGCGTAATCAGAAATTATAGAGCAATTCAAATTGAAATTACTTATACCGTTGATTTATTTTATTTAATCTAAAATTCAAATACTAAAACTTTTAGATCATGTTATAGATAGACGTAGCCCTTAATTTTAGGTATTTCAGAGCAATATTTATATGGTTTACCAAGTTTTAAATATTTTTAATCATTAAATTCAATTTAAACTCAACAAATTAGTAGTTACGATTCAAATTATAAACGAATTTAGACAAATTATCGCAATTAGCATTTTTAATATGTACATATTAAAATAGAACCAAAATAATATTGAGCATTTGTGTAGTAGAAATGGCTCAAGTGTCTCAAAATTGTGTCCATTGTGCTATTGGTTTAATATTTGAATTTTCTTTCTTGATGGGAATATACAAAACAAATTTCACATGTAATCATGAAAACAACACAGTAGTTCGAATACGGCAACCTACTATTTTTTGCAAATGGAATGCTTTACCTGCAATTTTTTCACTATGTGTTCTAATTGTATCTGATTATTATAGCGTAATCAGAAATTATAGAGCAATTCAAATTGAAATAGAACTCTTCAAGTTGTTACCTAAAATTGTCGATGCATTTTTATTGGTGAGGTATTTTGTTTTATTCTTCAATGCTTATTCAGGTGTTCAAAATCGATAACACACTGGCATTTTCGACACTGTAATAAAATATTTTAACACTTGCACGTCACACAATTTATTATCGATTGATGATGTTATATTCTATCGATCAGTTAGTTATATATCCTTAATATTAGTTTGCCTATTCTGTTCTTCTATGAGTGTTCTGATATTTTGCACAAATATTGATCCTGACCGGAATATGATGGAGAAAGTTGGAATATATTTTTCCCTATGTGCGTTAGGTATAATTTTTGATATAGTATTGTTATGGATGGAAAACGCTCTAGTCAGGATGGTAGCTGGTTCTTTTATAGTCGCGAAATAAATAAAACGACTTGATCGACGATTATTGATTTAGTTTATTTTATATTACACCTACACTTATTATAACTTATCTTAAAACATAATTGCTAACGCACCAAGAGCATTGAAATTTGCTGAAAAGAAGGCTTATATATATATTGGTACATTCCTGCAGCAGAGAAATTTTATTTAAAAGGAAATTATGGGAAAATGACTACTTGGCATTCTGGACCTAATCCCTGAAACTATTGCTATAAGTGCAAGTTCAATCCCCAGAACAATGTTACTTGTACTTTTCTAGTTTAATATGGGGAACGGTAATCGGGTATTGAAGGGATTTTCAAACATTCCTTATTTCTTGGGGAAAATAAAATATTATTATTTCAAGCTTTAATACGTTCTAATATTGCAATCATTTTCTAAAAATGAATTTAGAAAATGTGTTGAAACTACCGTCACGTCAGTGAACGAAAATGATTGCATTGTGGCATTACCGGAGAAGACATAGCAAACTTGCTGAAAGCATACAGTCAGATATACATATATTGCGTTGACAGAGATATTAAGCATTAATTGAATGCTGCAACCTTCGCTGTTGTTGATAGTTATATGTGGTACATGTTACTTACGTGTTCTAGTTTTTGGTTGTAATTGTTTTGGTATATCAACATCCGGTATCTTTGAACTTTGTAACTGTTCAGGTTCAATGTACGTTACAATATTAGCAGCAGGTTACCTAATAACACAGATTACTAAATGTAACTCAATCGTAAGTAAAAAATTTCTTATCACAGTTTATTGTATTTTATCAAAAAATTGTTTATTCGATATTCATTTTCGTCTGCGATAATTCGGCGGTAAGACTAACTTTCTCATTCTCCTTTCTCCATCAAACAATTTTCACTGTAAAACATTAAACCCTTAACGCACAAAATTTTTATTAATTAAAATTTTAAATAATCAGTAGCTTTTCTTGCAGAACTTTGTTTTAATTATTTTTATATTACTTTCTTAAATGTCTGATTTGAGATTATAGCACTACCTAAAACAACAAATGGAGGAATAAAATTAATACAAATATTTTATTTTAGAGTACCGATATAATACCATATCTGAAAGATTCTCATTAAATAAACTAAATCCAAATTTTTATATTATCTTCTTAAATGTCTGATTTGAGATTATAGCACTACCTACTTAAACAACAAATGGAGGAATAAAATTAATACAAATATTTTATTTTAGAGTACCGATATAATACCATATCTGGAAAGCTCATTAAATAAACTAAATCCCGCTGAAAACTCCCGGTTTGTAATTTATTTATTTAACCATTGTTATTTACAAATTTATAAAAAAGTGGTATTTCCCATCTTTCAAGTAGACATCGTGACTTTTGATAAAGTTTAAGTCACTTTTAGGTCATGAAATTTAATTTAAACTAACGAAAGCAAGTAATATACAAAGCACACTTTTGAAAGGCGCGAGACCATGAAATTCACCAAATTCAGATTTTCAAACTTTGAGAAGACTTAATCGTGATACTTTTTCCATCTGTGCAAGTGGTAGTTGATATATATTTATCTTAGTTGTTCTTACTGTTCTTCTTGAAAACATCTGTAAACATCCAAATTAACTGTAACCATCTTAAAAGTATTTTCTAACTAACCAATTTTCTTTTCAGTTTGAATGCCTTCTTATCGTTAAAAATATCCGAGATTTGAAAGCATCGGGAATACTACCATTAGATATTGACCTATTTTCAGGTGTAAGTAAAAAATTTGCTATTCTTAATTTTACTATTATAATATAAGGGTAATATTCAACTTTTAATTTCAGATGTTATCTGCAGTGTTGACTTACGTCTTAGTAGCAGTAGAATTCGAGTTTTTGGAGCCTACAGTTCTATAGATTGAAAAAATTTAACCCAGCAATTTTACACAAGTTATTTAATATTAGATGTGCATTTTAAATATTTTACAACTGTAGGTTTATGATCACTCTGTATGTATCACCTTGTGTTTGGGGTCGGCGAGAAGAGCAAACCAAATTACAGCTCAAAATATTAACTACTACAAGTTAATATTATTTCGAATATTATCTTAATTAAATTAATATTATTTTAATGGCTAATAATAATTCATAGTTAACTAAAGAAATTTTATTTTCTTTAAACTTGACCTGATTTCATTTAATTGTCATTTTCAAGCTTAATCCATATGCTTACTTAAAGTTTTGGCTACCGGCAATAGTTAGAATGAAAATTATAATCGATACTTACTCGGAAGGGGTGAGGCAGCAAATTATCGATTTTTCTTGTAGTGGTATAAAGGCTGGCGCCGACCCTGTTTGTGTGTATTTATTATTATACCTTCTAATACAACATTTTCTGATTTGAAAATATTTATACTAATTTAAACAATACTCAGTGCAAGTTTTGAAATAGTGATTTGTCTAATAATTTTGAATCTGTGTGAATTATAATTTGAAAATATAATAAAATATAAAATATAAATATCAATTATTATATATGTGCAGCTCTACAGGCCTAGTAGGCCCTTGGCTTGGTTGACCACTTTGGTCCACTCTTTTCTGTCTTCCGCTCTCTCTCCAATCGTAAACTTCCAACACTCTAAGGTCTTCCTGTACTTCGTTCTTCCATCTATTCATCGGCCTTCCTCTCCTCTTAACACCATCTATTTCGGACATCCATATCTGGTGTATCACTCTATCTTCCTTCCTTCTTAAGATGTGTCCAAGCCACCTTATTCTTTGCGCCTTGATTACGCTTACTATATTTGGTTCATTGTACAGCTCATATACTTCCTCGTTAGTTCTTCGCAGCCACTGTCCATCAACCCTCTTCCCACCAAGAATCCCCTCAACACCCTCCTCTCCCCACCGCCAAAGCATTTTGCGTTTGCTTCCGTAACAACCACACCTCGCATCCATACAGCACTGTTGGTCTTATTATTGTCTTGTAAATTCGGAGCTTGATTGATTTAGCAAAATTCTACTACTAAGCATTGATCTCAGTGCAAACGTACTTCTTGTTCCTGCTGTCATTCGATTTTTTATCTCCTCGTCACCACCTGGTTTTCTTGAGACTCTTGTTCCTAAATAGTTAAAATTCTCCACCTCTTCAAATTTTATTCCACTTTAATTTCCGCACTTTACATTCATCAATCTTCTTGATTCAAAAGGTGTGTCGTCCCAAGACATATACTTGGTTTTCTTCTCTTCACTTTAAGGCATTTTCGCCGCTTCCGTTATCAGTCTCTTAACTATATCCTCTAGCTCTTTCTTTGTTCTCGTCAGAATAGTTATGTCATCTGCAAACGCCATACATTGATGTTTTCTTTGGTATAGGATTCCTTTCCGATTTATGTTCGCCTTTCTAATTATGCTTTCTAACGCTATGTTAAACAGAAGGGATGACAACGGATCACCCTGTCTTAGTCCGTTTTCACTTCAAAACCTCTAGATGTCATTCCACCTACTTTTACCTTATTGTGGGTTTCTTCTAGTGTCATTTGAACCAATTTAATCATTTTTCTTGGTATTCCCATCTCGTACATTGCAACATACAACTTGCTTCTTATAATACTATCATATGCCTGTCTAAAATCCACAAAGAGGAGGTATGTCTTTAATTTAAGCTCGTAACTCGTTGCTTGTATTTCTTTCAATGTGTAGATTTGGTCCGTTACTGATCTCTTTTCTAAAACCACATTGGTACTCCCCAGTATTCTCTCTGCATATGTTCTCAATTTGTTTTTATGCTTGTTGCCAGTATCTTGTATAGCACGCTCAATACTGCCACTCCTCTGTAGTTCTCGCAATCCGTTTTGTCACCCTTCTTAAATATCGGGCATATCAACGCCATTCTCCACTCCTTTGGCATCTCCTCTCTCATCCATATCTCTTTTATCAATTTGGTTATCATTTTGTGCAAACTTTCACCTCCGTACTTGAGTAGCTCTGCCTGTATACCATCATCTCCCGCACATCTATTATTCTTTAAGTTCTTAATTACGTCTATTATCTCCTCATCCTCTGGTACTTCCTCGTTGTTAATTTCCGCATTTTGTCTATTCTGTTTGGTCTTAGTTTTTTCTTCTTGGCTGTTTAGCAGTTCTTGAAAATACTCTGCCCATCTTTCTAATATGCCTCTTTGAGCCGACCAAATTTCCTTCTTTATCCTTACAAAAGATGTTCCCGATTGATAACCTTTTCTTATTTTTTGGTACCTGATAAAATTTCTCATTTCTTTGTTGGTATAGGTCTCTTCTAGTTCTTCTAGCTCCTTGACTTTATATCTTCTTTACTTTCTCTAATTACTTTTTACACTGCCTCCTCTGGTCTGCGTGTCTTTGTTTGTTTTCTTCTGTTCTGTTGTTCAACATATTTGCTCTTGCTTTTTCTCTTTTTACTTCCTCCATACATCTTCTGTCAAACCATTCCTTCTTAACTTTTTTGGGGCTCTGTTACTATTCTTGTTGCCAACCTCATATTATTCTTCATTATTGCTACCATCTTTTCCATATCTTCTTGCTCCATTTCTGGTTCCATTAGCTTTTCCATCTCATTTCGATATTCTTCTTGTACTTTTTGGTTCATCTGTACTCTTCGCCATTCTCCACTTTTACCTCTTTTTTTTATATTCTGTTTGGTAAGGTCTGTTTTAGTTTTATTCCTAGCATAAAATGATCTGTATCTACATCTGCCCTCTGTATGATCTCACATCCTTGATACAGTTTTCGTTTATGGTTTCTACCATCACATGGTCGATCTGGTTGATCGTTTTGGCATCTGGGCTTAACCATGTACCTTATGTATTTCTTTGTGTTGGTAGCTTGTACTTTTGATTTTCATATTTTTTGCCATAGCAAACTCGATTGCAAATTTTCCATTTTCGTTTGTTTCCCTATGCAAGCTAAATCTACCTATTGTTGGTTGGTACATTGCTTCCCGCCCTATCTTAGCGTTCCAATCCCCCATCACCAGGTTTATATCATATTTTGGGATTTTGTCGTACACTCTATCCAACTGCTCGTAAAATTCTTCCTTGGTTTCTATGTCTTTATCTTCGGTGGGCGCATGCACGTTTACTATACTAATTTTCTTAAATGTATCTCTTAATCTAATCAAGCACAACCTATCTGTTACATGCGTAAAATTAATTACCTTTTCCTTTAGCCTTTCACTTACTACAAATCCTGTACCCAGCCTTCTATCTTTCCCACTACTCATGAAAAAAGTATAACCTTCCACCTCTATTATATCGTTATTTAATTGTTTTGTTTCCTGTAAGGCAATAATTTCTAATTTATACTTTTCATTACATTTATTATTTGTTTTATTGCCCCACAACAAAGGTACCCTTACATTCCATGTTGCTATAAAAATTCCATTGCGATTTTCCGTTTTATCGTTTCGTTTTCCGTTATCTCGCCTTGTCGTCTTATTATTTGTTGGGTTATTTGAATTAATCAGTTTTTGGCGCGGCGGCTCATTGACTTCTTCTGCAGATCATTCGTTATTTCGTTCCAAGCATACTGTTCCCCATCTATCCATATTTTTTTGTATCCGATCGTCACTTGTCTTCCTTTCTCTCGTTCATCTTTGGCTTTAATTCTTAGCTGCGCTTGGATCATCCTTTCTTTAACCGTCAGATCGTCATTTATAAATACTTTACTTCCCTTCAACTTTTTCTTATTCTTCATAACCTCCATTTTAGATTCATTATTTTCCATTTCGACCACCCATCTTTGTTGTCCTACTCTATATGCTTCTGCTATTTTTGGTTCTACCTCCATCCTTTCTTTGAAAAATTTTAGTAACTCGTTCTTGACCTCTTCTTTTCCTGTTAACATTTTTCGACACCAACTAGTACTAAGTTATTTCTTCTTACCTTCCTTTCACCCCTTCATTTTGCTCCAGTTTTGAGACGCTCTTCTAGATTTTTTTTCTCCGCTGCCACTCAAATTTTCGTTCTGATCAATTACTGCTTGACTTCTCACTTGTTCTTTTATTTGGTTCATATCCTCTCTTATCTCGTTAATTTGGCTCGCAAACTGTTCCTTCCATGCCTCTAGCATGGTTTCGTTCCCCGATTTTATCTCTTCCTTTATGACCCTCGTCATCTTTCTCATCTCCTCCAGCACCTGTTCCATCTCTCTATTCTGGCTGATTCCAATTTTACTTCCACTTTCCTTATGTATTCCAGTTGGTGATCTTTGCTATTTACCCTCTGAATGGCTGTTTCTCTGGCGATTCGTTTTCTCTGATCCTTTTTACTTTGATTGCTATCCCTCATTGGTTGTTTTCGCTATGTTACGCCATGGCCTTTTTTCTTCTCCTTACTTTTAGCGCACCGTCTTTAATATTAAATGGCCGTTCTTGCTTTTCACTGCTATTATAGGCTTAATCTACTCAATTTCTTGCCTGTTTTTTTATTCTATGACTTCCTTTGACTTAATCTTCCGAGTTTAATTTTGAAAATTTTAATTTAAAATATAAAATACAAATATTAATTATTACTAAGCAAAAAGTTTTTCATTAAACATAATAAACATTCTGTAAGTACAGTGTTTAAAAAGTAAAAATAATGTCATAAGTATTAAAAAATCTGTATTATGAACGGAATATCATATTATCAAATTTATTTAAAAATAATTTACACTAGGAAATTTAAATAAAACAGGCGAAGAACTAAATTTCTAAATGCATTTAAAATAACTGATCAAAACATTTTACGACAATTTTTTTCTCTAAACATCCGTAATAATTAGGCTTCAGAGTTTCCAGTCATTTTGTAAAATTTTATATAAATGCTTATTGGTGATTAGAGTGAATCTGAAAAATAGTGTCTCGAGTTCTTTGATGAGAACAATTTTGCTTTTGCTTTGTTTGTTAGTACTAATTCGAAGTCGATGACTTTCTAAAATTTCGATTTTATTTTCGTTCTTATTTAGCGGTTTTGAGATTTTATCTAAAAATTGTTTAATTTAATTTAAAAATTTGTGGTTAGAATTTCTATAGTATGAATATTATGTTCATAAACTACTTTATTTATTTTTTTTTTAATTTTTGTAAATATCTTGTAACTTGTTTTTGTGGTTGTTAGCATATTTGGTCGGGTTTCTCATTCTTTGTAGGAAATGCTGAGCTGAAATTTAATTTTTTAAATAGGTTTTGTTTAAACTTGAATTTGTTAATTATGATTTTGTGATTTATTGAAGTGGACAAATGAGATTGATTTACCAGTTATAGTTTATATTTAAAATCAATAATTTTATTATTATGAATACTCAAGGTCACATACATTATAGTATCATATACTGTTGTTTTATTTTATTTCATTTAAAATTCAAATACTAAAAACTGTTAGATTATGTTTTAGATGGATGTATACCCCTTAATTTAGGGTACTTCAGAGCAATATATTATGTTTACAGAGTTTTTTAAATATATTTAATCTGGTAATACAATATAAAATCAGCAAGTTAGTAGATACAATTTAAATATTATAAACAAATTTAAACAAATGACCACATTTAGAGTTTTTACATTATTCAAATAGCACCAAAATAGTATTCCAATATTGTTCATTTGAGTAATAGAAATGGCTCATCGGGTGTCTCAAAATTGTGCTCATTGTGCTATTGGTGTAATATTTGAATTTGCTTTCATGATGGGAATATCTAAAATAATTTTCAAATGTAATCATGAAAACAACGTGGTAGTTCGAACACCGCAACCTATTTTTGCAAATGGAATGCTTTACCGGCAATTTTTCTTTATGTTTTCTGGTTATATCTGATTATTATAGCATAATCAGAAATTACGAGGCAATTCAAATTGAATTAGAGCTATTCAAGCTATTACCTAAAATTGTCGATGCATTTTTGATTGGTCTGGTTTTTTGTTTTATTCTTCAATGCTTATTCAAGTTTCCAAAAATCGATAGCACACTGGCATCTCTTGACGCTATAATAAAATTTTTTAACATTTCCACGTCACACAATTTGTTATCGATTGAAGATGTTAATTTCCATAGATCAGTTGGTTACATATTCTTAATTATACTGTGCATATTCTGTTCTTTTTTGTGCGTCGTGATATTTTGCACAAATATTGATCCTAACCGGACTATGATTGAAAAAGTAGGAATATGTTTTTCGTTATGTGCAATTATTGTAATTTATGATATGATATTATCAGTTCTTAAACTTTTTTATCACGTTCGAAATAAATACAATCAGTTTCTAAAAATGGATTTGGAAAATTTGTTGGAAACTAACCGCACTTCAGTACACGAAAGCGATTGCATTGTGGCATTACCGAGAGAAGACGTAGCAAACTTGCTGAAAGCATATAGTGAGATATATATTGCATTGGTAAAGATATTAAAAGCATTAATTGAATGCTGCAACCCTTTGCTGTTGTTAATAGTTATACTTGGTACATGTTACTTTGTAGTTTCTAGTTTTTTAGTGGTAATTCTCTTAGTATACCATCATCCAGTCTATTTGAACTTTATAACTGTTCAAGTTTCAATGTACGTGACAATATTAGCATCGGGTTACCTAGTACTACAGATTACCAAATGTAATTCAATTGTAAGTCAAAAATTTTTTATTCACTATTCATTGCATTTATCAAAAATATATTTAATATTCATTCTGGATCTAGATTGCTTTTAGATTTTTATATTATTTTGATTTTTCTTATGTGGTTGACTTGAGAGTAGCACTACCTACTTAATCAACAAATGAAGGAATAAATGTAATACAAATATTTTATTTTAGAGCACCGATATTCTACCACATCTAGAAAGATTCTCATTAAGTAAACTAAATCCCGCAGAAAAACTTCAGGTTTGTAAAATATTTATGTAATTATTATTATAAGTATAAAAAAATTTAAAATAATCTGATGATCGTGCAGGTAAAGAAAAAATTATAAATTTAAATTAAAAATAATTACAAAATATTATATAATTGTAAACCAAAAAGGTAGCTGTATAGAAGTCTAAGAACTGCGGTCATCCGAGTTCCACCTTGTTTAATGTTAATTTCGTGAACTTCAAAATTAAATTATGAACTTAATACCTATAGGATTTATCAAATTCTACCTCAAGCTGGCTTAAACGTCGTGATTTTTCCCTCCTGTACGTGGCTGGTAGATAGCCACTAATATATTGCTGTATCCTAAGTTTGTACATACCATGTTCCTTCTTCAAAACATCTACATATAAACTTCCAAATTTAATGGTGATAAATTTGTTTTTAAGTAGCATCAGGATTAGTTAAAAAAATAAAATTACCAGAATTGAGCTGAAAAATCACCAAATTTAACCAACCATTAATTTATGGGTGTTGCCAGAAAGTGACAAGCGGCTTAAAATAACATTTCTTTGTAAAAATTTATTGTTTATAGAAATTGTTGTTTTTGTTTCGATTTTTCAAAATATTTTTGAAGTATTTTTTTTATAAACTTTAGGTGCTGGTAAACAGCACTGCATAGATAAAAAGTTCAGGAGACCTTTAGTTTTCTCAAAAAAAAAATTATAAAATTGATTTTTGAAACCGTGTTTTTAGCGCGAATGGCGTCACAAACTATTTTTTTTAACAACTGACAACAGCAAATGCAGTTTGTGTTGATAATGTAACCTATAAATAGTTTGAGTAAAATTGAAAATAAATTTTAATAAAAACACAGAAAACTCGGAATAAACCATTTTTCCTATAATTGTTTGTGACTACAGTTTGTATTAAAATAAATATTATATTAATAAAAAATACAATTTAAATGGTAAACGTTATATTGTTTGCAACTGTCAAATACAAGTCAAATATTTAACTGTCAGGTCTTTGCGACGTTGTAAAATTTCCATAAAAACGTTCGGGATCACGCGTATGACGTCAGAGGCGTAATCGGCTGACCGATTCATTTTTGAATTTCAAATTTGATTTTCTCAGCGCAGACCGCATTTCAAAAATTTTTATTTCGGTTATAAATTTTATTTGATATTATTTTCAAGAATTAATTGGAGTTATCACTAAATTCGATACCATGCAACACCCCTATTGTCTAAAAATCATTTTTTCCGAAAACTGTTTTGATAAATAATGTTTTGTAACGTAACCAATTTTATTTTCAGTTTGAATGTCTTCTCTTTATCGTTCAAAAATATCCGAGAGATTTGAAAGCATCGGGAATCCTGCCGATAGACATTGACCTATTTTCAGATGTAAGTAAAAAATTTGGTATAATTTTACTGTGAGAAAAATATTAAACTTTTATTTTCAGATGTTATCTGCAGTGTTGACTTACGTCTTAGTGGCAGTACAATTCGAGTTTTTGGATCTCACAGTTTTATAGATTGATAAAATTTAACCCAACAATTTTAATCAAGTTATTTAATATTAGATGTGATCTTGAAATTGTTTAAAACTATAAATGTATAATCAATCTGTATGTATCACTTTGTGTTTGGGGCCGGCGCTAGGGGTAAATCAAATTACAACCCAAAATATTAACTAATTCAAGCTAATATTATTTTAAATATTATCATAATTAAATTAATATTTTTTTAGTGACGATTCATGATTAACTATTTTATTTTCTTTAAACTTGACTTGATGTCATTTAATTGTCATTTTCAAACTTATCAATCTTTATTGCAGTGGCATAAGGGCTGGCGCCGACCCTGTTTGTGTATATTTATTATTGTACCTTTAAATATAATATTTTCTGATTTGAAAAATTAAAAAAACGAATGATGTGCCTAATAATTTTGAATCTGTGAGCAATTATAGTTTGAAAAAAAATAAAACAGAATACAAATATCATTTATTACCAACCTAAAAGAAGTTTACCTCCAACAAAATAAACACATCTCTAATTGGTTACAATTGGCTACTATTGGAGTAGCACACCAAACGCTTGCATTGTTGGAATAGAAAATCTACGACCAATAAAATAATCTCATATTTTTGGACATTCTGGATTTTTGATATACATATTTTCTGTACCGGCTTTTGTCAGCAAATTTTAGGAAATTTGAAAGATTATCCATCCACTTTCTGTTAGACCGCCTTGAAGTAGTACCATAAACGTTCCGTAGACATCTAGAAGGCGTTATTTTGGCTTAAACCATATTGTTTGGATTACCAGTACCATCTTGGATGTACCATCGTTGTCATATCAAACGTAACGCTACCGCTCGTCCCCCTCAAGAGAGAAAACATCCATCAAACTAACATCTTTGTTTGTGCAGTCTCAGAGTTTATTTGTTGATGTTCATATTAACCATTAGCTTTTATTTTGCACAAAGTGTCTTATCCAATGTAGCACACAATCTTGACGCGATATTTGTCCAATATTGAGGCAATATCGTACATTGGTGCAATATTGGCGATCTATAGCCAATATTGGTGCAATATAGTTTTAACATTGGAATGCAATATTGATTTTCTATGTAACGCTAGTATTGGTATCATATCGATTATCTATATTCAGACAACACTGAAATGCAATATTGATGCAATATTGGCTCAATATTGGGGCGCAATATTAGTTTACTATATAATGCCAATATTGATTATCTATATTCAGGCAATATTTAAATGCAATATTGGTGCAATGTCGTCTCAATATGAATTCATCATAATTCTTCATATTTCTTCGTACTTCATATAATTCAGCAGTAATTCACGGGACCTCACGTACTTTACCAGTAATTCACCGCACTTCATCAATAATTTACGGTACTTCACGTACTTCATCGATACTTTATTGTATTTCACGTACTTCATCGGTATTTCAGAGACTTACCGAGATTCCAAAAATTTGTGCACTGGAGGGTGTTCCACACCCCCCAGACCCCCGGATTGAGTGGTTTATTTTTTATCAGAGGTAAACTAAAGATCTCCTAATGCAGAAATCTACCCCTCAAGGGTACGGAATTTATAATTATGCAGTTTATGAATATTGGTCACATTATGAATTAAACACATTTACTTGGCCATTGCTAATTTTAAAAAACTTAATTCTGATAAAAAATAAACTATTCAATATGAGAGTCTGGGGAGTATAGAACGCCTTCCAGTGCCTCTGCAACGGGAGATCTTCAGTTTACTTCTGATAATAAATAAACTCGATCCGGAGGGTCTGGGAGGTGTGAAACACCCTTCAGTACCTAAATATTACAATGCAGGCAAACATATTAAAGGTTTGAAAATTTAGTAGAAACTCTCCGCTACCGTTTTAGTTTTCTAAAAAAATTATAACATATTCTTGGAGGGGGTAACAAAAACGGGTGAAAAGAAATAAATTATGTACAATCATGCACAAACGATTATTGAAATTATTTTCAAAATTGAGAGCGCTGCATTTCTCCAGCCCCCCCCCCCAAAAGTTTTTGCAAATAACACCGCGACGGTTGTGGTTCAAACGATGAAAATGGAAGCTCATTGAAGCTCAAACAAAGCTCAAACATTTGAGACCAATTTTACTAAGAAATTGGGGGCATAAACTACCTTTAATCATTATTTTATCAAATTAAAGATTGTTTTTAAACAAAAAACTTTTTTAATTAATTTTAATAAAATACATTTTGGCCTTTAAAATAGGGGGGTTTTTAACTGTTAAAGATATACAAGAGCAAGAGAGAGTTGGGTTTTAACTTCAAACATTCATAACGTATTTTAAAAATTATATTCAAATTAAAGATAATTTTATTTTACGTGATTTCTAGGGTTGCCCGCACAGGTGGCCGCAAGTAGGGTTTTTAACTGTTAAAGATATACAAGAGCAAGAGAGTTTCCCGTTGTAACTTCAAACATTGATAACGTATTTCAATAAATTATATTCAAATTAAAAAATTTTATCTCTACGGATTTTCTAGGGTTGCCTACCACAGGTGGCCCAAGTAGGGTTTTTAACTGTTAAAGATATACAAGAGCAGAGAGAGTTGGCCCGTTGTAACTTCAAACATTGATAACGTATTTAATAAATTATATATCAAATTAAAGATAATTTTATCTCTACGCGATAATCTAGGGTTTAGCACAGGTGGCCGCAAGTAGGGTTTTTAACTGTTAAAGATATACAAGAGCAGAAGATTCCGTTGTAACTTCAAACATTGATAACGTATTTAAATAAATTATATTCAAATTAAAGATAATTTTATCTCTACGATAACCTGTTGCCTACGACGGTAAATATTTTATCTGTTAAAGATATAAAGAGCTAGAAAAGTTGGCGTTGTAACTTCAAACATTGATAACGTATTTAAATAAATATATATCAAATTAAAGATAATTTTATTCTAACATGACCTAGGGTTGCCTAAGCACAGGTGGTCAAGTAGTTTTTAACTGTTAAAGATATACAAAGCAAGAGAGTTGACCCGTTGTAACTTTAAACATTCATAACGTTATTTTAATAAATTATATATCAATTAAAGAATTAAATCCTTCTATGATCTTGCAGCTGCTAGCATTTCAATGATTCACAGGTTGCGACTATACGGCTTATTTAAAATTTTAACAAGATGGAAAGTCTTTCTAAATTATTTATTCCTAAAACCCGAAAATTCAGCAGGTTTTGCGTCATTATTCAATCCAAATGACATTTTGATGATAACAAAATTGAAGTAGTCCAAATTTACTTCTCTTATATATGGAATAAGAAATTGTCAAAGTGTAAATATTGCAAGATATCTGATTTTCAATAACATGTATGCGACGACAAAAACCAACGAAAATTTATGAAAAAGTGAAAGGTTTTGACTCGACCAACATTCCACCATGTTGGAAATTTAAAACAAAATTGTTGCGGTCGATATTTATTAATTCAATGTGGCAAAATGCCACCGAGCCAATTGCATAAAGTTTAGCGCTGAAAACTGGGTTTGGTTTTAGATAATTATTAAATACCTACATGGTTTGTTGGAAACTCTTCACCACTGCAAGTCAAAGACGTGATTTTGCGAATCTATTAGGAATCTTTAGAATGATGATTCGGATATTTGTAGCTACGAGGGACAGCTCCGATGACTCAATAAACGACTAAATGAAACGATATTGTAATATAACTTTTAAAATTGTTAAATAATTTTTTGATGTTTTGTTTAATTTTTTAGAATAAAAACCTTTCTCGCTCTTATATATCTGTAACAGTTAACAATCTTTACTTGCGGCCACCTGTGCGTAGGCAACCTAGGCCATCGCGTAGAGATAAAATTATCTTTAATTTGATATATAATTTATTGAAATACGTTATGAATGTTTGAAGTTACAACGGGCCAACTCTCTCTTGCTCTTGTATATCTTTAACAGTTAACAAACCCTACTTGCGGCCACCTGTGCATAGACAACCCTAGGCCATCGCGTAGAGATAAAAATTATCTTTAATTTGATATATAATTTATTAAAATACGTTATGAATGTTTGAAGTTACAACGGGAACCTTCTTTCTTGTATATCTTTAACAGTTAAAAACCCTACTTGGCCACCTGTGGTAGGCAACCCTAGAAAATCCGTAGAGATAAAATTATTTTAATTTGATATATAATTTATTAAAATACGTTATGAATGTTTAAGTTACAACGGGCCAACTTTTTGCTCTTGTATATCTTTAAAGTTAAAAACCCTACTTGCGGCCACCTGTGGTAGGCAACCCTAGAAAATCCGTAGAGATAAAATTATCTTTAATTTGATATATAATTTATTGAAATACTTATGAATGTTTGGTTACAACGGCCAACTCTTCTTTCTTGTATATCTTTAACAGTTAAAAACCCTACTTCCCACCTGTGGTAGGCAACCCTAAAAATCCGTAGAGATAAAATTATCTTTAATTTGATATATAATTTATTAAAATACATTATGAATGTTTAGAAGTTAAACCCAACTCTCATTTGTTTTAGTCATTTGTGAAGCTTAACAAAGTTCCTTTGAGAGGTAAATGTAAATATTACCTTTTATAAATTAATAAAAAATTTTAAAATGCGTTTCTTTCAAGTTCCCATTATAATTTATGTAAGCAATGAATTTAACGGAAAATGGTTAATTACAAATTAAATATTCTTGGGAACTCTTAGGGATTTTTTGGGAATTTTCTGGAAGTCTCGGAAATTCTTACAAACTCTCAGAAAGTCTCGGGAATTCTTGGGAAGAAATCTTTGGAATTTAGGAATCTCTAAATCTTAAGAATTCTTGATAATTCTTTCCTTAGGAATTCTTGTGTACACTTAATTATTGTGTAATAACTCCTGGTAAATTCCTTGTAAATTATTTATTTTTCAGTAGCTTGTAATGCGCAGTTTTCCTAATCGTTCATTCTTTATTCTGGTAAATGTGTTGTAACTGTCTTTGTGATTGTTTACATATTTGGTCGGGTTTTTCGTTCTTTGTTTGAAATGTTCACTAAATTTTGATTTTTAAATAGGTTTTGTTCAAATTAAAATTGATTAATTTTGATTTATATTTTTAGATTACTACAATTTTTGGATTAGTCATCATAGTTTGTATTTAAAATCAATAATTTTCTTATTGTAATTACCATCCCACACTAAAGGTCATAACATTATAATTTCATAGACTGTTGATTTATTTTATTTAATTTAAAATTCTAATACTAAAATATTGTTTTAGTCATTTGTGAAGCTTAACGAAGTTCCTTTTGAGAGGTAAATGTAAATACTTTTTATAAATTAATAAAAAATTTTAAAATGCGTTTCTTTCAGGTTCCCATTATAATTTATGTAAGCAATGAATTTGTAAAAGCGAGTAGTCTCGAAAATAACGGAAAATGGTTAATTACAAATTAAATATGCTTGGGAACTCTTAGGCATTTCTTGGGAATTTGAAGTCTCGGGAATTTAAAATTTTAAATTTTTAAGAATTTTAAAATTTTGAGAATTCTTTCCTTAGAATTTTGTAATTAATTATTGATGTATTAACTCCTCGGTAAATTCCTTGTTAATGATTTTATTTTCCAGTAGCTTGTAATAGCGCAGTTTTTCCTTATCGTTTCATTCCTTAATTCTGGTAAATGTGTTGTAACTTGACTTTGTGGTTGTTTACATATTTGGTCGGGTTCTTCGTTCTTTGTTTGAAATGTTCAGCTAAATTTTGATTTTTTAAATGGGTTTTGTTCAAATTTGAATTGATTAATTTTGATTTTATGATTTTTTAGATTCGACTACAAATTTGTTGATTATCAGTATTTTATTTAATCATAATTTTTTTAAAATTTTTTAACCTCCACACTAAAGGTTGTTTAATTTTGGTTGATTTCTTTTATTTTGTTTTGAAAGTTACTAAATTTTGATTTTTTAAATAGGTTTCAAATTTGAATTGATTAATTTTATTTTACGATTTTTAAATTCGATTTTTTGATTAGTCAGTCAAGGAAAATTTTTAAATTTTTTCCCAGCATACAAATTATAATTTCAAGACTTAACCTACTAATTTATGTTTTTAAGTAAAAGTACAAAATTTTGAAACATCAGAGTAATAATTGTTATGTTTACCGAGTTTTTAAATATTTTTATCAGTAAATTACAAGTTATTCAGGAATATTAAAAAATATTCGAATTTAAACAAACCACCACAATTAGTGTTTTTAATATGTACATATTAGAATAGCACCAAAGTAGTGATCCAATATTGTTCATTTGTGTAATAGAAATGGCTCATCAGGTGTCTCAAAATTGTGTTCATTGTGCTATTGGTTTAATATTTGAAGTTTCTTTCTTGATGGGAATATTCAAAACAATTTTCAAATGCAATCATGAAAACAACGCAGTGGTTCGAACACGGCAACCTATTTTTTGCCAATGGAATGCTTTACCTACAATTGTTTCCCTATGTTTTCTAGTTATTGCTGATTATTATAGCATAATCAGAAATTACAGGGCCATTCAAATTCAAATCGAGCTATTTCAGCTGTTACCTAAAATTGTCGACGCATTTCTAATTGGTGTGGTATTTTGTTTTATTCTTCAATGCTTATTTAGGTGTTCAAAAATCGATAGCACACTGGCGTTTCTGGACACTGTAATAAAATATTTTAACACTTGCACATCACACAATTTATTATCGATTGATGATGTTATATTCTATCGATCACTTAGTTACATATCCTTAATATTACTTTGCATATTCTGCTCTTCTATGAGTGTTCTGATATTTTGCACAAATATTGATCCTGACCGGGATATGTTTTGGAGAAAGTTGGAATATGGTTTTCTGTATGTTCATTAAGTATAGTTTTTAATGTAATATTAACAATTCTTATGCTCTTTTACCACGTTCGTAATAAATACAATCACTTTCTAAGAATGGATTTGGAAAATTTGTTGGAAACTCCTCGCACTTCGGTAAACGAAAATGATTGCATTGTGGCATTACCGCGAGAAGACGTAGCAAACTTGCTGAAAGCATATAGTGAGATATATATTGCATTGGTAAAGATATTAAAAGCATTAACTCAATGCTGCGACCCTTCGCTGTTGTTGATACTTATACTTGGCACAATTTACTTTGTAGTTTCTAGTTTTTTGGTGATAATTGTTTTGGTATACCAACATCCAGTCTCTTTGAACTTTGTAACTGTACAAGGTTCAATGTATGTTGATATATTAGCAGCAGGTTACCTAATACTACTGATTAGTAAATGTAACTCAATTGTAAGTAACAAATTTTGAATTCACGTTTATTGTATTTTATCATAAAATATATTCGATATTCATTTTCGTTATCAAAATCTAACGGAGATACTAACTTTCTTGGTTTCTCCTCTCTCCTAGCTTCCGGAAGCGGTCAGTTGCAATATCAACAATTTGTAACGTAAAATATTTACTAATTTAAAATAAAAAAAATTTTTTGGAAAAAATGTTATCTAATTTTATTTTTAATTATTTTATGCAAAAAAATAAGCAGAGTAAACAAAGTATTACCCGTTTGTACCTATACAAACTTAAATTATTAGATAAAAACAATCCAATATCAAACAAGGAATAAACATATTTAAAATATTTTCATAATAATAAGCAGAATTAGGTAGGTCCGTGACAGTCACTGAACTGCACAATTCTGCAGGTAAACGTATGTTGTGAATGACATCGCAGTATTAATGGATGTTAAAAAATATCGCCTGATAAAAATTGGTACTAAAAGGCGTAGGTAACAGATATGAGAAGAAAATTAATATATTATGATAAAATATAATTATGATCGTGTTTGTTATATATCGTTTTTACATTATTTTGATTTTTCTTAAGTGTTTGACTTAAGATTATACCACTACGTATTTAAACAACAAATGTAGGAATAAAATTAATACAAATATTTTATTTTAGAGCACCGATATACTACCAGATTTAAAAGATTCTCATTAAGTAAACTAAATGCTGCTGAAAAACTCCAGGTTTGTAAAATATATAGAACATCATGTTGTATCCTTACTGTTGATAGGGAAAACATTCAATGTTTACAGATTATGAGTAGGACTTATTGTAGCGCTTTTTTTTAGCACGATAACATAATATACATATTATACCAGACTCCGTTCTCTAAAAATATGGTTTATAATTTGAGTTAATTGTTATAATAATTACATAATGTAGTGCTATCTCCTAAGTTCGTTCATGCCCTGTTGTTTCTTCAATACATCTGCAAACTTCCAAATGCAAGGGTACTAAATTTTTAAGTAGCTTCAGTGCCCGAATTGGTCAAAAAATAAAAGCACTAAACCTAAACTAAAAATCACCAAAATTATCCAAAGCCCTTTCATGGGAGCCACTGAAAATTTTGATGTGGCCTAAAATAAAGTTATTATTTTGTAAAAATTTATTGTTTTTAGAAATCGTGTTTTTGTTTTCAACATTTTGACGAGCTACCATTTACATTTTCCATTTACCATTATACAATGAAAGATTTCTCCTGAAATACGTTTCAAGCAAAAAACTTCCAAAAAGCCTTTTTCGCCGAAAACGGACTTAATAATATTTTCTAACGTAACCAATTTTCGTTTTAGTTTGAATGCCTTCTTCTTATCGTTCAAAAATATCCTAGAGATTTGTTAGTATCTGGAATTCTACCGTTAGATATTGACCTATTTTCAGGGGTAAGTAGAAAATTTGGTATTCGTAATTTTACTGTAAGAGAAATATTCAACTTTTATTTTCAGATGTTATCTACAGTATTGACTTACGTCTTGGTGGCAGTTGAATTTCAGTTTTTGGATCTTGCAGTTTTATAGTTTGAAAAAATGTAACCCAACAATTTTATTCAAACTGTTTAATATTAGATGTGCATTTTAAATTGTTTACAAGTATAGATTTATAGATAGAATCACTCTATAGTATGTATCACCTTGTGTTTGGGGTCGGCGAGAAGAGCAAGCTAAATTACAACATTAATGTTATCTTATTTTAGTGTCTAATTCATGATTCATTTAAGAAATTTTATTTTCTTTAAACTTGACTTGATGTCCTTTAATTGTCACTTTCAAACTTAAGCCGTATGATTATTTAAAATTTCAGTGCCTCCCACCGCCAACAGTAATAATAATGATAATTATAATCGATATTTACTCGGAAAAGGTGGAGTAGCAAATTATTGATTTTTCTTATAGTAGCATGAAGGCTGACGCCGACCCTGCTTGTGTGTATTAATTATTGTACTTACAAATATAATATTTTCTGATTTGAAGTTCTGATTGATACTAATTTAATCTATACTCAGTGCAAGTTTTGAAATAATAATGTGTCTAATAATTTTAAATCTGTGTAAATTCTAGTTTGAAAAAATAAAAATAAATATAATACAAATATCATTATTTTATTACCAAACTAAAAAGGTTACCACTATGAAAAAACATTTTATGGAGCTTTTATGGAGCCTGCGTATTTTGAAGGTGTGGTAGCAGTGAAATAAAAAAATTTATTTTGAAATAAAATTTTGTAGCCAAAATGTATTTTAGTTAATGAAACTATAGTCCAGTCATTTGGTGTCAATTACCTGGAAAGTTTTGAGTTTGAAAATTGGTATTTTATAGATTTCGACGTGCTCTTTTCGAATTTTCACTTTGCCACCTCGTATCGTTGCCGCTCGAGCCGCCATATTGGAAAATGGCGGCTAAAAACAGTTTTTGACAATATCTCCTTTTCTATTCATTTTATGTTAAAAATAGCTATATAATAAATTAAACTAGAGAAAATTCCTATAATTTTTGTCCTAACCTTTTTTTTGTAAAACAAATAGTTTTAGCGTACGAACGCCTTAAAGTCGACTCCTACACACCTTTTGCCAAAAACTCATTTCCACGCCACCGATGAGGTAGAGTAAATGGCGCGTTTTTTTATGGTATCCCAGGAAGCTTAATCCACATGTAATGCAAAGTTTATTACAATATTACAAAGTTTAGCGCATTCTCATTCGCTTCTCTATCCAGGTTTTGCGAGTTCATTGTCTTTAGTACCGGTCGAAAATAATTTAAGTGCTAACCTTTTTTTTGTAAAATGAATAGTTTTTACGTACGAGCGCCGTAAAGCAACACACGTATTCTCCAACACGCGTCCAGTGCCATCAAGCTTACAATAATTTTGGAAAATATACAAACTAACGCGATAAAATTTGAATGAACCAATGGATGTACAGTTCCGTACAATTTAACCAATGAACGTATAATTCTACTAGCACTAAACACGCCCACTAAAATTTATTATATGGAAGCACTGGAATTATCGGAGATGAGAAGATAAACTGTCATATGTCTCAAGAAGTAGGTAGTGCTGGCATTTCAAAAATCATTGGTGGGGATTTTTATACCGTAAAATTTAAACGGAATGACAGAGTAAAAGCACTTGGCATTATGAATGCAGGCATCCGTATAAAAGACGACATTATCCCCATTAATCCTTTGTTAATATTTCAAAGAATGTGCATTGCTAAAGAATCTGATAAAGATCCATCAAGGATAGGGAAGCGAATGAGAATGTGCTAAATTTTGTAATATTCCATTACACGTGGATTAGGCCTACTGGGGATACACGAAAAAACGCGCCATTTACTCTACCTCATCGGTGGCGTGGAAATGAGTTTTTGGCAAAAAGGTGTGTAGGAGTCGACTTTAAGGCGTTCGTACGCTAAAACTATTTGTTTTACAAAAAAAAGGTTAGGACAAAAATTATAGGAATTTTCTCTAGTTTAATTTATTATATAGCTATTTTTATCATAAAATGAATAGAAAAGGAGATATTGTCAAAAACTGTTTTGGCCGCCATTTTTCCAATATGGCGGCTCGAGCGGCAACGATACGAGGTGGCAAAGTGAAAATTGAAAAGAGCACGTCGAAATCTATAAAATACCAATTTTCAAAACTCCGGAAAACTTTCCAGGTAAAACTACCAAATGACTGGACTACTAGGAGAAAATGCAGATGATGAAAATTTTATCATACTGAAATATAATCAGTTTTATTGAACTATTTGGATCGCGATTGACTATCAGAAGATTTGTGGTTCTTGCAGAAAATGCCAGTTGGGTTAATAATTATTAATTAAATCAACAATTACATGATCGAGCGGCATATTATAGTTATCGCGAGGGGTTAACTACCTGGTATATTTGTGTACATAATTTTGTAAATGATTTGCAATTGTTTGCAAATTTTGCAAATGCCTGTAAATTTTGTAAATGCCTGCAAATGCCTCTAAATCTTTGCAAATAGCTGTAAATGTTTGAAATTGTTTGCAAATATCTGTGTAAATTTTTGAAAATGTTTGCAAAGTTTGCAATTTTTTTGCAAATTTGGAAATTATTGAATTTTGAAATTATTTGCAAATTTTTGCAAATTATTGTAAATGCAAATTTGGTGTACACATTTTTGGTCAGTGGTAACCCCGAGTTATCGTTAGTGAATCAACTAAGACTAATAACAAATCGTAACTAACAACTGCATTGCAAACATTTTGCCAGTTTCGCCCACTGCATAAAAATTCGTAGTATCTATTGAACGACATTAACATTGGTCGTACACACACAATAATATTCGTTACAATAATATTCGCAAAAACATGGTGTCGATGAAAAATTTTGGAGCCAGATGTTATTTCAAGAAATACGAAAATTAACTCTCTTGGGTGATGGAATATAAATCCGCTCAGACAAGCGCTACCGGCAAAATGATGCACTAAATTATTAACCCAAAACGATTCATTAATTTCCATCAATTTTGGTAGATAAACCAAAAAGCAAAATTGACCGCATCTACATTCGCCCTTCCTCAAAGCCGGTTTATCACTGTCTTCTTTAGCATGACCGCGCGCGACCATCTTATCTCCCTTACACGTGACTTTGTAACCCCAAGGGGAATATAGGAAAGGTGCTGTCAAGCGTACCTTTTGTAACAGAAATTGCAATTTTAACAATTTCCTGTCATGATATCAAATTAACAATAAATTCCACCTATAAATCTTATTTGTATATCAAACCACTAATTTTTTAATTGACATATTAAAACTGCGAATTTATTTTAATTAATCCGCGGATTTTTTATTAAACAGCGGATTTTTTAATTAAACCGCGAATCAAATCAAATTGAAACAAGATTATATTATTCCTAGAAGGGATTTTCTTTACTTGGGAATCTCTTCCGTTATATAATTGGTTTTCACTGTTGGTTTTTTTAAATAAATTTTTTTTATTTAAATAAAAATTTAATAACATTTGAATAAAAGCAAGCAGAAACAGCTAGGGATAGACTTATAGAAATCTCTGTATATTCCGAGCCAAGCCATTGATGACGATCAAGATTTTATTACAATGAAATATGATCAGTTTTATTGAACTATTTGGATCGCCCCACACAGACATTTTTTTGTTGATGGATTTATACTTTTTGAGGTCCCCTGAGTAAAATAAGACGATTTCCAAAAAATGTCTGTGTGTGTGTGTGTGGTCAAATATTGTGTGCGCTCTACAGCAAAAACTAACAGGAATTTTGAAACCAAATTTCAGTTTGTCGTTAGTTTTAGGAAGCCGTTAGAAATAATTTCTAGTTCTCCCGGAAGCCATGTTAGTACGTCATATCCACTTGTGTAATAAGCTTAAACCCTACCAAAGTACTTGACTTCTTAGATCGATTTGCTTCTTTTATGCTCACGATACACGACTTTGGTCTTTTGTTAATTGAAACTTTACAACCCGCAAATCCTGTTACTGCACTTCATTAAATCATTTTGCTTCATTTTTAAATGTCAAATAAGTAAAAATTTTGGAATTCTTATTATTTTTGGTCAAATTGTTTAAAGAATACAATCTTTGACTGTCACCAAAATATTTTTTAAACCATTAATTACTAGAAATAATTAAAAATTCTTGGAATGTCACTTACAGGCAATTAATTTTGGTCACACATACCTATTATAAGAATAAATCTATTCTGCCGAGCCGAATTATTGATTTTAAAAATAAGTCTGGACATAAGAAGTAAGAGTTGATCAGCAAATTCTTAACTCTTGTCGTAATGTAACTGCACAAGATCCGTCAAATGTATACAGACTTATTCAAGACACTGCTATTTGTTAGCACAAGTTATTTGGATTTTTGATTTCTTCAATGGTAGCTTCTGAATCATGTTGTGCTAAATGAAGATTAATAGCAGTATTATTGATGCATAAGCTTTTTTCGTTTCGTAGTTTAAGTATCCGCACCTGTATAGCTAGTTATTAAAAATGCCCAAACAATATTCTTACTCGCAGATATCACTAAGTGATTTAGTTAATCTAGTGAACTTCTTCAACGGTGCTATTGACTAAGAATTATTGGGTTTGGTAAATAAGATTTCAATAGGTTGCTTTAATTGTGATGGATAAGTTTGTTTTCGATTTGTTGTTCAAGCCATTACGCCACACCTTGTCGAAGGCTTAGCTCTCATTAAAAAATGCCACAGAACAATATTTCTTACTCTCCAGATCATCACTATTTGTTTTATTAATCTATGAACCTGCTCAATGGTGCCGTATTGACTTCTAAACCCCAACTGTTGGTTTGAAATAAGAAATTTTTCTTCAAAGATTAACTTTAACCGTTTGAGGAAAAGTTTTTCCAAAATTTTCTCAGCATTGGTAGTAGGTTTATTGGTCGATATAAGGTGACCTCTTCTGACTTTTTTCCTGGTTTTTGTATGAGGACAATTTGTGCAACCTCCAATTGGTTAACGAAATATTGAAATCTTAAAATTTTCTATTTACTGGTTCAAATCCTTTTATGTTATTTGCATGGCTTCTCTCCAGTATAGGATTGCATAATTATTTTTCCGTATTTCTCCATTTTCCTTCGATCTCACCTCCTGCATCGTTTCTATATCTCGTTAATCACCTCGTTTATTCTTTCAGGCATCAGCATTGTTCTGACGTTTCAGGTTGCTATTCTTTGGTTTAGTTTCTATTTCTTTCTTTTTCTTAGTTTTCGCTCCATTCAGTTGTAGCTCTTATTATCAATCTCAAATCCCATGTCATTTGCAGGGGTCGACATATTTTGACAATTC
Source organism: Lycocerus yunnanus (assembly GCA_036346125.1). Classification (NCBI taxonomy): domain Eukaryota; kingdom Metazoa; phylum Arthropoda; class Insecta; order Coleoptera; family Cantharidae; genus Lycocerus; species Lycocerus yunnanus. The sequence continues at coordinate 1,158,950 of JARFIX010000106.1, forward strand.
TGTTGCATTCAAAAGTAAATTATACAATCCAAGTGATACGCTTCAAAGAGCAAGCTGTAATTATGTGGTTTGGGCGCCAAGCAGTTTACAACCACCCTGTATAAAAATAAACACAGCAAGCCCTAAATAAACTGCGAAATTAATATCTGAAAAAAAAAAGGACCAAGTCTGGTGCCACAAGTATCAGAGTGTTGATCGCAGATAATGACCAATATAAATCTGGTAATATTACCAATACTTCTGGTAAATGTGTTGTAACTTGTCTTTGTGGTTGTTTACATACTTGGTCGGGTTCTTCGTTCTTTGTTTGAAGTCCTCAGCAGAATATTAATTTTTTAAATAGATTTTGTTCAAATCTGAATTAATTAATTTTGATTTTATGATTTGTTGGATTGGACAATAAATTTGTTGAATTAGCCAGTCATAGTTTAAATTTAAAATCAATAATTCTATTATAGTAACTACCATCCAACACTAAAGGTCATATACATTTCATATACTGTTGATATATTTTATTTGTTTTAAAATTCAAATACTAAAAACTTTTAGATTATATTTTAGATACATAGATGTAGCCCCTATAATTTAGGGTACTTCAGAGCAATACATTATGCTTATCGACTTTTTTTAAATATTTTTAATCAGTAAATACACGATAAAAACAGCAAGTTAGTATATGCAAATCAAATTATAAACGAATTTAGACAAACTACCGCAATTCGTGTTTTTAGTCTGTACATATTAGAATAGCACCAAAATAGTGGTTCAGTATTGTTCATTTGTGTAATAGAAATGGTTCATCAGGTGTCTCAAAATTGTGTCCATTGTGCTATTAGATTAATATTTGAAGTTTCTTTCTTGATGGGAATATTCAAAACAATTTTCAAATGCAATCATGAAAACAACGCAGTGGTTCGAACACGGCAACCTATTTTTTCCCAATGGAATGCTTTACCTACAATTGTTTCCTTATGTTGTCTAGTTATGGCTGATTATTATAACATACTCAGAAATTACAAATCAATTAAAATTCAAATTGAGCTATTTGAGCTGTTACCTAAAATTGTCGACGCATTTGTAATTAGTGGGGTATTTTGTTTTATTCTTCAATGCTTATTCAGGTGTTCAAAAATCGATAGCACACTGGCGTTTCTTGACACTGCAATAAAATATTTTAACACTTGCACGTCACACAATTTGTTATCGATTGATGATGTTATATTTTATCGATCAGTTAGTTATATATCCTTAATATTACTTTGCCTGTTCTGTTCTTCTATGAGTGTTCTGATATTTTGCACAAATATTGATCTTGACCGGAATATGATGGAGAAAGTTCGTATATGTTTTTCTGTATGTGCATTAAGTATAGTTTTTAATGTAATCTTAACAATTCTTTTGCTCTTTTACCACGTTCGTAATAAATACAATCACTTTCTAAGAATGGATTTGGAAAATTTGTTGGAAACTCCTCGCATTTCAGTAAACGAAAATGATTGCATTGTGGCATTACCGCGAGAAGACTCAGCAAACTTGCTAAAAGCGTATAGTGAGATGTATATTGCATTGATAAAAATATTAAAAGCTTTAACTCAATGTTGTGACCCTTCGTTGTTGTTGATGCTTATACTTGGTACAATTTACTTTGTAGTATCTAGTTTTTTGGTGATAATTGTTTTGGTATATCAACATCCAGTCTCTTTGAATTTTGTAACTGTACAAGGTTCAATGTACGTTGATATATTAGCGGCAGGTTACCTAATACTGCTGATTAGTAAATGTAACTCAATTGTAAGTAACAAATTTTTAATTCGCGTTCATTGTATTTTATCATAAAATATATTCGATATTCATTTTTGGTATCAAAATCCGACGCAGATACTAACTTTCTTAGTCTCCCCACTCTCCTAGCTTCAGGAAGCGGTCAGTTAGACTATCAAACTATTTGTAATGTAAAACATTAACGCCTTAACGCACACTATTTTTATTAATTTAGGATAAAAAAATTTTTTAGAAAACTGTTAATTAATTTTATTTTAATTATTTTATTCAAAAAAATAAGCAGAGTAAACGAAATACGACCCATTTGTACCTATACAATCTTAAATTATTAGATAAAAACAATCCAATATCAAACTTGAAATAAATATATTTAAAATATTTTCATAATAATAAGCAGAATTATGTAAGTCCGTGACAGTCACTGAACTGCACAATTCTGCAGGTATAGGTATGTTGTGAATGACATATGCTTACAGTACTAATGGATGTTAAAGAATTTCGCCTGATAAAAATTGGCACTAGAAGGGGTGGGTAACAGAAATGAGAAGAAAAATAATATATTATAAAAAAATATAATTATGATCGTGTTTGCTTATATAAATCAAAATAAAAAATAATTACGAATCCAAATTTTTTACATTATTTTGATTTTTCTTAAGTGTTTGACTTAAGATTATAGCACTACGAATTTAAACAACAAATGTAGGAATAAAATTAATTCAAAAATTTTATTTTAGAGCACCGATATACTACCAGATCTAGAAAGATTCTCATTAAGTAAACTAAATGCTGCTGAAAAACTCCAGGTTTGTAAAATATATAGTACATCATGTGGTAGCCATTATTATATACAGTTAGGTCATACAGTTAGGTTAATAAAAAAGGAAGTCTTATTTGTGATCTTAAAAGTAGACTTTTAAGAAACTACGTTTTAAAACTAATCAAAGCAAGTAAAATACAAAGCACACTTTCGACAAACGTGAGACTACACAATCGACCATATTCAAATTTTTAAACTTAGAGAATACTTAACCCTGGAACTTCACACTAATTTTTTGTAACGTGTCCTTCACACTGGGGTTTTAGAGACCCCACCATTCTTTTTATAATATTAGTAAACAAAGAATTGGAATTAAAAAAAAATTTTCAGTACTTGTCAACAATACTGCAATAGTAGGTAGGATATATTAGTAGATAGTAATTTTTAGATAGTCTTTTTGGTCCAATTGTTATCAAAAATTTAAAAGTTTGAATAAATTTTGTAAAATATCGGTTAACATTTTAATACAAATAAATTAAGTTTGTTAAATTAATTTTACATAAATAATTTTATGAAGGAGTGATACATTTATCAAAAAAAATTTGCAATTTTCCAAAAAATGTACTAGCCACTCTTAGCAAAGCTTCTCAAAATTATTCATTTTTAGGTTTTTACTACAAAATGGTATACCTTTTTGACCATAAATAAAAATAAAATAGTTATTTTAACTCCACTCCACTCATGTGGTTTATTTGGCTCGACTTCGTCTCGCCAAATAAATTTCCACATTCGTGAAAAAAAGTATCACTTCTAGCACGAATTGTACACACTATTTTTTATACTTTTATTAAAAAAGACTTAAATTATATGCATAATTTGAAAAATTAATTTTATTTAAAGGTATGTACTTAAAGTTAAATATTAATAAGTTGGCTAATTTTAAGTAACCGAGGAAAAGTGTTTATTTACGAAATTTGTCATTCTATAAGTTCAATTGTGTAAAATGAGTAATACCGACAGTGAAGATTCAGAAATTGCAGAAGAGGCTAGTTTGGCTATTGACAGTTTGTTACCAGTAAAGTCTAAAAAGCAATATGAGTACGCATACTTTCTATTCAACGAATGGTGTACGAAAAAAGAAGTGCTGGAAAATTTCTGAAAAGATACTGCTAGCGTATTTATCCGAAAAATCTAAATTGGTAAAATCGTCAACATTATGGTCAACGTATTCCATGTTAAAAGTACCATTAATGTAAAGCACAATATTGACATAACCAAATTTAGTAAACTGGTACCATTTTTGAAAAGAAAATCAGAAAATTATCGTCCAAAAAATCAAAACATTTACCAAAGAACAAGTTGATAGATTCCTAATAAACGCTGAAGACGAAACTTATTTACTAATGAAAGTAAGTTAAAATTCCACATTAATTATCAATTGAAATTCACACATTTTTATGATTAGGTGATCTTAGTAATGGGCATATCAGGGCATGCAGACGGGATGAATTGATGAAAATGACCATTGACAACATACAAGAACTTCAAAATTTATTAATAGTACAAGTTCCAGATACACAAAACGGACAGAACTTTTGTAATAAATAATCAACAATTTCTTAAAATTTATCAAAATATAATGCACTTCGTCCACCGAATATTGAAACTCGTCGATTTTTTATAAATTATCAAAAGGGAAAATGTACTAAACAAAATGTTGGAATTAATAAAATTGGAGAGACACCATCGTTAATTGCTAAATATCTTAATTTACCTGATGTAAAATGTTACACTGGACATAGCTTTCGAAGAACATCAGCTACCATACTTGTGAATGCCGGAGCTGATATCACTAACCTCAAACGGCATGGAGGATGGAAGAGTACAAGTGTAGCTGAAGGGTATATTGCTGATTCAATCGAGAATAAAGTACAAATCGCAAATTTAATTTCACCGAATGAAATTTCAACCAGCTCGTGTAATTTACCAAGTACTTCTACCGAAAGCGGCATGGACAGTTTTACCCAAAATGGTAATGTTGTAGAGGAAACTAATTTCAAGGCAGTTTCTGAATCATCGACGATAAATATATCAAATTGTACAAATTGTTTATTCAAATTTCAAGTTGTTCCCAAATAATTCTAATATTAATTTTATGTGCAAAGAAAAAAAAGTTACTTTTTTTCATTGTTTATTACTTTTTTTCACTGTGTCATGACAACGCATAAAAATAAAACAAAGTGACACTTCTAACACCAATTTTGATCTTAAAAACCTAACTTTTTTTAATGAAAGTATAAAAAAAAATCATTAGCATCAATTAACTTGAAGTTTATTTGTTTTACAGATTTACTGTTTATATTTACGACGAACAATCGACATCATAGAGCATCGTAAAATTTAAAAATTTGTTAAAATTAAATTTCTTTACAGTCATATTATTTCTAAAAACTAACTTTGATATGGTCAGTAATTGTTAGACAACAAATAAAAGTATAATTGCATTAAAATAATTTTATGTTGATTTTTAAAAGTATACGTAAACTTCACACTGGGGTCTGAGATACTCATATAAAATTATTTTCAATTGTTCTAATTTCTGCAATAAATATAAGGCACCCACGGATATTCACACTTACTGAAATAACTATGAAGTTAATTTACAAGAGAGGATTTTTTAAAAAAGGCGTTACAGCACATGTGGCATTTACTTATATGATGCTTGGGGTTTCTGAGACCCCAGTGTGAAGTTTCAGGGTTACCATAAGCTCTCGTCGACATACTTTTTCCGTCCTGCGCATGGCAGGTAGTTGACCGCTGATATATGGATGTATGTACTTGAGTCTGAGTTGTTCAAGTTAGGATTAATTAGTTTTCTAGAGATTTTTTTAGATCGGTTATACTGGTTATCTTCAATTTATTTTTAATAAAAAATAAACTGCACAAACCGTGGGGTCTGGGGTGTGGAACACCCTCCAGTGCCTCACTGTTAAAAGGCAAAACATTCAATGTTTACAGATTATGGGTAGGGTTTATGATAGCGCTTTGGATTTCTTGAGCACGATGACATATTATACCGGGGAAAGAGGATTCATAATCCTCTCTCACCCTACATTCTCGGTCACCGCTTTATATTTCTTATGCTAAAATTTTTCATTATTAATCATTTAATACTGATGACCAGAAGTTTGTAAAATTATCTTTCACAGTTTCAGTGTACCTGGGGGGTGCTCCAAAACTCCCCCGGTCTCTAAAACTTTTGTTTATAGTTTGGACTAATTGGGATATTAATTGTTTGAGTGTGACTTGTTAAAAATATAGGATTAATTAGATTTTATTATAGCGCTTTGGTTTTCTTGAGCACGATGACATATTCTCCGTGAGGCAATTCATAATCCTCTTTCCCCCCAGAGAGGTCACTGGTCACTGCTTTATATTTCTTGTGCTATAAATTTTCACTATTGATCGTTTAATACTAATGATCAGAAGTTTGCAAGGTTATCCATTACAATTTTAGTGTTACTGGGGGCTGCTCCACACTCGCAGCTCCCCAGTCTCGCAAAGTATGGTTTATAATTTGCTCTAATTGGGATAATAGTTCTATATAAGTATATTGCTATATCCTTAAGTTCGTTCATGCCTTGCAGTTTCTTCAATACATCTGCAAACTTCCAAATGCAAGGGTACTAAATTTTTTTAAGTTGCTCCAGTGCCCGAATTGGTCAAAAAAATAAAATCAATAATACTGAACAAAAAAAATCACCAAAATGGTGATTTTTGGGAGTGATTCCCATGGGAGTCACGGAAAAAATTTTCAAGTGACCTAAAATAATGTTATTATTTTGTAGAAATTTATTGTTTTTAGAAATCGTGTTTTTGTTTTCAACGTTTTGACGAGCTACCCTTTACATTTTGAATTTACCATTATACAATGAAAAATCTCTCCTGAAATGCGTTGCAAGCAAATAACTTCTAAAAAGCCTTTTTTTGCCGAAAAGGGGCTTAATAATATTTTCTAACGTAACCAATTTTTGTTTCAGTTTGAATGCCTTCTCCTTATCGTTCAAAAATATCCTAGATATTTGCTAGCATCTGGAATTCTACCGTTAGATATTGACCTATTTTCAGGTGTAAGTAGAAAATTTAGTATTCTTAATTTTACTGTAAGGAAATATTTAACTTTTATTTTCAGATGTTATCTACAGTATTGACTTACGTCTTGGTCGCCGTAGAATTCGAGTTTTTGGAGCTTACAGTTTTATAGTTTGAAAAAAATGTAACTCAACAATTTTACTCAAACTGTTTAATATTAGATGTGCATTTTAAATTGTTTACAAGTATAGATTTATAGGTAGAATCACTCTATGTATAGTATGTATCACCTTGTGTTTGGGATCGGCGAGAAAAGCAAGCTAAATTACAACCCAATAATTACATTAATGTTATATTAATTTAGTGACTAATTCATGATTAATTTAAAAATTTATTATCTTTAAACTTCACTTGATGTCATTTCATTATCATTTCAAATAAGCCGTATGAATATTTAAAATTTCAGTACCTCCACGGCCAACAGTAATAATAATGATAATTATAATCGATCTTTACTCGGAAAAATGGAGTAGTAAATTATTGATTTTTCTTATAGTAGCATGAAGGCTGGCGTCGACCCTGTTTGTGTGTATTAATTATTGTACTTACAAATATAATATTTTCTGATTTGAAGTTCTGATTGATACTAATTTAATCTATAATCAGTGCAAGTTTTGAAATAATAATGTGTCTAATAATTTTAAATCTGTGTGAATTCTAGTTTGAAAAATAAAATAAATATAAACAAATATCATTATTTTGTTACCAAACTAAAAAGTTACCACTATGAAAAAACATCTCCAATTGGTTACAAAACCATTGGGATAGGACACCAAACGCTCTGTCGCATCTATGATTGTATCGGCCATTTATTACCAACTCAGAAAACAACTAAACCGTCGTTAGCCTGGGTGTTAGCGCAATCAACTCCTAAGGTAAGGTGCCCCGGTTTAAATCCGGGTAAAGCTCACTTTGCAATGCCTTCTCCGTCTTTCGGAAGGCACGTAAAGACGATGTGCGTGAAGTTAGCCATACCATTTTAAAAAATAAAAAATGAAAGTTTTGCTGTGTTGTGCTGCTTTGTGCCGTAAATAAAAAATTTATATTTAAAAAAAAAACTTTGTAGACAAAATGTATTTTATCGATGGAAGTTAGCCGTGCCATTTTTGAAAAATAAGAAAAATGAATGTTGTGCTATATTGTGCTCAATTTGTGCTGTTTTGTGCCGTAAATAAAAAAATTTATTTTGAAAAATAAAATTTTGTGGTCAAAAATGTATTTTAGTTAATGAAACTAGGGAGAAAATGCAGATGATGAAAATTTTATCATCCTGAAATATAATCAGTTTTATTAAACTAAAGTAGAACCCTGGTTATCCGAGGTAACGTGGGAGACACCTCCTCGGATAACTGAAAACTCGGATAATCCGGATTTATTTTTATTTATTAAAAAATAAACACGAATGTACTTGGTCTATTAACGTTTTTAACATGTAAATAAGTATGTATGTATACATATGTATTATAAAACATTGAAATAGTTATCTATGCGCTGCTGTTTCATATTGCATCTTCTTTTCTCGCTGCCATGTTTCTCCATCTGTTAAGAAGAAGCAAATCCGCTGGGGTTGCCTCTGATTGTTGTTCGATATACCTCAGAGTTTTTCCAGAGAAGCAAAACCTTCTTGATGGGAGATCTTAGTGGGAGGCTGTTCATCCACCGCTTCGTCGTCGTCGTCATCTGATTTTCGGTTTCCTGAAAGGCATTCGTTAGTTCTTCAACACTCATTTCTTCTTCTAAATCATCTGCTGTAACCCATTCAACAACGTCTTGTCTTGTCACATTTTCGCAACCTTTTAAGTTTTGCATTAATTCAAATAAATTTTGTTCTTCTTCTTCTGTCTCGCTGTCAAAATTTGAAGATGACATTTCTCCACGGCTTCTCAATTTCAAAGCCAATTCACTTAATGGAATATCATCTTCACTGTCATAGTTCTCAATATCAATAACTTTTGACCAAGATTTTTAATAGTGGAACCACGTACAGAATCCCAAGCTTGGCTTACCCAGTACATAACATTTTCAGTGTAATCTTTCTTATCGCACTGATAATATCCTCTTCTTTTTCTGTATATTCTAATACATGTTCAAGATATAAACGCCTATAATTTTTTTTAATGTTTTCGAGGACGCCTTGGTCCATTGGTTGCATTATGCTGGTTACATTTGGAGGCAAAAATTTTACAACAATGTTACCTACGTGAAGTTCTTCCCCAGGATGAGAGGGAGCATTGTCCATTAACAACATTGCTTTAATAGGGAAACCGTTTCTCTTTAAAAATTTAGTCACAGATGGCACGAACTCTTCTTTAAACCAGTTAGTAAATAAGGTCGCATCCATCCAAGCGCTCTTCTGACTTTTGTAATAAACTGGTAGGGCTTTGGGTGAGATGTCTTTTAAAGCTCTTGGACGTGCTGCCTTGCCAATCACCATCAGAGGGAGTTTGTGCTTGCCAGATGCATTGGAACACGCCATTACGGTTACTCTTTCCTTACTTCGTTTGTGCCCAGGAGCTGATTTTTCCTGTCCAGATGCCAGTGTTTTTGATGGAAGCATTTTATAATTCAAGCCAGTTTCGTCACAGTTGTAAATTTGATCGTAGGTATACCCATTATCTTTGATTTGCTTTTAAAGTCCTGCTTAAAGTTTTCAATTGATGACACATCAGCAGAAAGTTTTCTCCACATACGGTCAGTTGACGTACACCGTACCGTTTCTTCCAGCGGTCAAGCCATCCTGAACTGCCGGTAAAGCTATGTGTCTCTGGGAATTGCCTACTAATCATTATTGCTTTCTGTTGTAAAATTGGACCTGACAGAGGCACACCTTTTGATCTTTGCTGGTTAAACCACATGAATAAAGCTTCGTTGACCTTTTCATAGTCGCCTTTTTTCATTGATTTTCTTGTTGAAGACGAAGAGGCTTGTTTTATACACCAATCTTCTATTTTAGTACGGTTTCTCTTCCAATCTCCAACTGTTACCTCTCCGACTCCATAATCTCGTGCAACATTTTTAATTGTCTCTCCTGCTTCAATTCTTCTGATGGCTTTTAATTTTTCTTGAATAGGAACGACCTTTCTTTTACGCTTATTTTGTTCCATTATAAGACGGCAAACAAATATCTAAACAAAGCAGTTCGTATACACTTAACTAGAACTCCAACCAAATAAATTATGCGAGTACGTATACTTCTCTATAGCGAACGCAATAACGAACTGCATTCACGCAAATTCGCATGCTAAAAATTGTAGTCTAAAAACATAAATAGGGGAACCACTCACACGGATCAAGGGGATTCCCCGTCGGCCTCGACGATTTTAAATGGAAATATGTTAGAAGCTCGGTTAATACGGAGCTCGGATAATTGCGACTCGGATAATCGGGGTTCTACTGTATTTGGATCGCGATTGACTATCAGAAGATTAATTTGTGGTTCTTGCAGCAAAATGCCAATTGGGTTATTAATTATTAATTAAATCAACAAATCTTTGCAAATGTCTGAAATTTTTTGCAAATACCTGTGTAAATTTTTGCAAATTTCGCAAATATATGCAAATTTTGCAAATGTGTATAAATTTTTGCAAATGCCTGTAAATTTTTGCAAATGACTGTCAATCTTTGCAAATGTCTGAAATTATTTGCAAATATCTGTGTAAATTTTTGAAAATGTTTGCAAAGTTTGCAATTGTTTGCAAATTTGGAAATTATTGGCAAATTTTGAAATTATTTGCAAATTTTTGCAAATTATTGTAAATGCAAATTTGGTGTAGACATTTTTGGTCAGTGGTCAACCCCCCGAGTTATCGTTAGTGAATCAATTAAGACTAATAACAACTTGTAACTAACAACTGACTGCATTGCAAACATTTTGCCAGTTTCACCCACTGCATAAAAATTTCGAATCGAGAATCGTACATATACAATAATATTCGTTACAATAATATTCGCAAAAACATGGAGTCGATGAAAAATTTTGGTGCTAGATGGTGTTTCAGCAAATACGAAAATTAACTCTCTTGAGTGATGTAATATAAATCCGCTTAGACAAGCACTACCGGCGAATGATGCACTAAATTCTTATCTACCTTACACGTGACTTCGTAACCCCAAGGGGAATATAGGAAAGGTGCTGTCAAGCGTACCTTGCGTAATAGAAATTGTAATTTTAACAATTTCCTGTTATAATATCAAATTAACAATAAATTTTACCTATAAATCTTATTTGTATATCAAATCACCTATTTTTCAATTGGGATATTAAAACCGCGGATTTATTTTAATTAATCCGCGGATTTTGAATTAAACAGCAAATTTTTTAATTAAACCGCGAATCATATCAAATTGATATCAAAAACCACTTAATAAGGTCCAGAAGTCATATTACCCCACTACTAAACCGTACGGTTTTTTCTCTTTGTTCCAGTCATTCATTCTCTATTAATGTTTGGTAACTTTTTTAATTTTGAAAAATTGTTAAATCATTAAAGTTGGCTTACTGAATCACTAGCAGTCCTGGGTATGTATCGTCCTACTATACGCATAAATTTTCTTTTTCTTCAAATGAGTCCAATACACTGTTTGCTAAACTTTTGTCTTTATGCCTAGGTAGATAAATACAAAAAAAGAAAAAATTAAAACAGAGTAGATCTTGGGGGCGGGTATAATCTGATAATCTATAGTCATGTTGTTGTCTACATACACTATTTTTCCTTAAACTTATGCTTGCTTTTCATTATTTGCAGTTTCTCCTATCAAGTCTGCAACTTAACCACTATTGCTTTCCTCTCCTCAGTTTTACCAATTCAAAAAGTTTCCAATATCTCTATGTCTACATTCATATCCTTTTTAGAAAGGTTTAGACTCCTTCTTTCAGTGGCGTGACGTTAGTTACTTTGAGTCCTTGGATTATTATATTGTTTCCCTTTTTTCGATTCTCCTGTTTTTCAAGTGCATTTCTCACTTCTTCAATTCTATCCATAAGTACTTGTTTTCCTTGGGTCGAGATTCCTTCCCTTCTCTTACTCTCCTCTTGTATCTTTTTAATCTCGTTCCTCTGTTCCTTAATTACGTCTTTGTTTTCAATTATCACATAACTCTCTCCCCGTCTTTGTTTTTTCTCGCTGTTTGCTTCTGTTTTGCTTTCGGTGGTAATCGTACGGTCTTTTGACTACATTGAAACAATATTATATTATCCCTTAAAGAAATTTTCTTTACTTGGGGATCTCTTCCGTTATATAATTGATTTTTACTGATTGCTAGGAAATGTAAGTAAAAGCAGGCAGAAACAGCTAGGGATTTATAGAAATCTCTGTTCTTTCTGAGCCAAGCCATTAATGACGATCAAGATTTTATTACAATGAAATATGATCAGTTTTATTGAACTATTTGGATCGCTACACACAAACATTTTTTTGTTAAGAGATATACACTTTTTGAAGTCCCCTGAGTAAAATAAGACGATTTCCAAAAAATGTCAGTGTGTGTATGTGTGTGGTCAAATCTTGTGTGCGTTCTACAGCAAAAACTAATAAGAATTTTCATACAAAATTTTAGATTTTGTATCCTTATATTAAGACTTAAAGCTGATTACATTTTGGTTAAAATTGGTTCATGGGAACTATTATTTTGTATTTTTTTAAATTTTACTATTTAATATTAGTTTTTAATTAACATTTTAAAAACTAATAGGAATTTCAAAATCAAATTTAGGATTTATACTATATTAAAATAAATTGTTCTCTTTCTCTCTCTTATTTTATTAACTAAATTATTAAATTGGAATTGCGAAATAAATAAAATATAATTGAATGGCGCCCAAACCTTTCCGGCTTGCTTTTTGGAGCGTATCATCTACCACCCCCTGTATAATTGTACACCATCAAAAAGAATGTTATGATTTTAATCGGTTGTTGGAATGCCAAGATGTTAAAATAGATTAAAACCTCGCAGTCGCTAATCTCAGAGGCGGCTGGCAAAAAAAAACTTTCCTCTTTGCTCTCTGCATCTCGTAGAGGTAGGAGACGCTAACAATAAGGCACAGAGCCGGCTCTTCCTTCCGATGGTGTAGAATTATACAAGAGATGCCAAGTTATTTGCTCCAAAAAGCAAACAGTAATGATGTGGTTTGGGCACCACGCAGTTTACAACCACCCTGTATAAAAATAAACACAGCAGGCCCTAAATAAACTGCGAAATTAATCTCTAAATAAAGAAAAGGACCAGGTCTGGTCCCACAAGTATTAGAGTGTTGATCCGTTTCAGTCACAGATTTAATTATCATAAAAAAAATTACAAGTAAGCGCAATACTGGGTTACTCTTTTAGCTTTAAAATAACTTTGTTTAAAATAGTTACCACGTATACGTATACTATGGGCACACGACCCTGTGACAAAATCACAGCTTTCAGAGTAAACAGCTGACAATTCTTGATCTCTTAAATAAAATAAAGAGGCAATACTAATTGGTAAATTTCAAAATGTAAGAAATTAAATCTGACAGCACAAACAAAGATTTTATCTTGCTGGAGTCTTCGTTCTTGATAGCTGGGCAAATCTGATAGTGATGAGGGGTAGGATTCAGGTGGACCTCGTATTGACAAGTTGCGGTAGATTACAAAAAGGACTTTTACCAGACTTCTTTCGATCGATAACTCAAAAAAACTCGATTGGCAATCCAAAAACTTCCCTTCGTCAATAACTCAAAAACTCGATTAGCAATCTAAAATATGGTTTCGCACACAAAATAAACCAAAAGGGGTACAGAAAAAACCGTAAAACTTGGAATTAACATAATGCGGTAATAATAGTTATTGGTTTTGCGTAACCAAGCCCAAATGCTTGATAAATAAATATTTGAGGACTGTAATTGCGTTGTTATGTTGATTTGATGAAAATATTGTTACTTACCAGTGGCAGGTGGTCGGATCTTCTCCTTCCTTCGGATAAAGGAATCAAAGGAAACGAAATGGTAGGAAAAACAAGAAACACACTGATAAGCACTATGATTAGAAATAAATTCACGATTATCCAGCGAGTGGAACACAAAATAACCCGGTGGTTAATTCTTCGTCAGCACGTTTCTTCGGATCTATCAACACACTGCTTTTTAAATTTGACCTTCGGTGCGCCCACACGATGCGCACCAGGAAAAAGACCAAACGGCGTTAACAGTTATCAAACATACCTCGAAGATATTATTGGAGTGTTTCTATAAATCCTTCAAACAGAGTTCGGATAATTTCCTTAAAATTGCTTATAAAACCGGTACAGAAAATATATCCCAGACAATGACCAATACAAATCCCCAACAACTTAGATTGAAAAAAACTCAAAGTTCAGTCAACAATTGGATCACTGTAACGTCCAGAAAACTAGATTTTGTGCAAAATTGCAATACGTAAAACTTTTAGAATTGGAAATCAATTCAATAAAGAAATCAAGAATATTTGGAAAATTAAATATAAAATTCAAATTGTGTTGCCGCATATGAGAGTTTTATTAGGGGTCGATTGGCTACGTGTGCCTTACAGAACTGCGACCAGTTTTGATCTTTTGTTCATAACCCTTCTAATTGGCTTTTAGGAATTCAATCTTGCTAGCAAAACAAAGAATGGTCCTAAGAGGTTTGCTTTTCACCTCCCTTGGTGTCAGTTGTGTTTGTCCCAAATATTTTTGCCTAAGTCTAGTTAGTGCAGTGCAAGTGCAAAGAATGTGCTCGGCCGATTCAATTTCCGATTCACAGAGTCTGCATTCATTATTTTCTTCAAAACCCATTTTTTTGAGGTGATATCTCACCTGGCAATGGCCAGTGAGCAGCCCCGTAATGAGTCTAATTTCATTCTTTGATAAGAGAAGAAGCTTTTTAGCTTCTTCAGTCGAGTACTCTATGAATTTCTTCGCCTGTCTCTGTCCTGGTGCATTATGCCAGAGGATATTTTGCTCTCTGCCTCCCACCTCTGGACCGCCTCCCCCCTATGTGCTTTGGATAGCCCACAGAAGGGTTCGGGCCCAATAGGGGTAGCATTTGAGCCCAGTCTGGCTAGCTCGTCAGCCATCTCGTTTCCCTCAATTCCTTCATGCCCTGGCACCCAGCGGAGGGCAATTTTATTGCCCCTTGCCAGTTTTTGAGGATTGTCTGCATTCCCAGGTGGACAGGGACTCGAAGCTATTGGCTTCTAGTGCCTTTATCGCAGCTTGGCTGTCAGACATTATGTTTATTTGCTTTCCCTTTACCTTCCTTTGCAGGCACTCATGGGCACATAATGCAATTGCAAGTATTTCAGCTTGCATGATTGTTGGGTAGGTACCTAAGGCTATGGATGCCTCATCTTCTTCTTCGGTTTTCTTGCAATCTGACCTAGATACTCAGACGCTCGTACATTCGACTCTTCACTACGTCTCGCCATCTCTCCTATTGCTGGCTTCTCTCGAAAGATGCTGCAGTGAGCTATTCGTGATCTCTTTAACTGATCCGACCAACGCTTCGGAGCGACCTGGTCTAGTTCCTCTACTCTGCCCTGTATTATCAACTTCTAAGCCGTCATCACTTTCCCGTGTTATATGTCCAAAGTATCTAAGCACGCGTTGATACACCACCTGAGACAATCTTTGCGGCTCATCAATCTCTCTGATTATGGACACATTGGTTCTTCTCGCGGTCCATGGTATGCGCAGCATCTCTCAGCACCACATCTCGAGTGCGTCTATCTTTCTCCGATCTTGCATCTTTAGAGTCCATGATTCCGCGCCGTAAAGTACAATGGGAATACCAGCGCTTTACAATAGTTTTGTGTTAATGGTGATATTTCCATCTTTCCATCTAGTAGACTTCTAAGACTCCTGATCCCACCTCTTATTCGAGTAAATGGTATGAGTGCAATATACGTATTGTCACACGGAGCTGAGATCCGTTGGATCTGCGTTATTGTTGGCTCGGTCCACAATCATTATCTTGGTCTTGTCAGTATTGATAATCAAGCCACAACTGCGGCTTTCGTCTTCTAATCTTTTCATAAGGAGTGTCAGTTCCTCTGCCGAGTTGGCAAGGAGAGCAGTGTCGTCCGCATATCGTAAATTGCTTATCTTTCTGCCTCCAACAGTAAAACCGTCGTTCCATCCTTCTAGGGTTTTCCTCATGACGTATTCCCCATATATGTTGAATAGCAGGGCGACAAGATACATCCCTGCCTCACCCTTCCCAATCTTACATGGATCAGATAGTCTGTTGTCTATTTTGATTTTGCAATGTTCTTCTTATAAAGTTTTGTATCAGCCTGATTAAGTGCTTTGGTACTCCCATTTCGTCATTACTCGCACATCATCCTCCAGTTAATGCTGTCAAACGCCTTTCGATAGTCCACGAAGCATACATAGAGTGGTTTGTTGAACTCTCTCGCTTTTTCAATTATTTGTCGAATGTTTAAAATATGCTCACGAGTACCTCTTCCCTTTACGAATCCGGCTTGTTCAGAAGGTATCTGCCAAGATAGATATGGCTTCAATCTATTATGTATTATATGAAGTAATACTTTGCTGGCATGTGATATTAAGGAGATGAGTCTGTAGTTGTCACATATTTTTTTTGATCCCTTCTTATGGAGTGGAATAAAGACGGAACTTGTCCAATCATCTGGCCATTCTCCGGTTTCCCATATTCTTTGGCAAACAGTGTGCATTATTGTTACACCTGTTTCTCCCATCGCTTGTATGATTTCGGCAGCAATCCGTCCTCCCGTAGCTTTGTTAGGTTTTAATCTGTTAATAGCGTCTCTTATCTCGTCCTTGAGTATGTCGGGCTCGTTCCGCACCCGAGATATGATGGATGAGTTGGTATTACTTTCCTCGTTTTCAAAGAGTTTTTCACAGTATTTCTTCCATACTTCCATCACTTCTTGAATATCTGTGATTTTTCTCCTTATCATCTCTAATGGACAACGTTCGTTATTTTTTGATTGCCATAACTGTCTCTATATTATTTGTATTCGGCTGTCCATCAAGTTTTGGATTATGCCCATGCGTTATTCAGTGATCCATCTGTGTACCAGTTGGAGGATTTTGTGTCCGTTTGTATTGTTTGACTTTTCGCCGTAGCTCGTCCTGAATAACAACTGTACGGCGTCTCAAAGTCAAAGGTTTTGGAATTATGTCCCAAGGTTTTTCAAGTAGATCTGGCTTTAAATGTCCGTATCTTTAGGTGACCTGTTCTGTCTCCCGGGTTTAATTTCCTATTTTGGGGATTTTTGGGTTTAGCTCCCTTCCCCGTAGGTGAAGAGGTGACAGATCTAAGAGTTTTCCTCTATAGGCAGTTGGGTTTTTGCATCCGTTACCCAGAACTACTTTGCAGCTTCTGTAATCTGCTTTGTGTCGTTATTTCATTGGTTTTGTCCACCTACGTGATGCGTATGTGACAATGGGTCTTATTATTGATGTATATGACCAATGGATCATTTTTGGTCTTAGTCCCCAGTTCCTTCCAAAAGTTTGCGACAGGCCCAGAAGGCTCCCGTTGCTTTGGAAAGAGTTTTGTCCACATGAGGTTTCCATGTGAGTTTGGCATCCAGGGTTACCCCAGATACTTCACTTCTCCGGAAAAGGTATCAATGAACCCCAAAGCTGCGGCGCTTTAAGGTTCATTTTTCTACGCTTAGTAAAAGGAACTATGATGGTTTTGAAGGATTCACTGTGAGCTCTTCCTTTACGCACCATTCTTTTATCTTGTTTAGGCAGTTTGCATTAGGTTTGATATTATGCCTTCATGCTTGCCCTAATTGTAACGACAATGTCATCTGCATACCCCAATACGCAGAATCCATCATCAGTTAATTTCTTCAGTAGGTCGTCCACTACGATGGACCACAAGAGTGGTGACAACACCCGCCCTGTGGGCATCCCTCGCCGTGGCCATCGAGATTTCCTCCTCCTAGTGAGGCCGTTACTATGCGGCTTTTAGCATTGATTCTATCCAGATTATCGTGGGTAGCTCAATGCCATGTCTCGCAGCAGCGTTCTTTATAGACTTATTTGAGGTGTTATCAAAGGCACCCTCTATGTCTATAAATATTCCTGCAACGATTTCTTTTTCTGCAAGAGATTTTCAATTCCTCTTACAAGGTGGTGAAGTGCAT
Source organism: Lycocerus yunnanus (assembly GCA_036346125.1). NCBI lineage: Eukaryota > Metazoa > Arthropoda > Insecta > Coleoptera > Cantharidae > Lycocerus > Lycocerus yunnanus. Next base: position 1,176,770 of record JARFIX010000106.1, read on the forward strand.
CCACCGTACCTTTGCCTGGTTGATAGGCAAATTGCTTAGTATGAAGCGGCGTCCTTTTAAGCGATTCGCCTCTAATATAATTATCTATAATTTTCTCCATTGACTTAAGGAGAAAGGAGGATAAGCTTATCGGGCGATATGATTTGGCCTCTTCGGGAGGCCTCCTGCCCGATTTTGGTATGAATACCACTTTCACTTTTCTCCATGATGTGGGTATATATCCCATTGAATAACTGGCTTTGAATATTGCCGTTATGCAAGGAGCGATCAAGTCTATGCCTTTTGAAGTAGGGCCGGAAAGATTCCATCCCATCCAGGTGACTTGTAGGGCTGAAAACTACTAATAGCCCATTTTACTTTCTCTAAAGTAAAGATTTTTCCTGCTAACCTTCTGCTATCCCTGCTGGAATGTGATCCAGGGACATTTCGTGCGTTAGGTTTGTTGTCGCTATCATCGTAGATCCCGGAAAGTGTGTTTTTAGTAACACATTTAAACTTTCCCCGATACTATCGGTGTAAGCACCATTGGGCTGTTTTATGAGTCCAATGGTATTTGAGTGATCTTTAGACAAAGCTTTCTGAATGCGCGCTGCTGGGGCCGTTTTATCTATCCCCTCGCAGAAGCGCATCCATGATTGTCTTTTTGATTTTCTCAATTCAATATTGTACCTTGTTAGGGCTTTTGTATATTCTTCCCATAGGCCTATCCTTTTGGCCTTATTGAATGCTTTTCTGGCTATGACTTTAAGTCTCTCCAGTTCTGCATTCCACCAAGGTACATCTCGAGAGATGTTTCTTTTTTTCAGTGGACAGCTGACCTCATAAGAGTTCATTATGCACTGACTAATGTGGTTAGAGGCTGATTCCAGGTCCTCCGTGGTGGCTACTTCGTATCGGAGGCCTTCTAGCTCGGTCCTTAGTGTCTCTTGATAGAGGCACCAGTCCGTCTTTTCGGCACTCTACATTTCACCATTTCCACTTTTGTGCTCTCTATGTCGAATGTGATAGAGGCGTGATCAGAGAAGGATGCCTCCTCCATCACTTTCCAGTTTTTAAGATTTGACTTATAAACGAAGTGGCCAGTGTGAGGTCGATTACCTCTTGCCGAATCGCGTTTATAAAGGTGGGCTTTTATCTTTGTTTATAATGTCTAAATTGTTAGAACAAATATATTCAAGTAAGTCCTTACCTCTGTTATTGGTGTCTGTGCTGCCCCAGATCTCGTTGTGTGCGTTTGCATCGCAGCCCAGAAGTAGGTGTTTGTTCCCCTTTCGACACCAGCTTATGAGGCGTTGTACTTCCTCTGGTGGTACCTTGGTCTCGTCTCCCGGAAAGTAGGCTGAGGCTATTACTATAGACCTCTTGCCTCCCTCCTTGGGAGTTCAACCACGGCAGCTGCCAGGTCCCTGGTGTTGAATTCTGGAATGGGAACAAAGTTAATGTCTTTCCTGAGCAGTAGTGCTGCTCTTGGATTACCATACCTGTAATCAGCTAGGACGTTGGCCGTCCTTTCAGGAGACCCTGATTTTGTCTCCATTTATCCAGGGCTCTTGTATTAGCCCTATGGAGAGTTGTTTCTTAATAAACCTCCAATATAAGGCACTTGAAGCTGCCTTTGAATGGTGGAGGTTTATTTGGATGCACTTTGTGCCTTTGATGGCTTGTTTTTAGCCCCTCGTTTCTCCGATAGCTTTGCTTTCTGCTTCAAGGGGCCCTTCCCAGCTTTCTTCGCCTGTGAGGGCTGCACTCTAGAAAGCCCAGTTGTGCTCTGACTCTTTTCCCTGCCCGTACTGGGCACTTTGGGATTTTCACCAGAGCACCCCTGTTGCCCCTTGTGAGTGGAGATGAGTGCATCTGTACTAGTGCTAGGTGCATTGGACGTTGAGGCATCCTCACTAGCACCTGCAGTAGTTGTTTGGGCCTTGTCTGGTTTGCCCTTTTTCGGGCGTAGCTGGACTTGCCCAAATCTGTAGCCGATCTTAAAGTTCAGCTTTTTCAGATTTTCAGCTGACTGAACATCAACTGAGAGAGTTACCTCTAAAGTTTGGCCTATTTGTACTTTTCGTACAATTCGCCAGTTTGAGGTAATGAGATCCTCATTCTGGGCTTCTATGAGACCCAGAATTTTCTCATTATTGTAATCTTGGCTCCCCGGGAGATATGCCACAAATATTTCCGTGTGAGGCATTTCTGCCTCTGACACGACTTTCAATGCGGCATTTTCCCAGGGTTTAAGTTCGGCCTCTAGGCCCTTTACCCATTCAGCTGTGGCTGTATTGGTACATGTAATACCGAGCCAGCCTGGTCTTTTGTGGATTTGGTGGAATTGAGGCTTTATATCAGCCGTCTTCCTTTTCTCCATTATTTTGTCCAGTATGGCTTCCTGAATGGCTTCAAGTTGTTCCATAGTCAGGAGCTCTTTTGGATATAAGGAATGTATTATTCCTATCTTTACCCCGGTTACGGCCTGGCTGAATGTCGGCTTTTCACCCTTACTGGGTGCAGCCTTACCTTCACCAAACTTTACCCGTTTTTTATCACGGGCTTCCGGAGTACTGCCATCAGATCTATTTCTTTTGGCAGCTTTGCTAGGATTATATCCTTTGAGGGCAAGTTCCCTGGCTTTGTCAGCCGGTTGACCCTTTTGGATGAGATATTTCATCCTTTTGCGAGCAGCTCCACTTAGTCTAACCCTTTCAGTCTTCAATTGAAGACTTTGTAGGCTTTGTTGACATCTTCTTCGCTGCTCGCGAGGAGTACGTCCTCTGTATTTTGATCTGGACTTTCATCCAGTACCATGGGCTCCGTATCCTTAGCCTTTTGGTCAGGATTTTCATCCTGAACCATAGGCTCTTGGATAGTTAAGATTGGGTTGAGGCTTTGGGGAGCCTCTGTTGTTGACTCTGTTAAGGGCGAGTCTCCCTTTAATTTTTCTGTGTACATGTTCATTTTGTTCCCACGAGAAGCTAGGATAAAGAGTCACTTGCAGCAGAGCCTGCTTACCACAAGAAGGCTATTGAAACCGAGAGGTCGCCTGGTATCCGGAGTTCGCATATTATTAACTGGAATTACCTTCCCAGCCATACAGTCTTCGGCATATGCTGTTCCACCTTGACTTTAGGGTTTTTATAGAGGTTTTCTCCTCGCAGGTCAGGCGGTTAAGCCCATCCCCCCGCGATGTTCTCTCTGCAGCATACCAACACTACGCCTATTGCTGGTTGTTGTTGCAGAGTAACTATCCTACGGTATTAATAGACGACTGGCGTGTATCGTCTATAGCTAGGGTACCTCGGGTGTGCCATACCCGTACTTAGGTTGTTTCAGCCTAAGCCCATGAGGCTATCTTCAAAGTAATAAAATATATTTGTTGGCAAAACAGGACCGTAACAATAAGAACCGGATCTGTGCTTTATCGTTAGTGTCTCATAATCCTACGAGCTAGCAAAGAGGCAAGTTTTTTTTGCCAGCCTACACGGTTGTAATATGCCATAACATCTTAGTATTTGGATAGTTGCCACGATGAGAGATTAAAATAAACACTACAATACCAACATTAACAACTTAGTTGGTTGCGTTGTCTGATTTCTTACTATTTTTACAGACATTTTCAATTTATTTCGAGTTACAAAACTTCAATAAAGGTGGATCCAAGCTCAAGAGTTTAAATCATGGGTTTTAAGTTCGGTTCGTTTTCAGGATTGTCTACTACACGATTGTTTGCGTTGGTAGATGTAGATGATGTTCATGTTCTGTATATTATGATTAGACTGTCTGCCTATTTTTCGGTTGAACATACAGAGTGTTCATACAAAAAATCACACGTTTTTCCCGAATTTTCTAATTCTCTTTTATTTTGTGGTTTTGGATTTTATTTAGAAACGGTTTGTGATTTATGATTTTCTGGTAAATGTGTTGTAACTTGTCTTTGTGGTTGTTTACATATTTGGTCGGGTTCTTCGTTCTTTGTTTGAAGTTCTCAGCAGAATATTAATTTTTTAAATAGGTTTTGTTCAAATTTCAATTTATTAATTTTGATTTTATGATTTGTTAGATTGGACAACAAATTTGTTGGATTAGCCTGTCAAAGTTTGAATTTAAAATCAATAATTCTATTATAGTAACTACCATCCAACACTAAAGGTCATATACATTATAATTTCATACACTGTTGATTTATTTTATTTGATTTAAAATTTAAATACTAAAAACTTTTAGATCATATTTTAGATAAATAGTTGTATCCCCTATAATTTAGGGTACTTCAGAGCAATATATTATGTTTATCGACTTTTTTAAATATTTTTAATCAGTAAATACAATATAAAATCAGCAAGTTAGTATGTACAATTCAAATTTTATTCGAATTTAAACAAACTACCACAATTAGTGTTTTTAGTATGTACATATTAGAATAGCACCAAAATAGTGATCAAATATTGTTCATTTGAGTAATAGAAATGGCTCATCAGGTGTCTCAAAATTGTGTCCATTGTGCTATTGGTTTAATATTTGAAGTTTCTTTCTTGATGGGAATATACAAAACAATTTTCAAATGCAATCATGAAAACAACGCAGTGGTTCGAATACGGCAGCCTATTTTTTGCCAATGGAATGCTTTGCCTACAATTGTTTCCCTATGTTGTTTAGTTATAGCTGATTATTATAGCATAATCAGAAATTACAGGGCAATTCAAATTGAAATAGAGCTCTTCAAGCTGTTACCTAAAATTGTCGATGCATTTTTTATTGGTGAGGTATTTTGTTTTGTTCTTCAATGCTTATTCAGGTGTTCAAAAATCGATAGCACACTGGCATTTCTCGACACTGTAATAAAATATTTTAACACTTGCACGTCACACAATTTATTATCGACTGATGATGTGATATTCTATCGATCAGTTAGTTATATATCTTTAATATTACTTTGCCTATTCTGCTCTTCTATGAGTGTTCTGATATTTTGCACAAATATTGATCCTGACCGGAATATGATGGAGAAAGTTGGAATATATTTTGCTCTATGTGCATTAAGTGTAGTTTCTAATATAATATTAACAATTCTTTTGCTTTTTACCACGTTCGTAATAAATACAATCATTTTCTGAGAATGGATTTGGAAAATTTGTTGGAAACTCCTCGCACTTTAGTAAACGAAAATGATTGCATTGTGGCATTACCGCGAGAAGACGCAGCAAACTTGCTAAAAGCATATAGTGAGATATATATTGCATTGATAAAGATATTAAAAGCATTAACTCAATGCTGCGACCCTTCGCTGTTGTTGATACTCATACTTGGCACAATTTACTTTGTAGTTTCTACTTTTTGGTGGTAATTGTTTTGGTATACCAACATCCAGTCTCTTTGAACTTTGTAACTGTACAAGGTTCAATGTACGTTATAATATTCGCATCAGGTTACCTAATACTGCTGATTAGTAAATGTAACTCAATGTAAGTAACAAATTTTAATTTACGTTTATTGCATTTTATCAAAAATATATTCGATATTCATTTTGTTCTCAAAATCTAACGGAGATACTAACTTTTTGGTCTCCCCTCTCTTCTAGCTTCCGGAAGCGGTCAGTTAGGCAATTAAACTATTTGTAATGTAAAACATTTACGCCTTAACGCACAAGATTTTTATTAATTTAGAATTAAAAAATAATTTTTTTTTGGAAAAAATGTTACCTAACTAATTTTGATTTTAATTATTTTATGCAACAAAACAAGCAGAGTAAACGAAATACGGCCCGTTTGTACATATACTAATCTAAATGATTAGATAATAGCAATCCAATATCAAACCTGAAATAAAGAGATTTAAAATATTTTCATAATAATAAGCAGAATTATGTAGGTCCGTGACAGTCACTGAACTGCACAATTCTGCAAGTAAACGTATGTTGTGAATGAAATATGCTCACAGTACTAAAGGTGTTTGATCGTGTTTGCTTATATAAATCAAAATGAAGAATAATTACGAATTGGAATTTTTTACATTATTTTGATTTTTCTAAGTGTTTGAGTTAAAGTCATGTATTTACTAGAGAACAATTGACGCGCAACATGACACGCTACATATTGCTCAACATGATGCGCAACGTTGCGGCACATTTGTTTAACAATGTTGTCATTGTTGGGTTGCGCGTCAATTGTTGCATAGTGAATACATGGCTTAATATAATGTTGTTTAATATTTAAACAACAAATGCAGGAATAAAATTAATAGAAATATTTTGTTTTAGAGCACCGATATACTACCAGATCTAGAAAGATTCTCATTAAGTAAACTAAATGTGCTGAAAACTCCAGGTTTGTAAAAAAGTACAACATGTGGTAGCCATTATTATATAGTAGATGCAGTTAATAAAAAGAAAGTGGTATTTCTGATCTTAAAAGTAGACTTTAAAAGGAATTACTTTTTAAAACTAATCAAAGCAAGTTAAATTCAAAGCACACTTTCGACAAGCGCGAGAATACACAATCGCACCAAATTCGTTTTTCTAAAGACTTTTCTAGATCGGTTATGCTGAAATATCTTTAATTTATTTCTAATAAAAAGTAAACTGCACAAACCGGGGGTCTGGGGTGTGGAACACCCTCTAGTGCTCCACTGCTGAAAGGCAAAACATTCAATGTTTACAGAATATAAGTAGAACTTAATATAGCGCTTTGGTTTTTGAGAACGATGACATATTATCATGAAGGAAATTCATAATCATCTTTCCCACATTCTCGGTTACTGTTTTATATTCCTTGTGCTAAAAATTCTCACTATTAATTGTATAATACTAATGACCATAAGTTTGCAAGTTTATCTATCACGGTTTCAGTACCTGGGGTGCTCCACACCCCCAGACCCCGGTCTCTAAAACTTTGGTTTATAATTTGGACTAATCGGATATTAGTTGCTTGAGTGTGACTTGTTAAAGTTAAAATTAATTCGTTTTCTAAAGACTTTTCTAGATCGGTTATGCTGATATCTTTAATTTATTTCTAATAAAAGTAAACTGCACAAACTGGGGGTCTGGGGTGTGGAACACCCTCCAGTGCCTCACTGTTAAAGGCAAAACATTCAATGCTTTTCAGAATATAAGTAGAACTTAATATAGCGCTTTGGTTTTCTTGAGAACGATGAAAATTATCCTGTGGGATAATCCTCTTTCCCCAAATTCTCGGTTATGTTTTATATTTCTTGTGCTAAAAATTTTCATATTAATTGTATAATACTAATGACCATAAGTTTGCAAGTTTATCTATCATATTTTAGTGTAGTGGGGTGCTCCACACCCCAGACCCCCGGTCTGTAAAACTTTGGTTTATAATTTGGACTAATCGGGATATTAGTTGCTTGAGTGTGACTTGTTAAAGTTAAAATTAATTCGTTTTTCTAAAGACTTTTTCTAGATCGGTTATGCTGATATCTTCAATTTATTTCTAATAAAAAGTAAACTGCACAAACCGGGGGGTCTGGGGGGTGTGGAACACCCCCCAGTGCCTTACTGTTGATAGGCAAAACAGTCATTGTTTACAAAATGTGGGTAGGGCTTATTATAGCGCTTTGGTTTTCTTGAGAACGATGAGTAATTATCCTGGGGGGGGGGAATTAATATTCCTCTTTCCCCCAAATTTTCGGTCACTACTTTATGTTTCTTGTGCTAAAAATTTTTAGTACTAATCGTATAGTACTAATGACCATAAGTTTGCAAGTTTGTCTGGAGAGTGTGAAGCAGCCCCCAGACCTCCCGGTCTCTAAAACTTTGGTTTATAATTTTTACTAATTGTGATATTCATTACTTGAGTGTGACTTGTTAAAGTTAAGTTTTATTAGTTTTCCTAAATCGGTTATTCTGATATCTTCTATTTGTTTCTAATAAAAAATAAACTGCACAAACCGTAGAGTCTAAGGGGTGTAAAACACACTCCAGTGCCTTACAGTTGAAAGGCAAAACATTTAATATTTACAGATTATGGGTAGGTTTGATAATAGCGCTTTGGTTTTCTTGAACACGATGACACATTATTCTGGGGAGAATTCATAATCTTCTTTCCCCCTAGATTTTCGGTTACTGCTTTATATTTCTTATGCTAAACTTTGACTATTAACCGTTTAACACTGATGACCATAAGTTTGCAAATTTATATATCACAGTTAGAGTGTTGCTGGGGGCTGCTCCACACTCCCAGCTCCCCAGTTTCGCAAAGTATGGTTTATAATTTGCTCTATTGGGATAATAGTTCCATATATATTGCTATATCCTAAGTTCGTTCATGCCCTGTTGTTTCTTCAATACATCTGCAAACTTCCAAATGCAAGGGTACTAAATTTTTTTAAGTAGCTCCAGTGCCCGAATTGGTCAAAAAACTAAAATCACTAAAACTGAACTAAAAAAATCACCAAAATTATCCAAAGCCCATTCATAGAAGTTACCAAAAAAATATTCAAGGGGCCTAAAATAATGTTAATATTTTGTAAAAATTTATTGTTTTTTGAAATCGTGTTTTTGTTTTCAACGATTTGACGAGATAACATTTACATTTTCTATTTATTATACAATGAAAGATCTCTCCTACAATACGTTGCAAGCAAAAAACTTCTAAAAAGCCATTTTTCGCCGAAAATGGGCTTAATAATATTTTCTAACGTAACTAATTTTCGTTGCAGTTTGAATGCCTTCTCCTTATCGTTCAAAAATATCCTAGAGATTTGCTAGTATGTGGAATTCTACCGTTAGATATTGACCTATTTTCAGGTGTAAGTAGAAAATTTGGTATTCTTAATTTTACTGTAAGAGAAATATTAAACTTTTATTTTCAGATGTTATCTACAATATTGACTTACGTCTTGGTGGCAGTAGAATTCGAGTTTTTGGAGCTTACAGTTTTATAGTTTGAAAAAATGTAACCCAACAATTTTATTCAAACTGTTTATTATTAGATGTGCATTTTAAATTGTTTACAAGTATAGATTTATAGGTAGAATCACTCTATAGTATGTATCACCTTGTGTTTGGGGTCGGCGAGAAGAGCAAGCTAAATTACAACTCAATAATTACATTAAAGTTATTTTAGTGACTAATTCATGATTAATTTAAAAAAATTTTATTATCTTTAAACTTGACTTGATGTCATTTTCAAACTTAAGCCGTATGATTATTTAAAATTTCAGTGCCGCCCACCGCCAACAGTAATAATAATGATAATTATAATCGATATTTACTCGGAAAAGGTGGAGTTGCAAATAATTGATTTTTCTTATAGTAGCATGAAGGCTGGCGCCGACCCTGCTTGGGTGTATTAATTATTGTACTTACAAATATAATATTTTCTGATTTGAAGTTCTGATTGATACTGATTTATTCTATACTCAGTGCAAGTTTTGAAATAATAATGTGTCTAATAATTTTAAATCTGTGTGAATTCTAGTTTGAAAAAATAAAAATAAATATAATACAAATATCATTATTTTATTACTAAAGTAAAAAGGTTACCAATATGAAAAAGATACATCTCCATTTGGTTACAAGATTATTGGAGTAGGTCACCAAGCGCTCTGTCGCATCTATGATTGGTTTGGCCATTCTTTGGTTTTCGCTCTATGCTCGCGTTCTAGTTTTAGCGGTGAGTTTCTTATTATTTATTTCTGCATTGTTCTCTTGCATTTAACTTTGTGTTGGATAGTTTTTCACCTGCGCCTAGCTTTGACTCGGGTCAATCCATAGGTAGTTTAGTCAATAGAGATTAAAAAATCCAAGTTTTCAGCCTTATGGAAGGTCGGCGCGGTCTGCCATCTTGGATTTAAAATACAAAAAATTGAATTTTTTTAACATAATACACCAACAGTTAATTCCAGAACAAATATGTATCATACAAATTTAGAGAACACTCAATTTCCTACATCTTTTGTATGAATACTTTTTTTCTAAGTCTGATGTGCAACAAGTTACAGCTGCGGAAACGTGAACATTCTTTCAAAAAATCGTCCAACTGAATCTTTTTACAATAAATTCTTTAAAAATTGTGATATTAATAATATTAGTATTTATATATAAAATTGTAAATGTTGCCAATCTAATTGTAAATCTGGGGAATAGAAAAAATAAGCGCATCTGTTTTCGATGCTGACAAAAAAATTATTATTAAACTATATTTTCTTTTCAATTTATAATTCAGGTCAACTACGTATGTTTGTCTTTTTTTTACATTTATAAAAATTTCTAAAATGGGGAAGTTTCCTTAAAAAAATTTACGTTTATTTTTTCAAATTATAAAAATAAATCAATTATTAAGGGACCCCTATTCGACGGTTTTTCTGGTAGATTTTCGAAAGCCGTAAAAATCGATTTCAAATTCAAAAAACAATATGGCCGACATTTGTAGGATTTTGATATGTTGCAACGTCGCAGTTCGAAATCTAAATATATTCCTTTTTTGATAATACACACGTATCGACGTATACATGTGAAAGACAGAGACAAAATTATTCGTTGTATGTGAAACATGAGATTGTTTTAATTTTGACAAACGACAAACATAGAAACGTCAAACTATATTGTTTGCATTTGAAATTCGTTCATTTTAATAATATTCTAAATATTCTTAAATTAAAATGTTTAAAGTTGACGTTGGATTTGAAAAGCCAACTCTAATAATCTTCCACGCATTACATCAGTTATGATTACTGATTTTTTGCGAATAACACCAAATATTTAAGGGTTAGGCCACCCTAGAGGCTGAAAAAGAGGCTTTTTGGGAATTTTTCCAGAAGTATTACGAAATAAATCGAGATTACACAAATGAAACTTTATTATACATATCATTAACTGTATACAATATTTTTTTTGAGGCAATTTATTTCAAAATGGCAGCGGTACAGCGTTTTTGCGACAACGTCTTTTTTTTTCAATGCTCCACGGCCGGAAGAACAGCTCCCGTAATTTAATGAATCATGATTAGGGCGTTAATTTTTTCGATTATATATACTATAAGCTAGAGAAGTACGTAGGATTTTTTGATACATTGATTTTTGACAAAATGGCGCACTTCTAAAGTGGAAAGTGAAAATTTGCCTAAAAATCGTCAGATAATTGTTAATAACAAATGAACTATGCAATATAGAAAAAAAATCCTACGTACTTCTCTAGACAATGTATTTTCGAAGATATTTTCCAAATTTCAAGTCAATCGGTTGAAAATTGTCTGAGTAATCTTTCCGGCCAACTCCAAAAAAGTAGTTTTGAGATAAACGCGTTTAAAGTTTTGAGTAGCAGAAAAGAGGTATAGCATTTGCCGTATACCTGCTCTAGTCCCCTAACGGACCTTCTTGCTAGCGCAATCAAAGGGACTCGCTGCGGACCACGCGACCATCATTCATCATTCTTAAAACCTTAGGACCCTTTAAGACAAAAAAATAAATTGATTTCCGAAAATTCTAGGTGGCCTAACCCTTAAGTGTCGAATCTCGAGGGGTAAAATATGCTAGGTAAATTTAATTTCAACTTTTGTTTTTATTATTTTTATTTGATATATTATTTAGATCATCCAGACAGTCTTATGGAGATTCTGCAGTCGGATACGTACAAGTGAAACTTGATGATAACTACAAACTAAAATGTGGACAAAACTAAACTCAAATAATAACAAACGTAACTGTCAAATGACTACCGGTGAAAATTAAAAGCAATCTCATGTTTCATACACAACCTATAACTTTGTCTCTGTCTTATACATGTTTATGTCAATGTATGTGTATTATCGAAAAATGGATATATTTAAATTGCAAACTTGCGACGTTGCAACATATTAAAATCATACATTACGCCGCCATTTTCTTTTTTTTTTTTTACTTTAAAGTCGATTTTAGGCTTCTTAATGAATAAATTTAGAAAAATGATCAATAAACCACAGGCTCAAATACGTTTAACTTTCATTTTATGAAAAGACCCAAATTGAGGAAACTTCCCCATTATATTAAAAATTTTTGTTTTAATTAATTTTCCTAATTTCTTCAAATTCCAATTTTGGCACTGCTATCTATTATCTCGTCAGAGGTAAAACTATTTTTTTTAAAATGTGATATCTCATTACAGGATTTTTTAAACCCTTTCGCACACACATTTACCACGTGACATTTTTAAGGTTAGAGTCATTCAAGCTTTGGAGTCGGTTACAAAAGGCGGTAAGTAGATTTTGTATTTTCTTTATCAATCTGGGTCTGAGGAGTTCAATTTCACTTGGTGGATAAAAACAAAACCTAGGTGATCCAGTAAGTTGTAGAAATTATAATTTTTGTATGCTATTTTTTTTCATTCGACGATGTTGCTGAATGCGACTCTGCTTTTTATAATGTTTGCGTTGGTAATGTGTGGTGAAAAAAGTACCTACTTGTTAGATTTTCATTGGCTTATTACCTCAACTATATTTTCTTTTCGAGTTATAATTCAGGTCGACTATGTTTGTCTTTTTTTCCATTTCTAAAAGTTTCCAAAATTATTTAAAAAAAAAATTTTTTAATTATTTTTTCTAATTTCTACAAATTTAAATTTTGGCGCTGCTCTCTATGTACATATATAATTTTTTTCTTTACCTTTTTTTTGTAAAATGAATAGTTTTAACCAAAAAACTCATTTCCACACCACTAATGAGGTAAAGCAAATGGCGCGTTTTTTGTGGTATCCCCAGTAGACATAATCCACATCTAATGCAAGATTACAAAATCTAGCGCATTCTCATTCGCTTCTCTATTCTTGATGGACCAGGTTTTCAGTTCATCGTCTTCAGTACTGAGCGAAACGTCACAGATAAAAATTTCTTTCACGTAATCCGCGATAAAGTAAAGAGTCCGTCGTAGGAAGAGGCTGAAGTGGTAGAAGTATTGGTGATACGCTGAGTAAAGCAACATAAGATAATTCTAGAGATATTCAAACAGTGGATATTTGGAGGTTATCAAGAAAAGTTATTCAAATATTTTAGAAGCGATAAAGGTGAGATTAATTGCATAAGAGCTGACAAGTGAGCGCAAATGAGTGACATTAAACACGCAAGATCAAGAGCAAATAGTTACCCATCTATAAGGAAATATATCAGACGAAAAAGAGAAGCAGATGATGATAACTGGAAAGAAGCCGAAATTGAGGAAAACGAATCTAAAATATTTCAAAAAACCAAAAACACAAACAAATCACCAACAAGAATCGCCCAGGAGACAGATTAAAGCGAATTCATCGAAGAACTTAAGGATATGATGACAAAGTTAACAAAAGCCGAGGGTTAACCGCTGGTGAAGTTTTTGTACATCTCATGAAGTACATGAAGTACTTCACGTGGAACATCTTTCAGTACCTCTGCAACGGAAGATCTTCAATTTATTCAGATAAAAATAAATTACTCGATCCGGGGAGTCTGAGGGCGTGGAACACCCTCCAGTGCCTCTGCAATGGGAGATCTTTAGTTTACTTCTGATAAAATTAACTATTCAATCCGGGGGTCTGGGGTGTGGAACACCCTCCAGTGCACAAATTCGAATGAAGAACATTGCAGAACACGCAGAATCTCCAGACGAACTAGTTTACTTTTATCAGAAGTAAACTAAAGATCTCCGTTGTAGAGGCACTGGAGGTGTTCCACACCCCAGACTCCCGGTTTAAATAATTTATTTTTATTAAAAGTGAATTAAATATTTTAGCATATCTCAAGTTTATTAAAATTAGCTATGGTCAAGTAAGTGTGTTTAATTCGTAATTTGACAATTAATTATAAACTGCGTAATTATAAATTCCGTACCCTTGGGAGGCAGAGCTCTGCAACAAAATAAAAATAAACTACTTAATCCGAGAGGTCTGGGGTGTGGAACACCTTCCAGTGCCTCTGCAACGGAAATTTTCAGTTTACTTCTGATAAAAATAAACTACTCGATCCGGGGGTGGAACACCCTTCATTACTTAAATTTTGGAATCTCGGTGAGTCCCTGAAATACCAATGATGTACGTGAAATACAATGAAGTATCGTGAGTATGTGAAGTTAATTGTACACGATTTCCTCAGCGGTTGACCCCTCGACAAAAGCAATAAGTAGCGGTTTCCAGGCATATAACCTCGCAATTAAGGTACTTAACGAAAAACTGTATGGAATGAAAGCGCACTAGAATAGATATGTGAATAAAATAAAGCGGGCGGTTGAGATATTGGAGGAAGAATCAGGTAACCAAAAATTGAAAATAGTGACGTTAGAGAATCAATTGGAGAGACACGAGAAAGATAAAACAAGTAACATAATCATCAAAATTATATCAATAGTGGGAAGTATCACAACTGAAGAAGATGAGAAGTTTTTGAACCAAACGATGCAAATTCAAGTAAACATTGTAGATGCTTTCAAAATAGGAAAATCCGTTGAAAACCGGGTTGTCGTAGCGAAATTAAGAAGCACTGCACAGAAAA